>CAUYUJ010019071.1:441216-658716 GCA_963575745.1 Prorocentrum cordatum
CCTCTCTGGGTTATTGTGGGGGCGTTTTGAGCCGTCTTGAATGCCTCTTGGGCCGTCTTGGGGCCCCTCTTGGGTCGTCTTGGACCTCTTTCGGGACCCTCTTGGGCCGTCTTGGGGCGATCTTGGGGGCCTCTTGGGCAGTCATGGACGCTGCGAAAGCCCAAGAGGCGAACATGCTGAAAATACACGTTTTCCGATATGGAATGGAGCTACTTTTGCCTCTTTGGGCCCCCGTGTGAGGCTTCTTGGGAGGCTTCCTGGAGACCTTTTGGGGCATCTTCGAGGCATCTTGAGTTGTCTGGAGGCTTTCGTGCGTTGGCAAATCGGGGTTCTCTTGGACCATCATAGGGGCCTCTCGGGGCCTTCTTAACCCATTTGGGGGCCCTGGGGTCCGCGGAGAAGGATACACTAGGCCCCAAGCCCCAAGTCAAATCGGAAATTTGTCTTCCAGTTTTGCTCCGCGAGAACTTCTTATCTCTCAGTGGGCCCAGGGACCCCTGTGGCCCCTTGCGAAACTCAAGGTCAACGAGGGATGTGCCCCTGTATCTCTTATCGCAAGATTTCGCACCGTCCGTATGAAGAATCCAAGGTATGAACGAAACCTATCCACCAGTGGTTGAGTTGGAAGTTCACCAGAGGGACATCAATCTACTCGTATGTTTTGCGGCAACCATTCCCCGAGAAAGCCTTGGCGTTGGACCTTCCAGTAGGTTTTTATAGCGAGTAGCTTGACGCGCATGGCCAGAGGCTGAACAGTGACCCGTGAAAGGTCATTTGCATCTATGTGTGTGTGCAGCTGGGAAACGTGTGCGACTGCATGGTGCCAGGAATATGTTATTGTTATGATTGTTAGACTACCTTAGATTGGTGGGATGTCGACGTTTCATCGCGGGGCAGTAACGCCCTCTACCCCAAGCTACCTGTCCGGTATGGAAAGCTGTCAGAGAAGAAAGGTGGTGGGAAAGCCACGCGTTGGTAAGGGAGCCACTTGGAAGCCAGGGAGTTCGTGAGGGCATGAGGGAGCGGACAGACAAGGGGACGGGGAGAGTGCAGGGAGAGTGCAGGGAGGCGAGAGGGCGGCAACAGGGGATGCCGCCCAGTGCTAGGGCAGAGCGGTCTTTTTACGAACACAACCGACACGCACTAGGGGGCAACGAGGACAGACAGGGAGGCGTTCTTCATATCAAGCCGCTTGTCCATTTTTAGAGTTGGGGTGCTGCCCACTTGCAAGTCCTTCCCATGGATGCCCAGACCCTCTACCATCTGCAACGGCATCCGCCTCCTCCTTGCCCCCCTCCGCCCGCATTGAGGCCCACCCGCCACGCCGCATCAGGGTCCGCCTGCCGGCGTGCCCGCATTCGCGCCGGCCCGTCCACCTGCCCGTGTAAGCGTGTGCCCACCCAACCGCAGATCCCGGGTAGGGTCCACCCGCAGGCATCCACCCATTCCCAGATTTGCTACAATTCCCCACATCATGTAACGAGAGGAGAGCGCCCAAATCAGATTCGACCAAAGATGAATTGGGAGGATATCGTTTGTTCGGGGAGGGAATTTGTAAAACAGGTGACCAGTCCGAGCAACCTTTCTTACCCAATGTGTTTTTTTGTGTTTCTGTATTTGTTCTGATGTCGGCTCGAGTCTGTTAGCTCAGACAGCAGGCCTATGATATCGGTGGCTTCACCATCTGTAGGCGGACTGTGCGATGCACAGGCTGCTGGGGAGCGTGGCGCCGCCCATTCTGCGATCATCAGCGCGACCAGAGCTGCTGAGGAGCGCTCAGGCACAGGGTATTTCTGTCCATAGCTGGTTCGCAAAGCTCGTTTAGAACAGTCTCCATGCCCTGTGGTTTTCAGCACGTGTTCCTCCTAACCAGCGAATCATGTAAGGATTCCTTCCCACTGGGTGTTGCATCATGCAGTCGCGTCTTCTTAGTAAGTCGACCGTGCAAAATAAAGGGCACCCTTGTTTCCTGTCTACGGTCGGGAACTTTGGGATAGCGTTTCGCTCTGTTGGTTCTGGCCCATCACGTTGCGGCGCGACACGCCGTCCACTTCCCTGTTCTCACCCGTCACCGTCCCCAGCCTTTCCGAGCTTCCCGCTTTCCCGGGCGGAGCAGCACGCTGTCCGCATGCTGTCGCACACGCTGAGCAAAGGTTACCGACCGTATTGCGTTTCATGTGCTCTTCATGTCTGGAGCACATGATGCCCTTAAAGCAGACTTGAGCCCTCTCTTGCGTAATGTGCAATCGATCCCGACTGGACAGGGCGACAGGGCCGTCTATGGCGCCACGTGTGCAATGGCACACCCATTGAGGTAGCGAGCAAGGTGGTCAATTGTTCAGTGCATGGCGCAACCTGCCGCGCAATCTACGGCGCGACCCCTGGCACGATGATGCACCTACTTAGACAACTGATGAGTTGGATTATATTGGGGAGTCTGGCGCAACCTGTGGGACCATGACGTAAGCTATGACCCAACCTGTGGCTCACCCACTGAGGCAACAGACGAGGTGGCCGATCGTTGGGTGTCAGGTGCAACCCATTCTGCACATATGTCGAACGATTTAGCTGTTTGCAGTGAACACAGTCACCGTGCCAGGGAGGCATCAGTGAGGTTGAGTTTAAACCCCGCTCCAGTTCAGTTCCCTATCTGAGCTGGCGCGGGTCTTGAGTGTCACCTCCTTGGCCGCAGCCTCGTTCTTTTTTTCTTCGTCCTTGCTCCTCCATCTTTCTCCATCCTTGTCCTTCCCTATACCCCGCCCTCACGAAGGCATCTTGGAGGCGTCTTCGGTGCATTTGTCCGGCTTGTTGGGAGCCTCTTTTGGCCATCTTCGGGGATTGTTGGGGGCTTGTTGGGAGCCTGCGGGGGGTCTCGGGGCGGTCTTGGGGACGTCTCGGCGGGTCATGGAACCCTTTCGGAGATCTCATGGGTTCGGGGCCGTCAGGGGGGCTCACTCGTGGGGTAGTGTTGGGCCGTCTTCGGAGCTGCTGGGGCTCTCTGAAGCTCTCCCAGGCGAGTCGAAGCCGAATAGTGTGCTCGAGCCGTCTTGGAACCAAAAAGGGCGCTGGAGAGCCAACCACGGAGGCCGACCCTTTTACCCCCGCTGTTGCGAGAGGGTTGCCGAACAGCCAGCAAACATTCTACCACGCCCAATGGGCCGCTTGCACTGTGGCGGACATGGTCGACAGAGTACAGTGGGGGCGCGCATCAAGAAACCAGATGCTTTTCGTCAGGGTATCCTGGGTTTCTTCGCTCCGCGCGCTGCGCGGTGACTTCTCGCAGCCGTTGAAGAAGCTGCTGCGCTCAGGGTGCTCCGGGTGTCCCCTCAGGTGCATCTCGCGCGCGGGGTTTTCAGGGTTGGGTTTCTTGCGAGGGTCTCTTGCGGCCGCGCCCGCACTGCAGGGTGGGTGCAGCCACTGAGGCAACGGGCTGCTTGAAGGAGCGCGGGGAGTGTTCGCGTAACCTATGCCGCAGTGCACTACGGAGAGAGCGGGGCGCAGCCACACAGGCCACAGACGATTTGGTGGATCGCGGGCTGCCCGAAAACAACTTATGGCACAGTCGAAGACACACCCGAAGAAACAACCGTCGATTCGGCTGCCCAAACGGCGTCTGTGTCAACCTGTGGCGCAACTTTTGGTATAATCCATGGCCGACGCGCTGGGGCACTGGACGATTTGGTCTCCCACGGGGTGTCCAGCACGACTCACGGTGCGTTCCAGAGAGGGCCTCGTCGAGGGATCGAGGAGTTGACACCTTTTTCTTGGCGGGGGGAGGCGGAAGGCCAGCGGAAGCCCACGGAAGTAAATCGGTTGCGCCTCCGTTGGCGGGAACCGGCAGAATGTTAGCCGCCTAAATTGAACGTAATTTCCCCAAATCATGCCAACATATTTGTACTCAGAGTTTCTGCAAACCGAGAATGTGGCGTATCCCATGGCACAGCCGCTAAGGGAAACGGAGGATTCTGTCGCCCACGGGGTGTCTGGCGCAAAATATGGCGCCCCGTATGGCCCAGCACATTGCAGATACAGTTTAGGGTTTTTTGGCGAGTGGAGTTGCGTTTCTCGACGAGCAGAAAATTGCATAAACATATTTCCTCGGAGGGCCGCGCTGATTTCTTGGTCGGGTCGGCGTTGGCCCCACGGCGGCCGGCGCGGCCCCTGGCGCGGCCCCTGGCGTGCTCCGCGCGCCAGGGAGGGTGGTCGTGCGCCGATCCAAGAAGTCCGCGTGGACCTCAGAGAAGCTATGTTTATGTTTTTTTGTTGACCCACTAGTTTTTGCAATTTCGGGGCAACTGGTCTCAGTTCAAGGAAGTTTGGAACCGCCGTGGACAGGGAACCTCCCGGGAGGCAAGCAACCTATGCAATCTTGGTAGACGGCCGCGGCACGACAGGGGCCTCGCCATGCAGACAATATCTGAGGATAGGCTTCAGGAGTTTCTGCAGGCCGAGGTCAAGTTCTTTGCCCGCCAGGAGACAACGTCCATTAGCATCTCCGAGATCTTGCAAAAATCGGAACCTGAAAACGCAGCAGACATGTGTCACGCAGAGCTCCCAATACGATTTGCGCAGAGAATCTTGCAGATTGAGGACATACCGACGTGGAAGTCTTGTCCAGAGCTCGTTGAGGTGCACAAGCTCTATAGCCATACTTTCCGCGACCTCCGACTACAGGATTTGAATTTCAACAATATGGACCCTTTCACGGAGATGATTCAGACGCTCAAAGAGCGTATGAAAGGGGTAATTCCCAACCTTGCCATGGGGATGCGCCGGTTGAAGATGGAGGAGGGCTGGACAGAGGCCCAGATCACAGAGTGGTTGGATACATTCTTATTGTCTCGAATTGGCACTGAGATGCTCACATCGCAGTACATTGCATGCACGACTGCAAATATCAAGACGAAAAAGAATCGTAAAGGAATAGTGGACCAGGTCTGTGACCCTGCATCAATTTGCGAGCAGGCTGCCAAGCAGACTAAGAAAGTTGCCAGGCAGCACTTCAAGAATATAGACCGAGAACCTCTCATCATCGTTGAGCATATGCATTCAGATTCCCGTGTGAAGTTTCCGTACGTGCCACAATACCTCTTCTACATAATGGTTGAGCTGCTGAAGAACAGTGCGCGCGCCACAGTGGACACCGCCCTGAAAGAGGGCGGCAGGTGTCAGCCACCAGTAAAGGGGGGCCTGACCAGGGGGGGGCAACCTTCGAAGAAGGAAGGGGGCTTCTCAGAAGAGGGAGGCTTCTCAAAGCAACATGCCCCCCCCTCCACGCCTTGCAAGAGGCGGGGGCCCTCTCAGAAGGATGCCCACCCCATTGCTTTGCTTACTTCTGCCCGCCGCCAAAGGTTGGAGGACCGACCGATCGTAATCAGCGTTGGGGCCGACAACAGACAGATTGCCATCCGGGTGCACGATAAGGCGGGCGGTATCCCTTTCAACGTGGCGGACAACGTCTGGTCCTACATGTATTCCACGGCCACGAAAGGCGTGGACACTGAGGACTCCGCCCTCCTCCCTCCTTCTTCCTTCCCTCTCCCTCCTTCCTGCCCCCTCGTGCCGAGGACTTCTCCTCCCAGGGCACCCCGCTGGCTGGCTACGGTGTGGGCCTGCCGCTCAGCCGGCTCTACGCCAGGTGTTCACGGGCTGAATCTCGGGGACGGCCTCAACCCCCCCACCACCACCTTGCAAGCCGCAAAGCTGGCCAGGCCGATCCTGGACCCAGGATCGGCATGTGCGTGTGCCTCCCTGGCCAATCCAGGGGGTCCCCAACGGGCGCAGTGACGCGCAGACCCTTCTCTTGCAAGTCCATGACTACTCGTGCGGGCGTCTGGTGATGATGGTGCTAGGACAGGATCGGGTGACATCCTTGTCAGGCAGTGATGATGGCGACGATGATGATGACGCTTGCGATGCTGATGGCGATGATGAGGAAGAGGATAACGGGGACGTGCGCACGCGCGCGTGGCGAACACCTGAAATAGTATTACTGAGAAGCGACTAGGGGTTCACATGCGTCAGCAACCATTGTTTTTTATCTGTTCGACTTGCGCGCGCGGGGGCGCGCGCGCGGGCGACCCACTCAGATCCCAAAAAGCTCCAGAGTCTTCGAAGGCCGCCCACGATTGCTTCCGACTGGCCTTCGAGGCCCCCGAAAGCGCCCCACGAGAACTTCAAGACAGCTCCAGATACCGTCGCGACAGCCCAAGAGTCGCCCCAGGAACCACAAGAGGCTCTTGAGAGACCCCTCGAGAAGGCCTCCAGGGGTCCAAATCGTCCAGATCCCTGAGGGCAACGTGCATTTTGAGCATATTCCCTTGTTGTTTTTTCTTTCAGTTTTCACAGCGCCCAAGACATCCCCAAAGGCCCCGAAGATCGGCCCAATAAGCCCAACAGGCCCCCACGAGGGCGCCAAGACGGCCCAAAGAGGGCCCCAAGACAACCCAGGAGGCGCCCAACACGGTCCAAGACGGCCCCAAGATCGGCTCCAGTGTCTTTTGCGGTTTTCTTGGGCCAGCCCTTCAGGGCGTTGGCAGTCCGCAGCCCAAAAAGTGCCAATTTTGGCGTCCAAGGCCCTTGCGTCCTGACCGCCCGTCCTGACTATAGTTTTCGACTGTACACCCACCCCACCACCAGGGTGGGTGGTGAGCCTCACCATCTTTGCGGCTCTGTCCGCCCTGGAGGTACCTCGGCGGATCGCTGCACCTCATGTCCATGCCCGGAGTTGGGACCAGCGCCTACCTGTAACCTCCCCTCCTCCTCCCTCTTCCTCTCCCTCTCCTTTTCTTTATCCCTCTCTCTCTTGCAATTCTTGGCTCCCTCTCTCTTTCCTTACGGCCCAGGATGTTTGCTTAGCGTGTCACGGCGCTTGTTCTGGCCCACCACGCTTCGCCGCGACACGCTGGCATCAACGTCTCGAGCCTTTCCCACCCTACCGCCCCGCGGAGCGGAGCGCCACGCTGTCCACCTGCAAGGCAAACCGCGTCGCCAGGGCCGCGGCCGCGTCACGCTGAGCAATGATTCTCGACCGTATCTTCCTTCTCGTCTTTCCCATCCGACTGAGTAGCCTTGCTATTCCACGCGTGTGATCAAGATTTTGACGGGGGGTACCGAACCCAAACAGAAGCCAGGCCTGGCATTCTTGGCCGCACGGGCTGGGAGCTCATGGGACATCCAGGCCGGTTGGGTCAATAGCCACATAGGGGTAGATCATCGCGATGAGCGCAGCGACTGAGCTGCGAGATGCGGGGGTGGTAGGAACCTGCGCGCGGAGTCGTGGGCCTGGCCAATCTGACCACCTGTTCGGCTGTGTGGGGGGCTGTGTTCTGGGACAGCTCGGGCTGCCTGCGGCGACAGCCGCCGCCGTGGAAGGGCAGCAGCACGTCAGGAACGAGGTTGAGTCTACGACCCGATCCAGTCCGGGGCCCTCTCCAAACTGGCGCGGGTCTGAGACATCCCCTCCTCGGCCGCTGCTTCGTTCTCCTGCCTCTCCCTTCTCGCTCTGGTCTTCTCCTCGTCACTCCCCTCTTCCTCCTGTAAACCCTTTTGCAACTTGGGTGGCCTGTTTGGGGCCGTCGTAGGGGGCTCTGGGACAGTCTGGCGCTTTCGGAGGGCGTATAGGGGGGCCTCTCTGGGCACTCTTGTGAGCTCTGCAGGGCCGTCGTGGGGGTTGGGCCGCCTATGGGCCTCTTTTGTACCGTCTTGGGGCCGTCTTCGATGCCTCTTGGGCCATCTTGAGCTGTCTTTGAGCCCTGTTGGGGTTTTCTTAGGGCATCTTGGGGGAGTACTTGAGAACTGTCCGGCCGTACGGATGCCAGAAAAAGATGAGAGCGCCAAACTGATTCAAAACCCGATGCGACATCAACAGCGCTGATCTTTTCGGAGCCCTACTGGGAGTCCTCCTGGAGCCCTCGTGGGACACCTTGGGGACCTTTCAATGTCGTCTTGAGGCTATCGTGGGCCTTCCTGGGGCGATCTTCAGATCGGGCCATCTTGGCGGCATTCCTGGCCTGCATCGGCTGACTGAAAGTCATCTTGGACATCATCGACGCCTTGGAGAGAGGGCGGGTATGCGACGAGGCGCTGGATGAAGGGGGTGGGCCCTAGAGTATTCAAAGAAATCCTACCAGTCAGCACTTGGCATTATACCACGCCTCAACGTCGAAGTGGGCGCGGTGGTGGATTTAAAGCGTTCGTTCCCATGTCCAGGGCATGTGGCGCGGCTCTGGGACCACGGGCCCGACCAGATCACGTCCTCTCTTATGCAGCACACGAGTTGCATCATGATCCCCAACGCAGCGCTCCGATGCGGGGGCAGCCAGATCTGTTGCCGAGGGGTCCGTGCCTGGCAACGGGGGCTCAATGCCGACATTCTTGTCAGCGCATCGGAGAGGCATGCTGTAGCTCTATGCAGTCCGTATTGCTGTGAGCGGCAAAATGTCTCCCCCCATCGAAAGTCGATGGCAGGCAATGGCGCACATGTCGGTGAATTGCGACGGGACAGTGGCAGTATCGAGTAGTTGTTTGGTGTTGCTCTCGGGTAGGACCACGGTAAACTTGAACCATGAACATCTCATGACCCCATTTCCCCTTCTCGTCTTTCCGTTCCTCCTCCTCCTTTCCACGTCGCCCACTTTCTCCACGCAGTGCCTTCCGAAAAGGTACCTCAAGCGGCTCGAGGAGGATGCCAAGGAGCAGTTGCCGACCTCTGTGGGCGGGTTAGAAAGATGCTGCGCTCACCGAGTCAATCGCTCACGCTTCCATGCACGAGACTCTCTCTTCCCCTCCTCCTTCTTCCTGCTCCTCGTCGCCGCCTTCGTCCTGCCTGTCCCCATCCCCTCTTCTCTTTTTCCTGCCCCATTCACGTTTTCCTCCGCGTGGCCTTCCTTCCCCGCGTTTACCATCCTCCTCCTCGTCCTCCTTCTCAGCTGTTCCCTTCTAATCCTCCTCCTCCTCCTCCTCCGCCTCTTCCTCAACCGCCTCCTCCCCATCCCTTCCCCCCCCTGCGTTATCGTACGCGTCTTCTTCGTATCGTCTGGTTACGATGTCCTGCCCTCGTCTTTCTGTTCCTTCGTGTCGTCGCCGTCGTCCTTCTTTGTCTCGTGGTCATCGTCCTCCGCCCATTATAAACGCTTCGCGTAACCCCACCAGCCCATTCAGAAACGATGCCCAGGCGAGTTCCCCTCATCAGGGATGCGGAGGAGCATGCCGTGGAATAAGAGGTTGGGGAATCCGTCGAACCCCATGAGGGGGAGGAAGGAGGAGTAATCGGAGGAGGAGGACGGATGGGGGAGGAGGAGGGGGAGGGGGAATAGGCGGATGAGGAAGAGGAGGACGAGGAGAAGGCGGAACAGCAGCAGCAGCACTCCGGCCCTTCAAGCCGTTCGATGTCCACTCTGGAAAGAATCCTGGCTCGGGCTGGGGCCGTTAACACGTTGTTAAACCCCGTGTCGTCATTCCACCTTCGGGGCAACCATGCTGCTACACTGAATGCACTTGCTCAAACTCGCATCTGCCGAGAGGGACGACAAGAGGAGGAGCAGAGTCGAGCAGACGAGGGAGGAGGGAGGAACACGTGCACACATGCAGCAGGCTGATAGGCTGGCACGATGGGCCCAACGCGGGCGAGCGGCCGAGGAGGAACTTAGGCCCCCTTCCCTTTGGGTGTCTTCCCACCGTCAAGCTGCCTGGCCACGTTGCCCCGTGGGGCACGACTGCATTTCAGTCTTGCACCTGAGCTACGCACCTGCTTACACACTACTTGCTCCACGCTCACCCACACTCCTTGCATTGTTAACTGCTCACTAGGCACATCAAGAGGGCTGAGCTGCTCATTTGCCAGCATTCCGTCTCCCACCTCATCTTCCTCCTCGGGCTCCTTCAGTAATCCCCCTTTGTCGCGCAGCGATAAGATAATGATATTGAGCTGTTTCTGGCCTGGGCGGTCGCACGTGGGTGCCATGGACATCGATTTGGTACATCCGAAATTTTGGAACAGGGTTATATTCGCCATCATGAGCTGGAGACGCTTGCACGACTCTTTGCCAGACTGAGCTCTGGCTGACGAGTCCACTGGCGACGAGGTCTCGATAGCGTCGAGACATGCGAAAAGGGCTTGGCACGCGGGGCTGACGATCTCTGTGTTGGAATGTTTTCCTTTCTTCCGAGATGTCATGGAAAGTATTCGACGTTGGTTCGCTCAGGGTGCGTTTCCTCTCTACTAGCATGGTGGTGTAGCTCACCTGCTCCAGGCTTCTCACGCGAGCATCGAGCTATATGATGAGCTTGTCTCGTACGCTGTTGCTGCTGCTGCCAGATTCCTCTTCCTTCTCTGATATCTCCTCGTCCGCGTGACCTTTCATCTTCTTCCCCTGCTGCTCAGAGGCGGTCACGAGGCTTTTGCTGCGAGGTATCACCAGTCCTACTGAGTCTGGTGCGGCCTCCATGCGCTTTGATATGAAAGTTCGGCGCCAATAATGAAGAGATGATTGGACAGCAACGCTGCGGAATTCTACCCCTCGAGGCATGCGTGATATTTGCAAGCGTCTGCATCTAGGACCGTACTTACGAATCGACAGCGATTGTACGGGCAGAACTGTCGAACCAGATTCCTCCTGGTATGTTGAAGAGCGACCGTGCGATCTCGAAATGCACTCGAACAAACCGTACGTTGAAGACTATTGGTGCAGATCCGAACGATATGCAGGCTTCCATGCGTTCCACCCAAACTCGAAGCGATATGAGCGATAAGCTGTCTGCGATTTGGCCATCTGGTGAGACATTGCGAACCAACAGGCGTATACACTTTGCGCACGAAATCACCCGTCTCGCCGGACGGTGTAGCCGTGCTGGTGACGGCTGAAGGTTGGCGACGAAAAAAGGCACGCAATTGATTGACATCAAGAGCCTGGAATGTTTCTCCAAGCTCGAGCCAAAGTCGATTACGTCGGAACTCTGCGTCTTCTAGCAGGTCAGCTCCTGGCTCGACACGCCGAGAGCATTGATGTCCTGGCATCTGAACTGCCCAGGGATGCCCTTTCACGACCCTCCTCCCAGCACCTCCCCGTCCACCGCCCAAACACTCAACTCAGCTGCCCAGAATTGCCCATGCCATTCCAAGGCCCCCGATATCATGTGATACCGGCGTGTTCGCCTAAGCCTGAACTCCTGAAACTGGGGCCAAACCCCAAACTCGCGTGACGCATCATCATTATTAGATAGTGTGGGATGTTTCCATCCTCCCATGTATACGTCACCTGGAGTATCACCCTTCCTTTGGCCACGATGAACCCCTCGAGCCCAGCGAGATCTCGGGGAACCAGGGTGCCTGTGCCTTTCGCCCACACCTCAACCTCAGACAACGCTGTACTTGCAAGAAGGCCCTTGACTAGGCTGACTTTCTGCTTCCAGGCTGCAATAGAGTACCAGAACTTACCCACTTAATAAAAGCTCAGACGTAGTGCATGCTGCCTCTTCACCAGATCGGGCACGGGTGAAACGAGCAGCGATTAAGTGTTCGCCGAGATACCTGGCATGATGCTTGGTGGTACTTCCCACAAGCGACTGCCCTCGATGAAGCTGTCGAGCTAGCTCGTATGCACCAGCACCAGTGAGAAACGAGACAGTTTCCTGCTTGCTGGTGTTCTGACTGGCCCCAACCTCTCTCATGCCCTCGACGATAGCTGTATTCTCTGCTGCTCATCCTGCTTCAATAGGTTCTGCTCCTCCTCTTCGTCCGGTTTCTCATATTTTGTGCGACGTCCTCCACGGATCTTGTTAGTGCTCTCTGTCTTATGTCCGTCCCCTCCTCATCCCACTGCAAGCGAGTCTCGACAGCGATGTGCCATCAAGCTCGTCGAAACATGCAGTTGTGTGCTGCAGGATTCGCTGAGAAAACATACGCACGAAAATACGTGTAGTTCCTGTGGCTCCTGGACATGCTCGACTGCTTGGTCTGAGCCAGAAGCACCCTGTCTCATCCTCCAGTCTGAGCACCCCCTCGTGATACGATCTTCGATAAATTTGAGACCCCAGTCGCAGCACAAAGAATCGGTAATCGCAAGAATCGCACTGTGCCTAATCGAGAAAAACGCGTTAATAGCACCGTGGCACCTCATCAAGTAAGAACTTCATGTTTCTACATACGATAGCTACCTGTATCCTGGACTGCCATGGTGGCTTCTCTGGAGAAGGAGGAGGAGGCGGTGGAGGAGGAAAGGAGGAGGAAAGGAGGAGGAGGAGGAGGAGGAGGAGGAGGGCGAGCAGAAAGGCCAGTTGCCTCTTCCTCTCGGAGTTGCTTCGGATGTCTCTCGAGAGCTTCTTGGAGTTCTCTTCGGGCGTCTAGGGGGGCTCTTGGCGGTTCCGGGTGCCTCTTGGTGCGTCTTGGGAGCCTCGGGGAAGCCTCTTGGAGCCTATTGAGACTCTCTTGGGAGCGTCTTGGGGATCCCTTGGGGCCATTTGGGGGGCCTCTTGGAGCCTCCTGGGCGCTTCGCGGGGCCGTCTCGGGGCACCCTTGGGAGCCTCGGGAGCCATCTTGGGGCCACCGTGGAGGAGATCGATCAAAGGAGGGGGGCTCCTTAATTAGGCCGACCCCTCCCCCTCAGCAGCTCCAAATGTGGCCCAAACCTTAGTAACATCAAGAATATTGGCTTCCTCACCGAGGCCATCCTGGACGCTCCAACGACCCGCGAACCCCCCCTCCAGGCCCAGAGGGAGTGGGTAGGGGGAGGGTTGAGCCCCTCCACGAAGGAGAAGAGGGAAGATTGAAGAAGAAACTCGCTAAACCACTCAACCCCTACGTGACTGGTGGGATCTCCCCCCTCCCCTGTACGTATCTATGATTCCTCGCCCCCCATCATCCCTGCCAGTATCCTCATTCTCCTCCACGTCTTCGTCCTTCCCGTGTGTCAGGCCATTCCCCTCCTCCTTTCCTCGACACGCTGTCGGGCCGATCTGGCCCGCAGCGTCAGAGTCGCGGCCCGCCTCCTGCAGCAGGACCGCGCCGTGCAGGGTCGGCAAGACAGCCCCGACGAAGTCCCGAGCACGGCACGCGGCGCAGCGAGGAGACGGTTGCCCGAGAGATTCGGGACGAGCAGCGCAGAGCACGACCCGGCCGCTCTCCTCCTCCTGCTGCTGCTCCTGCTCTTGTTGCTCCCCCGCCAGTCTCCGCGGCCTCCTCCTCCCTCCGTTCCCGCCGCCCACCCACACTCTTCCCGGACCCTCCCCTGCTCCTCCCCCACGGACGACGTCCCCCTGTCCATCCGCTGTTCCTGGGCGGGCCCTCGGCCAACGAAGCTGTCCATAAAGGAGGGTCCAAACGTACCTCCACGGTTTTTACGCCATTACCAAATACACCAGTCAACCAATTGCTCATCTTCCTCCCCGCTTCCCAGCAGGAAGAAAGAAGCGAAACACAAACAACGGCATCACCGCAAACTTTGGGCAGTCCGTGCGGACCTCTTGGATCTGCGCTGGCACTCCCCGGCGCCGCCTCCAGCGCCGCCCCTGGCGCGCTCCGCGCGCCAGGGAGGGGGGGTCCAGCACAGATCGAAGACATCCGCGCGCACCGTCAAGAGTTGCTGATGCCTGTGCCGCTCCTTGTTCTTCGAGAAGCAGCGGGGGGGGGGCGGTCGCGGGAGGAGCGGCCCCCGCGCGGTCGCAGGGCGCGCCGCACCCCCAGGTGGGCTCGCTGTCCGACCCGAGCTCCAGCCTCCTGGGGTGACCCGCAGGAGCCTCGCCGCCCGGGGCCGCGCTTCGGGCCTCCCCTGTTCGGGAGCGGAGGAGGCCACGCGCAGAGGGGTGCCGGCTTCGCAGGGGGAGGCTGCTTCATGGAAGGCGCGGTCCTCCTCTGTGGGTGTGCTGCGCGCGCCTTCTAAGAAGCAGCCTCCTTCTGAGAAGCCTTCCCGCCTCCCCCTGCCCCCTCTGTGTGCGCCGCCAGCATGCCGTACACGTACGGTCGGACCGACGTATAATTATGTCGAGGTCGGTTCGAGGAGGGCACCCTGATGTTGTTCTTGTCTGCTGGATGTTCTTGTGCACCCTTGGGAAGGGTATCCTCGAATGTTTTTTCATTTCGGCCAGCGGAGGGTCACATGTCTTTGAAGGATAGTAGTATGTCTTAGGTCCGGCCGTACATGAATCCACGTTGGTTTCGAACATACGCATGGCTCAAACGTTCGTATCTCAAGGCTGGTCTCGCGGACTTCTCAGAGGAGGAAAAGGTACCCTAGAAAGGTCTCTAGAACCCCCCAAGAAGGTGTAGTTCATTATTTTCTCGGCGGCCTTGATCGCGAATCTGTGTTCCACCAAGAGAGGGAGACTATGTGTTGTTCCCGCGGCGCCCGCCAGCAGCGCTCTCACAGAAAATCTTCGTTCAGAAACTTGGCCTTCAGAAGCTTTATGCTGACAGCTCCATCCTGAGAAGGACCGATGAAGCTCAGGCCCTGCGCGGGCCCTCCACAATCCACATTTACAGCTTCGTCGTCGGCGACGCGGGCGCCGACGACGAAGCTGCAAATGTAGATTGTAGAAGCACTGGCCTGAGTTGCAACCCCACTGCAAGCAATGAGATATCACGCGACTGATTGTGAGAACGGGTCTCGGCGACGAATGCGATCTATATTGCAATGCCTTTGCACATGTACGCCACTGACTGTGAGAACCAGCCTCTGCGACGAATGCGATCTGTATTGCAATCCTTTTGCAAATGTGCCCAAAATTCCTCCGTCGCGCAGGGTAGCCCAGGGGGCAATATTCGCCGAAGGAAAGAAACCCAATATTGTCCAGCACGACGAACAATCATGGGACATTAATTGGCGGACGGCGTTGCAGGCGCCGACGCTGAAGATGCGCGCGTGCATTGAAAATGTATGTACGCATATCTATAGATACACATATGCATATGTATATATATATATATATATCTATATATATGTGTTCCAGCGCACGGTGCAATCCTCGTACACACACGACGAGATGAAGGAGGGGATGACGAGCAACGCCTTTGGCAAGTAGTACTTTGATTAATGTCGCAAGCCTCTTATAAACGTGCTCAGACTTCCTCTGTCGCGCAGGATTGCCCAGAGAGCAGTATTCACTGGGAGAACAGCCCCCCCGACATGATCCTGCCCCGCCAACAACACAGGGAAACTAATCGATGGGCCGCGCCGCAAGCGCTGACGCTGAAGAGGCACATGTCTTGTATACACGTAGCTCAGGGAGCCTTGGTCGCCGAAAGAAGGACCCCCAAACATTACCCAGCACGGCGAACAATCGTAGGAAAATAGTCGGCGGGCCGTGTCGCGGGCGCAGACGCTGGAGATGCGCATGCAGCTCAAACACATATACAACCGCAGTGTGCAAACTTCTTACACACACGACGAGATGACGGAGGATATCGCCAGCAGCGCGCTGGACGACGAATGCGTGGATCTGTTTCGCAATCTTTCTTACACACGCGCAGGGTAGCCCAGGGATCGTTATCACCTGGGAGAAAGAATTCCCCGACATTATCCTGCTCACCCAATCATAGAGGGAAGTTAATTCGCGCCACCCGCGGCCTCGGCGCCAGGCCCCATGCTCAGGCTGCGCTGGCTTAGGCGCCTCAAGAGAGCCTCAAGGCTTCAGCTTTGAGCCGCAATGGCTACACCTCATTGCACTCTCACACGCCAGGGTCTGGTCCTTACGAGGGCCCCCCGCTCTTTATCTTCTCATTTTGCCTCTTCTCCTCTTCCTTATCCTCCTCCTCTTCCTCCTCCTCCTCTCCTCCAACTCCTTCCTCGTCCTCCTCCCCCGCAATTCCGATTGCAATCCTCATGAGGAGATGCTTTCAAATCCTCGAGCGCGCAGGGTAGCCAACAATTGATTATTCCATTTGAGAAATAACCCTGAACCCGCCTAACAGTAGAGGAAAATTGATCCAACGCCGCCGCGCGCGCCGACCAAGCGCCGGCAGGAGTTCTGCCGGCGGTGCTAGGCAGGCGAGTTTGAGCATGGTCGCGGGTCAAAACGAAGCGCACTTGCATTGCAATCTTCATCAGGAGATGCATCCAAATCCTCCCGCGCGCAGGGTCACCCACAATGGATTTTCCGGTGGAGAAATGCCCAACAATGCAGGGCAACTAATCCAACGTCGCCGCGCGCGCTGGCCAGGCGCCAGTCGGAGTTTTCTCTGCAGTGCTAGGCGGGCGAGTTTGTGACAACTCCCGGATCAAAGCGAAGCATATTCCTATTGCGGTCCTGATGGGAGGACACTCGCATATCTTCTTCACATGAGACCTGGCGACTTATCTATTTTGAAGACGTCGAAAAAACATATTAGTTTTAGAATCAAATTGGTCACCGTGAACCTTTGATTTTAGTTCCGGGGCCAACATGGCGACTTCAAAATTAAGTCGGTCACCTCTAAGGGTTCAATTTAATTTCCAGGCCAACATGACGACTACCCTATTCTTGGACACGATGACATAAAAAAAACGCATGCTCACTGAAAACTCCAATCGGCCACCGCTCAGGATTCACTGTAGACTCCAGGCCAACATGGCCATGCTTCCATTGTGGACGACACAAAACTCGCCACGCTCGCGCGCGCCCCCGCGCGTCCGCGCGCGTAGCGAGGTCTGTGTTGACGATAATGGAAGTATCGCCATGTTGGCTTGGAAACTTAGAGTGAACCCTCAACAGTGACCAGCTGGATTTCGGGCGACCCGCCCGCGCGTGGGTCACCCGATCGCGCGCGCGACCGCGCGCGTGGCGAATTCTGTAATGTCCACAATGGGAAAGTCGCCGTGTCGGCCTGGAAACTACAGCGAACCCTTAACAGTGATTAACCAGATCTCTGGTGACCCGCTCGCCCGTGGGTCACCTGATCGCGCGCGCAGTTTTATTATCGCCGAGAGAACGGGGAGGGGTAACCAAATCGAGCAACCTTCCTAGGTTACCCATGCCGCTACCTTTGCCTCGTTGTCAGTTTTTGTTGGGCCTCCTGGGCGGCCCTCGTCGCCACCGCTGGATTCGTTACGAAATTCTGGTCATAACGCTCATCAGGAGAGGTCCGGGCAGTCGCTGTATCGGCAGTTTTTGGTTTCCCAACCGGCGGGCCGTGTTTATGTGCGTGGTTGGGCGCGCACGCCCTCTGCGGGCTGCCTGTTGACGCCAGGCGCTGGCAGGAGCGACCTTCCAAGAGCAGCGTTTCGGTGAGGTTCGAAGTATTCGGGCGTTTCCGTCGCATTTCGGCGGTCTTGCAGCCTTGGGGGCGCTCTCCAGCAGTTGCGCCTCGCCGAGAGCGTTCTGGGAGTGTGCCCGGATCGTCCCGAACGGCTGCCCACCCAGGACGGGGATAGGGGATACAGTCCGGTCGTTGAAAGTAAGTATTTTTCTGGATGCCCAGGTTCCAATATTTCCTTTGCACCTTCCTACTTCAAGAGTCGAGTGGTATTCATTCTGCACACGTCCTCAGGGGGCGGGCGGAAACCCAATCTACTTTCAACGCTTTCCTGCTTCATGTTTCTACCCACCTCTTCTGACCGACGGGTATGCTCAGGGTGGACGCATCGATTCCCAGTCGCCCATGGTTCGCCGAAGGGAGCCCGATAGTCCACTGCACCCGGGGCCAGTCGGATTCGCTATCGTGGGCCCATCGCCGATCTTGCCGGCGATGCATGACCGATTCCCAGTCGAGGCTTCCCTCCCTGAGCCGGTCGCACCCCCACGTCCATGGTGGGGCGCTTGAGCAGGCGCGGCCGCCGCCGCCACCGTCGTCGCCGTCGCCGTCGCCGTCGTTGTCGTCGCCGTCGCCGTCGCCGTCACCGTCGTTGTCGTCGTCGTCGCCGTCGTCGTCGTCGTTGACGTCGCCGTCGCCGTCATCGTCGTCGTCGTCGTTGCCGTCGTCGGCGTCGTCGTCGTCGTCGTCGTTGTCGTCGTCGTTGACGTCGTCGCCGTCGCCGTCGCCGTCGTCGTCATCGTCGTTTCCCCTCAGCCTTGTCCTGGGGTGTCCCTTTCAGAGAGGCCTCGATTTCCGAGTGCCGGCCAGCGCGACCCGCGAGCACACACCGCGAGTTATCTTTTCAGTCTGGGCGCTCTTTTCGTAGATTTTTCGGCCTCTGTGGGGCCGCTTCCGGGTGCCCCGGGGGCCATCAGAAGGAGAGTATTGTTTTACTCTCTGGGCCATGACGCGGCCCCCCTCTACCTCCCACTCCCCACCCCCCATAACGTAACCCTCCTCCCCGCCCAGTGCGTCCCCAGCACTGCTGCAGAGCGTTGCTCACGGCCGGGGGCGCGGCGTTACGTTATGCGTCCCGCCCCCCCTCCCCCAACCCATCACGCCCGTATCGCCGCGAATTCAAAAATGCATTCAAGTGAATCTTGGGCGAAGGGCTATAGCCCCTGAGAAGGGGTCCAGGAGGCTCGGGGCCGCGGACGGAAAGAAAGCCATGCCAGAGGATAGCTGGGGTGCAATGGAAACCCATGCCCAGAGGCACCTCGCTTGCCCCCAGGCTGCCATGGATTTCTGGGGTTTCGATGGCTTTCGTATGGACGGCGTGACGCTTCCATACCAACAGTGACTGGACATCCTGGGGTTCCAGGCTTAGGCTTCTTGTGGAAGGTTTCTTGTGGTCGAGCTCCTACTGTATGCCTCCGCGTGAGCCCGAGAGGCTGCCCCACGACATCGGTTCACACCGCCCACGCCATGCGAAGCCTCCTGCACGGCCGCCAAGCGAGCCCCAAGAGAGGCCCCGAAGAGCCCCAAGACGGACCCCAGCGCCCCAGGAGTGCCCGGAGAACCAGCAGCGCCCAAGCAGGGCTCCGAGGCGATCTGCCGTGCGGCAGCGGCGGTGCTGTCAATGAGGACCTCCCTCTTCTTCAAAATGGGGCTCTCACCCTGGCGCCCCGCGCATGCGTCTTAAAAGTACGCGGCGGTGACAGGAATGGATGGCGTCACGAGCTGACAAGGAGCACCCACAGTGTGCGACCCCTCGATTTCGTCGGCGTGTGCTGCCGCATGTGGGATCCCCGATCGAATGGGATCCACCCCCCTCGGGGTCCTCGATCTCCTTCTCTTCCCCATCCCTCCTCACTCCAGATTTCAGCGTGCGCGGTCCTTTCCTCCGTGCCGTCCCTCTCGAACGGGAGCTCTCGCCTGGGCGCTCGGCGGCCCTCGCATCGGTCAGGAGGGAGGGGAAAGCACACACAGACACGTGCGCACATAAGCATGGATTTGCATGACCCTACTGGATCACGCAGGATTTTTTTGCAGGGAGTGGAGGGGCAGCGAAAAGATGTGGAAGCCTTGGAATGTGTTGCGATGCAGTTGTGCCTCCCGGGGCCCCTCGCATCGGCCCGGCCGAGGGCGCCCGGGGCCCTCCTAGCTGGTGGCACCTTCAGGGCCAGAGTGCGCTTCCGTCAGGGCCCGGCCGTGGCCCTCGCTCGCGCGGGCGCTCTGCTCTGGGGAGTCGGATGTCGTCGTCGTCGTCGTCGTCGTCGTCGTCGTCGTCGTCGCCCTCCCCGTCCTCTTCGTGCTCGCTGTTGTTCCTCCTCCTGCCACCTTTCCCCCTCCTCGTCGTCCTCCTTCTCTGGGCCCACCTGCTCCTGCTCCTCCTCTCCTCAGCCTTCCCCTTCTCGCCATCCCCCCCATATCATTCTCTTCCTCCTTGTCCTCTTCTCTGCCCCCCGTCGTATTCCCTATGCTCACCTTTATTCCGCCTGCCTCCGTGTACTCCTTCACCTCGCCCTCCTTCACCTCGTCCCTCTTCATCTCGTCCCAGTCCGTGTCCTCCGAGTCCTCGTCCCCTTGCTGCTGCTCACCGCTATGACAGCGATCCCTGCTCCACCGCCACGCGCCGCGCGCGCCCGCGCGCGGGCCCACGCACGCTCGGCGGGGGGGCCCCCGAACGCCATCAGGGGACCTCGTTTCCAGAAGGGGTGGGAGGGAGGGAAGCTGTCCTATCCTTCTTACAAACCAGAGGCACATCGAGGGGGGGACGCAGGGAGGTCGATCAGGGGGCGGCCCCCCCGTCAGTGGCAGTGGCCCCGACATCTCGCAGTAGACGTAATTAGTAGGTCTCGTTCGTGTTCTGCTCTCCAGGCTTCTGGCTGGCCAGTCTCGCCTGTCGCTGCTTCCTGCGGGTGAACTAGCGGGGGACGTTATTTCACCGCTTCGCTCATTCCGCCGGCCCATATTGCCTCGCCGCTTGGGGGCCGTGCTAGGGCCTCTTGGGACCTCTTGGGGGCCTCTTGGGGCCGTCTTGGGGTGCCTCTTGTGGGCACCTTGGGACCTCTCGGGGGCCTCTTCGGGCCTCCTGGGAGCCTCTTGGGGCTGAAGGCTGGACTTTTCGGTTCCTGGTCCCAGTCTTGGGCCCCTCTTCGGGCTGTCTGGGGGCCCTCTTGGGCCGTCTTGGGCTGTCTTGGGGCCATCTTGGGCCGTCGTGGGGCAGTCTTGGGGGCCTCCTGGGCCGTCTTGGAGCGTTGGAGAGCCGAAAACGCGAGACGGCAAAAACCATCGCAAGATTTACGAGTTTGGCCTCTCGGGGCCCTCTTGGGGCTCTCTTCGAAGGCCTCCTGGTCGCTGTTTCCTGCGGATGAACTCGCGGAGGACGTGATTATCCGATGCATCTGTCCAGCGGATTTTCAAGATCTGGGCGTTCAGTTCCAACGCCGTGCGCTCGAACTGCTCCCTACCGAATGTGCCCTCCACTGTGTCTCCGACAACGGTCGGCTCTTTGGATGTCCAGGCCTCCACAGTGTGCCTTGGTGTTCGTCTCGTGGCCCTTGCAGCTGCTGGCCCTGGTAGCTCAGCGGGTGGTCCGCTCAGCTCTGCGCGTGGCTCTCGTAGCCACGCGCGCGGGGCTCGCAGCTCAGCTGATGGTACCTCTCGGAGCTCTGCCGCCGGCTCTGCAGAACAGCAGGTGGCCCCGGTAGCTCTGCTGGTGGTTCTCGCAGCCCCGCTCGTGGCCCTCGAGCACAGGCTGTGGCCCTTGTAGCTCAGCTGGCGACCCTTGTAGTCCACCTGGTGGCCCTCGTAGCTCTGGTGGTACCTCTCGGAGCTCTGCCCGTGGCCGTCGTAGCTCAGCTTGTGGCCCGCGCAGCTCCGCTGGGGGTTCTCGTATCTGCGGTTGTGAGCCCCCCGAGCTCTGGTTGCTTCCTGGTCAGCGCAGTTTATGGCCCTCGTAGAACAGCAGGTGGTCCTTGCAGCTCAACAGGTTGCACTCGTAGCTTAGCTGGTGGCTCTCGTAGCTCTCCTTGTGGCCCTCGTGGCTCAGCTAGTAGCCTTCCTGTGAGCTTAGCTTCTTGCCCTCGTCTCTCTGTAGGTTGCTCTGATAGCTCTGGTGGTGGGGCTCCAGGATCAGCAGGCGGCCCTGGTAGCTCAGCTGATGGCCCTCGCGGCCGTCGTAGCTTTGCTAGTTGCCTTCGTAGCTCAGCCAGCGGCCCTCGTAGCTCACCTCGAGTCCCTCGTAGCTTGGCTGCTGGCCCTGTAGCTCAGCTGGTGGTCCGCGTCGACTTGTTTGCGGCAGTCGTAGCTCAGCTGGTGGCCCTAGCAGTTCAGTGGGCGGCCCTCGCAACTCTGCCGGTGCTCCTCTCAGCTTTGCTTGTGGTCCTCGTAGCCCAGCTCGTGGCCCTCGTAGCTCAGCTGGTGCTTCCCGTCGAAGTTCAGCAAGTGGCTCTCGAAGCCCTGGCTGGTGGCCCTCGTAAATATGCTGGAGGTCCTGGTAGCTCTGATGGTGGCTCCCGTAGCTCTGATGATTGTTCTCGTAGGTCCGCTGGTGGTCCTCCTATTTCTGCGCGTTGCCCTTGACGTCCTGCGCGTGGCTGTCGAAGCTCTGCAGGCGGTCCAAGTAGATTTGATGGTTGCCCTAGAGGCCTTGCTAGTGGCCCGCTTAGCTCTGGTGGTGGCCCCCGAAGTTCGGCTGATAGCCCACGCAGCCTTTCGGTTTTCCGACAGCAGTGTTGGTGGCCCTCGTAGCGTTGCTGGCGGCTCTCGCAGCTCCGCTGCAGGTCCTCGTAGCGCTGCTCGTTGCCGTCGAAGCCCTTCTGGAGGCCATGGTAGCTCTGCTGGTGGGCCTCGTGGCTCTGCTGGTGGCCCAGGTCGGTCCTTCATTGGGCCTCGTAGTTTTCCCGTCTCCGAAGGACGCCCAGGCCTCCTGCTGTTCGCCTCCGTTGTCCGGATCGGAGTCGTCGGCTGTCAGGTCGTCGTGCTCCGTTTTCCAGTAGGCGTGGCTTGCGATGGCACGGCGCCTGGCGAGGAAGGCCTCGCACGTCAGCGCGGTCGAGGCGCGGGCGTCGAGTTTCTCCGTGTGGTCCTCGTCCGTCAGGCCGCACTCCACGCAGTCTTCCTTTCCCTCCCAGCCTCCCTCTCATCCTCCTCGTGGCACATCTGGTGGCCCTCGGAGCACTGCTCGTGGCTCGCGGGGCTCTGCTTGCGGCCCTCGTAGCTCAGCTTGTGGCCCTCGTAGCTCTGCTGGTGGCCCAAAAAGCTTTGCTTGTGGACCTCGTAGCTCAGCCCGTAACCCTTGAGGCTCTACTTGTGGCCCTCGTAGCTCTTCTGGTGGCCCTCGTTGCTCCGCAGCTTGCCATCGTGGCTCTGCGCGTTGCCCTTGAAGCTCTGCTTTTGGCGCTCGTAGCTCTGTCGGTGGCCACCAGAGCTCTGCTGGTCGCTGTCGCAGCTTCGCAGCTGGCTCTTGCGGCTCTGCGTGTCAGACCTTGATGTTCTGCTTGTTGCCCCTGTAGCTCTCCTGACGCTCTGGCGTAAGGGTCGTGCTGGTGGTACTCCTCCGGGGCCGCGCGCAAGACGGCATGCCACTGCGCCAGACAGATCCTCTCGTAAGCGCCCATCTTGTCGTATGGATCGTAGGCCTCCCAGACCCTGACCAACAGAGTTTGTCACGAATAGCCCCGCTTTCGTCATCACAGGCGCCTCTCCGTTCTGCTCGGCCGGCGCACGGCCGTCTCGGCCGCAACAAGGCCCCATACGGTCCGCAACCGCAGCCGCCGCGCCCGTCTGTGAGCGCCGCCGCACGGCCGTCCCGGCCGCAGCCAGGGGTCGGCGGCGTGCGGCGCACCTGGTCACGGTGGCGCCCAGCGCAGCAGCCTTTCGGGCTCGCAGACAGGGCCGCCCTGAGGCTTGGCAGCCCCCCGTCTCCGCCCTCGTCTATCATTCAGCTGCCATGGGCCATGGTTCTGCAGCTGGCGCGGCCAGACGCGCCGCGGGCGCGTCGTCGCCCCTCGTCCTCGTGCTTTTCCTCCTCGTCCTCCTGCTTTTCCTCCTCCTCCTCCTCCTCTTCCTCCTCCATCTCCTCACCCTCGCCGTCGTGTTTGTCGTCGTCTCCCCCATCATATGAAGGGTTGAGAGCCAGAGAGCGCGGCGTAGGGACAAGTGCTCCTCGCGGGATGCGGCGCGCCCCAGTCCCTCAGCAGGCAGGGGAATGATGAGGGGAATGGGAGGGAAAGGAAGGACAAGGGCAAGACGAGGAAGCGGACGAGCAGGAGGAGAAGGAGGAGCAGGAGGAGGGGGGAGGAGGGCTTAACCAGTGCAATTCAACGCAGTGCAACGCGATGCCGAACACAGTGCAGTTCAAAACACTACAATGCAAAGCTTCGCACCAGAGGGAGGAGGAGGGGGAGGAGGAGCAGGGGGAAAGGGAAAGACCCGCGGGAGCTCCTCGGGGTCTCCGTGGTTTGGGGTGGTCTCTGCTCCCTCCTCCGTCGTTCCCCCCTGGGGACCCTCGCCTCCGCGTGCTGCCGTCCACCGCCGTCCTCCCCGTGCTCCACCCAGGACCTCTTCAGTGAGCGCTTTCCCTGGTGGCTGAGCGCCGCCAGGGAGGGGATGGCGGCGTCGACCAGCGACCCTGATGCCCGCAGCTTCGACTTGAGGAGGGGGAGGAGGGGGACCTGGGCAAACCCAAGAGGCATCAACGATGTTGGGATACACGCTCCCTCCGAGTTCCCTCCTCACAGAGCCCTGCAAGAAAGTATCTCCATTGCGGGGAAGGACCCACTAGAAGACAGCCGTCTGAAAATCCTCCATCGCGCCAAAGAGCCGTGCCTGGGATTTCAGCGCCGCGGATCAACGTGAGAATGGTGTCCTGGCAGCCTGGAATCGTGCGAGAACGCCATTCCTGGGGTTCAAATCCGCGAGTCAACGTGACTGTTGCGTCCTGACGTTGCTAATTCCTGGGACTTCGACCTTCCGTTTTCAAGACGACTGTGCTCGGCGCTACGACGAGAGCCACATTTCGGAACGGAAGCGCCTTCCATCCTTGACACTGTAGCACACCTTCAGAACGGATGTGCGCGGCGCCAAGGCGGAGGCCACACTGTCGAAAAGGAACCGCCCTTCATCTTCGAAGCCGTTGCAAGCTTTCAAGGCGAATGCGCACGGCGCTACGGCGAGAGTCACATTTCGAGACAAAAACGTCCTCCCTCGTTGAAGCTGCTGCAAGCGTTGAAAGCGAATGTGCGCGGCGCTGAAGCGAGAGCCACGTTTCGAGAACGACCCGCCCTCCATCCCGGAAGCTGTTGTAACCTTTTTGTGCGACGAGTCTGCACGGCACTATGACGAGAGAACCGCAAATCCAGCTGCCTACGGCAAGTTCCGCCACCGTGCTTGAGTCCTGGGCTATGAGCTTAGTGGATGCTCATTGGGATCTCGTGGGAGGCCGCCGCCGCCCGACATCCAGCCGAGAGAGGCCTTTTCAGGAGCTTCTCAAGTCCAGCAACATTTACTCCGAGGAGGTCCGGCTCACCGTGCGGCCCAAGACGAGGTCTCCCTCTTGCAGGGCTCGGTGGAGCCTCGGGAGGCGTTCGACTTTGATCCCGATCACGTTCGACAAGTTTTGTTGGAGCCCGAGAGGTTCCTGGAGCGCCGCTCTGACGAGCTCTCGGACGAGCCTTACATCGAGCCACGCTGGGACCCCCTCCTAAATCCGAGGGTCCGCGCCAACCACCCGCGGTTCCTTGCGTTGCTGCGGTGCCTCGCCGACATGGGTATCGCGGTGGCCACCCGCCGGAAGAAGGCGACTGCGGGCTTGTTGTTCGAATAGAAGAAGGGCGACCGCCTCCGCGTGATCGTGGACGGCCGGCAGCCCAACCAGTTCCACAGGCTGCCTCCTCAGACCAGCATGGCGTCGGTGGAGGCCCTCGCATCGGCGCAGGTCGGGGCCGACTGGCGCCAGCGTGCTCGGTGGGCCCCGACGATGCCGCCCTGTATACAGCTGCGGTCGACTTGAAGGACGGCTTCCACCAGCTCAAGATCCCGCATCTGTCCGAGTGGTTCGTGCTCGACGTGCTGGGCGTCCGCGCGGTGGACCTCGGCGCGCAGCAGGTCTACGACGGTGATGCGGGCACCTTCGTTGAGGCTGCCCCAGGCGACTACGCGTGGCCGGCCTACGGCGGGCTCGCGATGGGCTGGCCATCGGCTCTCTGGATCTGCCGCGAGACGCTGGCCCACGCGATGAAGTCCTCTGCGGGCCCTCGCGATGTCATGGTGCTGGACAAGGCGCCGGCACGGCGCGGCGGGGGGCCTCCCGCACGTCGACAACGCCAACATCATCGGGGTAGAGCGCGACCTCGCGCAGGCCAGGCTCGAGCGCATGACGGCGGCCCTCGACCTGCTGGGGCTGAAGTGGCACGAGAGGCAGGACGCGAGCGTCGAGGTGGAGATCCTGGGTGTCATCGCCGACGGCGCGCAGGGTCTCGTGCGGCCCAGGCCGAAGCGTCTCTGGCGTCTGTATGGTGGCTTGACCTTCGCCCCGAAGTGGCGGACGGCGGCGGGCTGGCATGTGCGCGAGGTCCTGGGGGCCACTTGGTCTCCTTGCTCCAGCTGCTGAGGCCGGGGCCCTCTGTCTTCCGGATCCCGTGCGACTTCGCCCAGCAGGACCTCGGAGAGATCAGGGGGCTGCCGACGGCCGCGCCGCGCGGGCTGGGGGTGGCCAGATCGCTCCTTTTCCTGGCCGCGGGTCGCTGGGGGCTGCCGCCCTGCCCTGTCGCGTTCATGGCGGACGCTTCCATGAAGGGCCACGCGCTCCTCGAGACCGACGTGACTCCCGACGAGGTCCACGACCTCTGTCGATGCCGAGAGCGGGCCCGCTTCAGCAGACGCGAGAAGTGCGTCGAGTGGGAGCGCGACGGCTTCAGAGGCTCCCTGGCGGTCGGGGGCGCTGGCGAGGGCTGGTGGGGCGGCCAGCTCGAGCGGGCCAGGCCGCGTGGCCCTGCGCCGGAGCGCTGTCGGGTCGAGGTCGACTCGGGATGGCGGCCGCCGCCCTTGCCCGACGACTTCGCGGGCCCGAAGCGCCGGGGGCCGGTCGTGGCTGGAGCCTGGCGAGATGCGAGCCGCACATGCGACTACGAGGCGCGCTGTGGGCTGATGGGCCTGGCGCGGGCAGCCAGCTACCCCCCGTGCCACGACGCAGAGCTCCTCTCCGCGGGGGACAACATGGGCTCCGTCCTGGCCTTCGAGAAGGGCCGGGCGGTGAACCGAGAGCTCCTCGCTCAGCGTCGGGCGGCCGCGCTCCAGCTGGCCTCCAGCATCGCGCGGCGGCGGCGCCGCGTCGAGGGGGTGCAAATCGCGGCGGACTACATGAGCAGGGCTGCGGACCGGGGTCTGTTTCGGCCTGGCCAGGTTTGGCGCGGGCCGCGGGGGCGCCTGCCGTCTCGGCGTTCCCCCGATCGCCTCTCCGCCCCTGCTCTGAAAAAGAAGACGGCGCAAGACGACAGCTGCGACTACCCGAGGGCCCTAACAAGCTTCCCAAAGTCCTCCTCGTGGTCTCCCTCTCCAACGGATGGTTTCACTTGGGACTACGGGGTCAAAGGCTTGGGCGTCTACGGGTGCGACCCGAAGTGCTACTCCTGCGGCTTGCGCGGCTACAGCTCCGCGATCCACGAGTCCAGCGACCCCCGCAACCTGTTCGAGGCCTCGAGGCTCCACCAGGACCGCTACGAGGCGATCCTCGCCGAGTCCTCGGGGGCCTTAGGAATCTCGAGCTCGCCAGGTCACTGTGCATCCACCCGGGCTTCGTCCACCACGGGGTCTGGATCCTTCCCGTTCTCGCACGTCTCGGAGGTCATGTGGGTCAGAGGTCTCGACGGGGCCGACGCATCTTCCTGGAGGTCTTCTCGGGCGAGGGGTACTTGACCAGGGCCACCCTGGAAGTGGGGCTGCGCGCGGGGGGCCCCATGGACCTCGTGCAAGGAGGGCCTTCACTTCGACATCGCGGACCCGGAGGTCCAGCAGGAACTCATCGGATGGATCCGTTCCAGCGCTGTTTGGCTCATGCATCTAGCGGCCCCGTGCGCTCGGCGGTCGATCGCGCGCTCCTCCGGCTCCGCCGAACCAGCGGGCGGCGTGGCCGCGGCACGGTTCACGGTGTGCCTGGTCCAGGAGTGTCGGCGGGCTGGCGCCCACCCTCGAGAACCCGCGGCGCTCGCGTCTGTGGGCATGGGGCCCCCCGGCGAGAATGCCCAGGTCGACGTCGGCAACCGTCGTCGGCTTGTGCCAGTGCGGGTTTGGGGCGCCGTTCCCGAAGCCGACGAGGGTAGCGGCCCCCCTGGGCCGCGAACGCAGGCGCCGACAGCGCTGCGAGGTGCTGCAAGTGAAGGTCTGCGTGAAAGGCCACTGGGTGTGGAAGACCGGCCTCGCGGCCGCCTACCCGCCGAGCCTGTGCCGCGCCTGCGCCGGCGTCGCCTGGCCCCCATGCGCGCCCCTGGCGGCCGCGCCAGGTGGGGGGGCAGAGCTCGGGCGCCGCTGGGAGCGACAGCTGGTGACCTCGCGCGGCTGCGACGCTGTCGGGGTCGGCGCCCCGCGCTGCCCGCTCAGGCACCGGCTGCAGGCCCGCGCGGGCTGATCCGCGGGAGCAGGCGCCGGGCTCCCAACGGCGGCCCACCGCGCGGCAGGCGACGGCGGCGCGGCACTCGGACTGCGCGGAGGAGCTCGACGGCCACATCGCCCGCAGCGGCGGCGGCCTCGCCGACCCGGGCGCGGCCGACTCCACCCTGGAGCGCTATTTGGAGGCGCTCTTCCTGAGCGGCGAAGCCAAGGCCGACGCTCGCTGGTGCCTCTATGGGCTGGCCTGGCAGCGCGGCTGGGCGACCAAGGGCGGCGCTTCCCCGAAGCCCAAGCAGGCCCTCAATGGCTGGGGCCGCCCGGGGCCGCCCGGCAGCAGGCGGCCGGCCGACTGGGAAGCAGCGCTGGCGGTCGTGGACGACCTCATGGGTCGCAACCTCCAGTCGACGCTGGCGGGGGCGCTGCTGACGGTGGCCTTCGACGGCTACCTCTGGCCGTCCGAGGCCTTGGGCCTGCGAGGCGCCGACGTCCTGCGGCCGCCGCGATCGGGCCCCGAGCAGCTGTGGGCCGCGACGGCGGCGCCGGCGATGCAGCCAGTGCCGTCGAAGACCAGCGCGTTCGATGACACCGTCTTCCCCGGCAACGCCGCCCAGGGTCAAGGCTTCGTCGGCGACGTCCTAGATGTCTCGCTGGCGCGAGCCGGCCAAGGGCCGCTGTTTGGCGGACTCACGCTGGCGCAGCCCAAGGCGATCGTGAACGAGGCTTGCCGCCGCCTCCAGCTGGCCGCAGCGCTCGCACCGCATTGCCTTGGCCATGGGCGCGCCAGCCGCGACGCGCTCGAGAAGTTCGGGGGCCAGCGCGGGATCCAGCGAGGCGGGCGCTGAAAGGCCCGCGAAGGTATGCGCCGATGCGAGGAGGCCGGCGCTCTGCCCCGGGCGCGGTCGAAGTTGCTTCAGCTTTTTATGTCGAGAAGCCTTCGCCTCGGCCCCGCTCTCCCAGGCAAGCGGCGTGCTGCCCTGAGAAAGTTTGGTCGTCCAGCGTGATGTCAGCCTTCTATATGGTCAATTGTTTTGGCTTGCAGGCCGTCGTGATTCGCCCCGCCCGACCCGCCCTCGACATGCCTGTCATGTCACAGGTTTGGGGGCCTGTTGTTATGGGTTGGCAAAGACAGGGTGCGGTGAACGCGTGCTGGAATCAGTCTTCAAAGCACCTGCTCGGCCAGCGTAGCCGGCCGCTCTGGAAAATTTGGAGGGCTGGCAAGTGTGCGTGATCGTCTCATCGTTTGTCCTGTTCTTGTTGTCCGTCTTGCTCTCTCCTCTTCTTGCCTGCAGGGTGAGAGGCGCTGAATGGGTGTTGCGCATCTGGTTTATGAGCGTTTCTGCGACACTTCAAGGAGCCTCTCAGAGCGGTAGATAGAAAAGGCATCAGTGGCCAATCGCCCACGCCTGTGTCTGCCGCGGCCCACTGCGGCTCAAGGAGTTCTGACGCCCACCCTCCCATCCCTTGGGTTGGCAAAGACAGGGTGCGGCGCACGCGTGCTGGAACCAGTCTTCAACGCACCTATTTTTGCCAGCGCAGCCGGCCGCTCTGGAAAATATGGAGAGTTGGCAAGTGTGCGTGTGTGATCGTATCATGATTTTCCTGTTCTCGTTGTCCATATTTCTCTCTCCTCTCTTTGTTTGCATGGGGAGAGGCGCCGAATGGGTGTTGCATGATTTTTGCTTTTGGGGGCCCTGGGACCTCTTGCAGGCCTCTTGGGGCGCTTTGGA
The DNA here is from genome assembly GCA_963575745.1 of Prorocentrum cordatum. NCBI lineage: Eukaryota > Dinophyceae > Prorocentrales > Prorocentraceae > Prorocentrum > Prorocentrum cordatum. The sequence continues at coordinate 470,758 of CAUYUJ010019071.1, forward strand.
AGCCTCTTGCGCCATCTTGAGGCCACCTTGGGCGTCTTCGAGCGATCGTTCGGCGATTCGGGGACCTCTTGGACCGTCTTGGGGGCCTCCTGGGCTGTCATGGAAGTAGAGCCCCAGGGAGGCGCCATGACCGCCCAGAGACCCCTCGGGAGCATGGCTGGTGCACGCGACGAGGTGAGGCCCGGACGGATGCGGGGTCCCTTTAGAGAATTCGTAAAACCCTACCGCACAGCATTTGGCACGCTCCAACGTGCTAGGGGCACGGTGGCGGACTGAAATCACCCGCCCTCCATCCGCGAAGTTGCTGCAGACTTTTAAGACGAATGTGCGCGGTGCTACCGCGAGGGCCACACATTGAAAAAGGACCCGCCCTCCATGCGTGAACTTGTTGCAAATTTCAACGTTGAGGGCCATGCGTGGCGAGGAAGCCTCCGGCGAAACGCCCGGCCCGTTCGACGGACTTGTTTTTGGGTGCGACAAGGAAAACCATTGGTAAGGAAAGGGGATGACGGAGGGGACGGGGGAGGAGGGAGGAGGAGGAAGGAAGAGGAGGAGGAGGAGGAGGAGGAGGAGGAGGAGGAGGAGGAGGAGGAGGAGGAGGAGGGGGGGAATGGAGGAAGAGGAGGAGAAGGGGGATGGAGCAAGAGGAGGAGGAGGGGAAGGGGGAAGGGAGAAGAGGAGGAAGAGGAAAAGGGAGTTCCTCGCCGACCTGTCTGCTACAGCGTTTCCAACACGCCGCGCGTCGGCCCGCGGGTTGCTGGCGGCCCAGAGCCGCGCAGGCCAGGCCGCGCCGTGCACGCGATCGCGCTCGCGCAAAAGAATACCCTTTTGGTCGAAGGCCCTCTTCACATCCCCTGCCGCCCCGCTCTCCGTCCTGCAGGTGTTCGCCTCCCGGTCCCATCCCCCTTCCCTCTGCCTTCTGTTGCCCCCCCTTTTCTCCGCCCTCCTCCTAGGCTTCTCCGCGCGCGTTTGGGACAAAATTTCGTTCTCGCGAGTGACTCCCCAACCTGAGATCACAGCCTGTTTTTGCCACTCTTGTGATTGCGTTGATGTGTGTTGTTTTTGTTTGTTCTCTCTCTCTCTCTGTCTCTCTATCGTTTCTCCGCCATCATCCCTCCTGTTTGTGTTGTTGTTGTTGCTGTTGTTGTTGTCTTCGTTGTAGATATATTGAATTCTCACTTCTGATGAATAATTACTGTTGATCCCCCCACCGGTGCATATTTTTTTCTCAATCATAGTGTACCCCTCGACGCTCGCACCCATTTTTTTGTCAGGGAAAGTCTTGATGCTAAAACTGAGCCCCTGGCCCCCAGGATTACAGCAACAACGGCTCCCGCCTGAGACTTCCTCCCAATTTACTTAGGACCCCGTTCCTTAGACTTCCTTTCAATTTACTCAGGATCGGTGCTCCCGCTTGTAACCTCTTCGCAATCTAATCAGGACCCCCGCTCCCATCTGAGACTTCCTTACAAATTACTCAGGAACGGCGCTCCCGCTTGAGACTTTCTCGCAGACTTCCTCGCAATTTAATCACCCGCCAGAGAACCCTTCACATTTCATTCAGGATTTCTATGCAATGTATTCAGAAATCGCGCTTTCGACGTTCCGGAAACACGCTGCGCCAGGACGCGGTTACAATTTACTTAGTGGGGATCGCCCGCCCGTTGTGGGCTCCCGCCCGAAACTTCCTTCAGGAACGGCGCTCTCGCCTTGGAACTCCTCGAACGTTCACGCTCTTACCTTCCTGCTCCTCCTCCCTCAGCCTCCTCCCTCTTCTCATCCCTTCTCTCTCCCTCTCTTCCCTCATCCTTATGCCTCTCTGCCCTATCCCCTCTCCCTCCTCCCTTTTCCCTCCCCTCTCCTGCCTCCTCCCTCTTTCTTTCTCTCTCTCTCTCTCTTTCTCTCTCTCCCCTCTCCTTTTTTTTTTTTTTTTTTTTTTGTTTCTCTCTCTCTCTCTCTTGATCTACCTCTCTTATCTGGCTTCCTTTTTTTTTGTCTCTCTCTCTCTCTCTCTCTCTCTCTCTCTCTCTCTCTATGCCTCTAATCAACCGCCCCCCTCTTCGCTCCTTCTCTCCTGGCGTTTTCCCTCTTCATTCGTCCCTCCCCCTCCCTTCCTCCCACTCTCCCTCGTTCTCCCCCTCTTTTTGCAGGGCCCACACCAATTCCAATTGCGAGCACATGTACGCCCACGAAGGATTGTCCGCCCGTTCAGTTTTGCCCGCCTGTCTAATCTTGCCGCCCCCCCTCCAAGAGAAATAATCCCCCCAGAGGGGGTGTGATCGAAGACAATAAAGGGCGGGCATCGAGGGTGTAGGGAATTCGTTTTGAATGACACACGGGCAAGTAAGAGCGAACAGTCTTATAATTATTGTTGTTGTTGCTGCTGTTGTTGTTTTGTGGTTGAACTCTCAGTATTGAAGAATAAGTATTGTTGATCCCCCCGTCCGGTGAACATTGTTTTTTCTATTGAAGTGCTTCCCCCAGGGCTCGTACCCTGTTTTTATAAGGGAAAGTCTTCCTCCTCAAACTTGGCCCCGGCCCCCGAGTTACAACAACATCGGCTCCTGCCTGATACTTCTTCACAATGTATTCCCACATCGCGCTCTCGCGCGGGACTTCCTCACAGTTCATGTACGCATCGCGCTCTCGCGTGGGACCCCCTCGCAGTTTCTTCAGACGATGCGCCGTCGGCGCTCAGGAATCACGCTCTCGCTTCGGCTTTTCTCACCCTTTACTTGGGAATCGCGCTATCGCTCGAGACCTCCTCGCGATGCATGCAGGACCCATGCTTGAGCAACCCGCCTGCTCGACCTCGTCGCCTGGGCCCGCCTTCCCGACCTGACCGCTATGGGTCTTGCTTCTGCGCGTGATCCCGAATCACACAAACCTTATGATGTTGGCGCGGACATAGATTTGGATGCTATCCGTTTTATCGATTCGTTTCGCCTCGTTGTGCACGGTAGTTGGCCAGCATCGGCCATTGTAGCAGCGAGGAAGGTGAGCTACTCGTGTGGGGGATGGGGGCGATGGTGACCCATGCGGATGATGATTGCCTGATCCCATAAGGCGTGCACTCATGATCAAGCCGTCTCCAGCGTGAGAGGAGCAATCAGCAATGATCCCGTAAAGCGCGGTTCCCACTTGCGTTACAGGTGGAGTAGTGGGTGTTCGTAATTCGTGTTGTGTGCGTGCAGGCGAAGATGCAACACCCAGCCAAACTGTGAAAGTCTCGGCGCGAACTGCTACCCCGAGGAGAGATACGCAATGTTCGAAGATCCGCTGCTCGATGCCAGCGATGACACGACGACATCAGCAGCGGAAGGCGCTTGGTGGTAGGACCTATCTGTATTTGATGCTTTCCCGTCAAGATTGCAGACTTCATCCCTTTGGGACACCCATCGGCATCCCTGTCGAAGTCGTCCCTTCGGTGGATCCCCCGATGGTGGAAAGGAACCAATCTCCACGATTTGTGGCTGGTCGAACCCATGCTGGAGGCGATCCCTCAGCCAGCGGGGGCGGCACATGCACTTCCACCGGCAAGGATATCCGAACGATGTATTCAGACTGGTAGTCGGGCACGAAACGGATCAGCTGATCTGCCCATGACCCAAGTGATCGAAAGAGTGTTGGAGACGAGTATGGTCCGAATTGATAACTCAAATACCGCTTGTCTTCGCCTCCCCCCAAGGCCATCGCACCTCGTATCTGACCAGTCCCGTTACGGCAGTTCCAACGTCACGCTTGGTAAGTAGTGCAAGATGAGTTGGTGTATTTGTTATACGAGTGTCGGCGTTTTGAGTTGGCCGGTGGTAGGTAATCTTGTTTGTGCCGTACACAGCGTCAGGACATGGAAAGAAACAACACGTCCGCGGATGCTACACAAGGGGGCGTTGGAAGTCAGAGCGGGGGATGAGCAGGTCTCTTGTCCTCTTCCCCCCCTCTTCCACTCCCTCACTTTCTCTCCATCTCATACCCCTGTTATCCCCTACTCCACAACTTCAACAAGAAACAACACAAATGTACATGTTCGGAGTTCCGCGCGGATTTTTCGGACCCCCAGCTCTGGCGCGCGGAACGCGCCAGGAGCGGCACAGCAGGCGCCGCCAGCGTGGTCTGGCGCTAACCCAAGAAGTCCTCGCGGACCTCCGAGATCTTCTGGTCGGAGGCTCCGAGGTTGGGGGGGTGAGGTCGTAGTGGAACGGAGACCCCCAACTGGGAACTCGTTTTGTGTCGTTCGTGTCGTGCGCGCGGGCGAGGCGAAGCTGCGTGGGCGCGCGAGAGGAATGAACCCGCCGTTGCTAGGGCGATGTCAGGACAAATGTTGCTCCCCCGTCCGTCCGTCCGTCCGTCCGTCCGTTCGGCGGTGGCCCTAGCGAAGTCCCGCGGTGTCTCGTGGTGTCCCGTGGTGTCCGCCGTTGCTAGGGCGAAGTCAAGATAAGTGTTTCGCTCCCGTCCGTCCGTCCAGCGGTGGCTCGCGGTGTCCCGCGGTGTCCCGTGGCGTCCCGTGGTGTCCTTTGGTGTCCGCCGTTGCTAGGGCGAAGTCACGACACATGATTCTCCTCCGCCCGCCCGTCCGTCCGTCCGTCCGTCTGGCGGGGGCTCGGGGTGTCCCGCGGTGTCCCTCGGTGTCCCGTGGTGTCCCGTGGTGTCCCGTTGAGTGAGATCGATAGTGAGATCGATACTTAGATCGATACTGAGATCGATATTGAGATCGATGTGGTGCCCCGAGGTGTCCCGTGGTGTCCCAAAAAGTGAGATCGATAGTGAGATCGATAGTGAGATCGACAAGTGTCTGGTGGTGTCCCGTGGTGTCCCGTGGTGTCCCGTGGTGTCCCGTTGAATGAGAGCGATAGTGAGATCGATAGTGAAACCGATAGTGAGATCGAGAGGTGTCCCGCGGTGTCCCGAGGTGTCCCGTGGTGTCCCTTGGTGTCCCGTTCAGTGAGATCGATAGATCGATAGTGAGATCGATTGAGTCAGATGTTGGACCCCCTCTCCCCTCCCCCCCGCAACCTCCTTATCACCCGAAGGGTGGTCGTATAGGTTATGTTAGTTTCCGTTCTCCTACTCCCGCCTCACGAAGAAGAGCGACATGCTATCACTTCGCAAGGCTTGTGTCGCAGGGGTCGCCGTCATCATTTCCCCTCGAGATCGTTTGTTAATTCCCCACGTAGGGTCCGATACTGGGGGGAGCGGGGGGTGAGGGTCTGCGAGCGCCATTGCATGCGTGTGAGCACCACCGCATGTCTATCAGCACCACAACATGCTTGCGAGCACCGCGCCATGCTCGTGGGGGGCCCCCCCCCCCTCTCCCCACTGCTCACGTCCGGTACCCTCACGGGGAGAGGGGGGTGAGGGGGGGCGACCCCCCGTGAACGGACGTTGCGGGTTCACCGAGTAGAAGAAAAAACAATCTCCTCCTCCCTCCTGGCAAGCCTGGCAAGAGCCACGAGTGCTCCTGCCGACCAGCCCACGCGTCCCTCTGGATGCTCGGCCTTTCCTGTCCTGTCCTGTCCTCCTCCCCTCGCCCTGCCGCCCCCTCTCACGAGCCTGCGGCATATGGGAGGTCATGATGGACACCGTGGACCTGCTGCCAGGGGACCTCGTCGAGCTGACCGCCCGGGCCCCGCCAAAGTCCGCCCACAAGGCCTGCGGGCTGCGGGCGGGCGGGCAGAGGTCGAACATTCGCGAGAGCTTCTGAGAAGCCCCGCGGCCTTCTCAAAAGACCTGCTCCTTCTCACTTCCCCCCTGTGCTCGCAAGTGCCCCTATCCAAGATGGACGGCCCCCCTCATCGTGCATGTATCCCCAGGCTGGGCCCCAAATGTTTGGTCCAGCCTCCAGTCGGAGACCCCATAGAGCCAGGGACCAGGGTCGCCATGCCCCCCCGTCAGAGCACCCCGAGGCGCGCGTCAACCCGGCGAGCACACCCGCGCCCCGAGGCCCTGCAATTTGTTTTCCCAACCATCTTGTGGTGTTGCGTCCTCGTTTTGAAGAGACGGTCCCCGTGTTCCCTCCCTCCTTCCTGCTTTACTCCTCTCCTCCTCCCTGCACCGCCCGCATGCGTCACGGCGTCACGCACGCCCATGTCGGCACACCCCGTACACGTTTCGTTGCCCCATAGGGAGCTCCACCGAAGGCCCCAGTGCCACCGCCCACATGCGTCACGCACACCCATTTCGGCTCTCCTCACGCGCTTCGTGGCCCCATAGGGAGCTCCACCGAAGGCCCCAGTGCCACCGCCCGCATGCGTCACGCACACATGCCCATGTCGGCACACCCCTCACACGTTTCGTGGACCCACAGGGAGCTCCGCCGAAGGCCCCAGTGCCGCGCACACCCATGTCGGCACACCCCTCACACGTTTCGTGGCCTCACAGGGAGCTCCACAGAAGGCCCCAGTGCCACCGCCGGCATGCGTCACGCACACTCATTTCAGCACACCCCTCACACCTTTCGTGGCCCCACTGGGAGCTCGACCTAAGGCCCCAGCGCCACCGCCCACATGCGTCACAGACACCATTATCGGCACACCCCTCACACGCTTCGTGGCCCCACAGGGAGCTCCACCGAAGGCCCCAGTGCCACCGCCCGCATGCGTCACGCACAACCATTTCGGCACACCCCTCACACGTTTCGTGGTCCCATAGGGAGCTCCACCGAAGGCCCCAGTGCCACCGCCCGCATGCTTCACGCACACCCATTCGTTTCGTGGCCTCACATGGAGCTCCACCGAAGGCCCCAGTGCCACCTCCCGCATGCGCCACGCACGCCCAATTCGGCACACCCCTCACACGTCTCGTGGCCCCACACGGAGCTCCACAGAAGGCCCCAGTGCCACCGCCCGCATGCGCCACGCACACCCATCGCGCGTCACACACGCAAAATCCGGCACACACATCACACGTTTCGTGGCCCCACAGGGAGCTCCACAGAAGGCCCCAGTGCCACCGCCCGCATGCGTCACGCACGCCCATTTCAGCAAACCCATCACACGTTTCGCGGCCCCACAGGGAGCTCCACCGAAGGCCCCAGAGCCATCGCCCGCATGCGTCACGTACGCCCATTCACACCCGTCTCACGTTTCGTGGCCCCACAGGGAGCTCCACCGAAGGCGCCAGTGGCTGCGTTCGCGTGCGCCCACCACACCCATTTCGGCACACACACACACACATCACACGTTTCGCGGTCTATAGCGAGCTCCACCGACGGCCCCAATGGTTGCGTTCGCATGCGCCCATCGCACCTATTTCGGCACACCTCTTACACCTTTCGTGGCCCCATAGGGATTTCCACCGACAGCCCAAATGGCTGCTTTCGCACGCACCCACCAAACAAATGTTTGCATACCACTTACACGTTTCGTGGCCCTGTAGGGAGCTCCTCCGAATGTGGTGCACACAACGACGGTATTCACAACTGCATATGGTTGGGTCCTTCGCCAGGCTAAGTATTGTTTGCTTGTTGGTGTACTTGTGTGTTGTTGCGTGTGTGCGTGTGTGTGTGTGTTTGTGTATGTGTATGTGCGCGTGTGTTTGTGTTCGTTGTTATATGTGTACGTATATATGTTGTTCAATATGTTTAGATGTTTTTGTGTTGCAGGTCGGGATGAGATCGGGATGGGCAGGGCGAGCTCGGGGCTTGGTGCCCGAATCTAGAGGGCGCAGCGACGCGTACCGAGGACACGCGTGCTTGCGCCTTTGAGTCGCAGCAGCCCCTTGCAGCAGGTGCCCGGGGTGCCCCTGGCCCCAGGATTGCGATATGGGCCCAGGGTGGTTCTTTCAGGCGTCAGCGTTGGTAAGGATTCGGCGGGGGCGCGCCTGAACAGGAGTCCACGAGGCGAGCGCGCAACCAGCTTCGGTTGTGCCCTTGTCCGCTCCCTCCTTGTCGTCGTCCTCGTATTCCTCCTCGTCTCTCTCCCTCCTCCTTTCGCTTCTCTGCATAGTTGTCCCCTTGTCCTCCTTGTCCGCCTCCTCGTCCTCCTCCACCCCCTCCTTCGCTCCTCGTGTGATCGCCAGACGTGTTGGTAGGGCGGGCTGGACGTTTCCCCTGAGAGTTCCTCACCACCTATCCCCAAAACAGTGTTTCCGCTGTGGGCTTGACGACTTTGATGGGCGTGCCGAGTGTGTTCTCTCCGTGGCCGCCCATGCCCATCTGTCGCCGCTCGCAGGCGGCACTCGTCGCCGTTCGTGGTCGCTGGGAGGGTGGTGTCGAGGATTCGCCCCTTGGCCGCCCGTGCTCGCTCGGCGCCGCTCGCAGTCGCCGCTGGTGGTTGCTGCTCGCCGCGCAGCTCATTCCACATAGCTTGCACCGCATATCTGGGCCTCCCAGGTGGGGTGGGAACAGAGAAGGGTCGGAGGATCGCGCTGCCGATGCATCGCCGACGCGGCTCGGTGTGGAGCCCGATTTGCTTCACGTCGACGTCGCGGATGCATCGCCGACGTCGCCGATGCATCGGCGATACAGCGGCGATGCATTGGCGATGCGGCGCGATCCTTCGACCCCATCTATTCGGACCCCATCTAGGAGGCCTCTAGCATAGCCCTCACCACGTAGCCTACACCACACAGCTTGCACAACACCTATGGTAGCCATTTTGACTCAAGCCATTTTGGCTCAAGTGGCGTAGCCCGCGTGGAGTCTCCCTCCGGGGCACGGGGCGGCGGTGGGGCCACGGGGCGCGGCGTGGGGGGGGTGGTCCTCCTCCCCTCTCGCCTCCATGGGCCGCCTTGCTGGTGGCCCGGTTGCGGCATGGCTGGAGATGGTCGCAGAGGCGGACGCGGCCTGGGTGGCGACGGCGGCGGCGGCCCGCAGGCTCGCCGAGGTGGAGTGGTACCACTTCGGTGCGGACGACGACGCCAAGTCCGAGTGCGAGGGCGAAACCGTCGCCCTGGACGGCGTGGCGGGCGCTCGCTGGGTGGACGCCCTCGAGCGGGCGTGGCTCCCGTGCGGTGCGGCTAAAGGCTTGCACCTGGTAGCGGGCGTGCAGCAGGTATTGGAGCAGGAGGTCGAGGCCCAGGTCGATGGCGTCGGTCAGGTTGTCGTGGCGGGGCGGCTGCAATGTGTGGAGCCGCAGGGCAGAAGGTGGGGAAAGTGGACCTGACGCTGCTGGAGGGCGGGGCCGTGAAGGGCGCCCAGGACAGCGGCGTAGCAGGCGGCGAGGACGAATACACCGTCCCCGAGGCGGCGTTTTTTCAGACGCTGGGGGACATGCAGGTGGGGCACGCGGGCCTGACGCTGCTGGAGAGCGTGGCCGTTGCGGGCGCCCTGGGCAATGATATCGCTGGCGGCAAGGACGGCTGCACCTTCCCCGAGGTGGCGCCCGTCCCGGCGCTGGCGTCCGTGGTGCTGGCGGCCGAGGCCGACGGCAAGGCTCCCGTGAACGACGATGTGATCCGCGCCAAGGGTGGCGGCAGTGAGTGCGGAGTGGAGGGGGCCGTGCTCGCCGAGGTCAACGACGGTGGGGCGCTTCCCGAGAGCGGCGTCCAGGTCCAGGGGCACGTCATGAGGCGGCCGTGCTGGGCCGAAGCAGCGGGCGGCGGTGGTGGCGAGGCTGGCGAGGGCGAGGCCGATGGTAGGCTAGGCGGCTGGGGAACTGATCCGCCAGGCCAACCAGGCCGCGTTCAGGCGGAACGAGAGGGCGATGGCGGCCCGCGCGGCCGCGGAGCGCCTTGAATGCGATGTGCTGACCGCGCAGCCTGCGGCCGAGGTGGCGCTCGACGCGCCCGAGGGCACGAAGAAGCGCGAGAATAAGCATAAGAATGCGAATGCTGCTACTACTAGCAATAATAGTAGTAATCATCATACTAATACTAATGCGAATAATCCTTATAATGAGAGGAATATGCGGGTGGTGCAGTGGAGGTGCGAAGACACTGAGGCGTTGCCGCGGGCCGCGCTGGAAAGCGTGGCCATGCCGCCCGAGCTCGCGGGGCGGGCGGAGAGCCCCCAGTTCGGGAGGGAGGGCATGCCGCATGTGGCCGAGAGTGGGCTCGACGAGCCCGCGGGCACAGGCAAGCGCCGGCAGGTACCCTGCGGGGCCAGCAAGGGCGAGGGCTACGGGCTACGAGTCGACGGAGGCCCTCATGCAGGGCAGCCCCCACAGCAAGCAGTGGGCCCGCCTGGCAGCCGCGGCCAGCAGGGTGCAGCTGGGGCCCCACCGCGGCTGGGCTTTGGCAGCGATGCTGGACCTGCTGGTAAAACCCCCTGGCGCGACGCCCCTGCGCGAGCGACAGCTCGATTGCTATGAGGAGTTCGTGCAGAATGCGGTCGACGTCGGGATGGGGCGCGATTCCAACTTCCGGTGGGTTGACGGGGCCCGAGGTGGGCATTGTCTTGATTTGTATTAGACTACGCAGTATAATCTTGTCGTTGTGCGTCTCGTTGGCAGCCGCGCGTATTATCGTCGAATTGATAATCCGATCTCTGCGCGCCCTGGCACTCGAAGCGGTGTCTGGTGAAGTTTGGCCCTCTTGGGATTGTTCGGATGGGCCCGCGCGGGGGCCCGCGCGCCGCGCGCCCCCCCGCACTGAGGCGGGGTGCGTGGTCGGTGCGAAGCACAGACTGCACAACATCTACGACGCCACATCGCTTAACGCATCATGATGTAACGGCTCAGTGGCCGGGGGCCCGGGGGCCCTCGCTGACACTCGTGTTCTTTCATGGATGGGGGCGGTGGCGGCGTTCATGGCGCGGCTCGCACCTTGCGCGGCCTCGCCCGGGCCCGCATTCGAAACGCGCAACAGCAGCGTGGATGCAAGACAAACTGGCTTTCGGCATGTGTATATGGCCTGAGCACCGTGCACGTTCGCCTTGCGCGTTTCCACATCTGGCATGACTTGATACCCCCGCGTTTGCACTCAACAAAAGTCTGCTGTAACCCGCTGCGCGTTGGCTCGACACGCGTGGGTCTGCGTTTAAGCGAACGTATCGCACCAGACCTGCGTCTTCAGTCTCCGCATTGAGCCCCTTGTCAACGTGCTGCATGATGCGCGTTGCGCATCGGGTCGGCCAAGTTCAACAGGCGGACATATGGGGGGCAGGTGGGGTCCAACGAATGGTTCTCTCACAGACATCGTTTACGCTAAGTCGCAATTTCTTTTCCAGCTGTCACGCGGGTGGATTGCAGTTTTCTTTTCAACATTGGTTTCTTTCTCCGCGCCTCCAAAACGTGTGACCACGCGGCTAGTTTCGCGTTCACGTTTCACGGCTATTGCTCAACATGGGTCCTGGGCTGATGTTTCTTCTCTTTGCCCGCCTGCAGTTTTTGCGTTGCGCGGCAGTTCTAAAGATGGAGCGCGGTTCGTGCATGGGGCGGCGTTTTTTTGTTTTTTGTTTTTTTTCTTTCTCCCTCCCCCGTCGGATCCTTCGCTGAAGTGTTCTTATATATGTCTGATGTTGCGCGTTGTTTTTCCCTTGGTAGTCGATTGGGCGGTCGTGGGCATTTTCTTTTCAGCGTCGGGACTGTCGCTCGGTGGCTTCCACGCGGGGCGCTCGTCTTCGCAGGGGAAGCCTTTCGTACTGAAGTGGTGGGATGGGCGACTGCGTTGCAGCGTCGCTGATGCATCTTGGGTCTTCTCTGGCCCTCCGCCTTCTTATCCCTCATCGTCCTTATCCTGTTATTCCTCCTGCTTCTTGCTCGAGCCACTCGTGGCCGCAGGGCGCCTCCGTGGCGCGCGACACGAGGAACCGCGCGAACGACGCGCGGGGGGCGATGGAGAACGCGGATGCTGTTGGCCGCGATGCCGATATCGCTCGTTGCCAACATGCCAGAGCACGCCGTCGATTGCTGCTGCGCCGCGAGCGGCGCCCCCTTCGGGCGCCAACAGTTCAGGCCGCAGCGGCGGGGGCGAGTCTACAGTTCTCCAGGCGCCGCCTCCACATGCCATTGCCTTCGCATCTACGGGGTGCTCGTTGCGGACTGCCGCCGCGGCCTGCGCGCGCGCTGCCGGCGCGAAGTTCCATTTGGAGGCCATTGGCACTGATTCGTGGCAGTGCATGGCGCGCCGACTCTACGGCGACGGCTTGCCGCGCAGCCCCGATGGCATTTTTTCGCACGAAAACGAAGATGGCCCACGTGCTCGACGCGCGTTCTCGCGCGCGGCTCGAGCGCGCCTGACTTCGCTTGCGCCAGCGGCCTCGCGGCGCCAGGAGGAGTGCTACTATGGGCCGCGCGCCCCGCGCGCGCAGGGCGCTCGACGCGCTGCAATGTGTCAGCGGCGCGGTCTTTCAAGCGCCTTCCGATCGGGAGATGTTGGATTGGCCGCGACGCGCCGTTGAGCTTGCGCGATCCTGGGGGGGGGGCGGCCCTGGATGCAACCTGTCACATTCCCACCCCTTGTTTCCGAATATCCTTGTCTTCAATCGTGGAGATGCGTGCGCTTTGGCCATCGGCGTCCTATGTGAAGGCGATTGAAGAAGTGCCCAACGCAAGAAGTACATCATTCCCCCCTTTTCGCCTTGCGCCGCAAGGCGACGTCTGCGGCCGGCGCGAGCCGGGCGTTGACCATCGCGAGACAGCGAAACTCATCGGCTGCATTCGCCGGCCGCGGCGCCGAGGTTGAGGACCGTCTCCGTTGCACCGGCAGCTTGGAGAGGGGGCCCGTCATCTTGGAGCCGCGCGGCCGCCCCAGAGGCGCGATCCAACGGCGGCGTCCACGGTCGCGCTCGCGGTGCTCCTGCGGGCGGCTTCGCTCAGGAGGGAAAGAAACGCGCAGACGCAATGAATCGTCGAGCCCCAAGAAAAATATTGGAAAATGTGGGAATTGAGCGGGAAGACAAAAACCCGGAAAATATGGGGAAAGATTGGGGATCATTTTATGTGTGGTGCATTTATTTGTGCGTCCCAGGGCCCCTTCTTTCGCGGCGGGCGCGGTCGCGCAGCGGCGGTTCTGTTGCCGGCGCAGGTGCAGGGGGAACGAGGGCCGCGTCGACCTCTGCCAGAACTGCAGAGCTGTCAAGTCTGACTCCGCGCTCCGCTCCTCGACCAGGAGGGGAAGAAACACACGGGCGCAATTAATCGTCGATCCCCAGGAAAATATTGGAAAACATGGGGATTGGGGGGAAAGACAGGGACCCAGAAAATCTGGGAAAATATGGGACATTTTTATGTGTGCGTGTATCTATGTGTGCGTCCTGGGGCCCCTTTCACTCGACGTGGCCCTCGGGGAATTCGCCGGCCGAGGTCGGCGATCCTGGGGGGGGGCAATGGCAGAGGTGCAGGAGTTCAGCAGAGCGCTCAGTCTCGGGGCAAAGGGGCAGACGCGAGTCCGCCACTGCAGTCGCGCGAGGAGCACTCGCAGCTTGCGCACCTCTGCGAGGAGCTCGGAGACGCCCAGGCAGCTCGAGCGCGCAGGGTCGCGGCGGCCGATGCGCAGTCTCTCGCGCGGCAGCCCGCGTCCGCGCGAGCATGGCCCGGCCGAGCCCATCAGAAAACCAGCGCGGTGGAGAATGGGCTCGAAGCGGCGCGCAATAAGTGCGAGCAGCTGGAGGCGAATTTGTCGAGGGGGAATCCGAGCGTGGAGGTCTGGCGCGACGTGTGCGCGACGAGTTCCTGGCCGCTGGCCAGAGCGCATCCTCTGACGGGGCGCAGCAGGCTGGCCCAACTCCATGGGGGACCTCTTGGACGAGCAACGCCCCGCTTCGGTTTTTGACCAGGGCCTTGCAGAGTCCTTCGTCGACAAGGACGAAGACGGCAGTCCATGGCAAAGAAGGCCGAGCTCACAGCCAGAGTTCATCGAGACAGGCATCACGACCATGGCGAAATCGCTCTGCGCATAGGCGAAGACAAAAGTCGACTCGCTCAAAGCAGAGCATGCTTAGTTGGCAGCAAGGACGGCGGCCAAGAAAAGGCGCGCGGGGGAGTCGGGAGATGGATTCGCCGCGGCAGCCAGCGGGCGCTCCCCCGGCAGCCGCGGACGCGGCCGTTCCTGCCGAGCCCGTTGGAAGGGCACCGCAGCCCGCTGGTGGGCAGGCCGCCCCGCTGCCTCTTCGACAGCGACTGCCGCGGCGACGAGGGCGCGCTCGCGCGCGAGCAGAATTGCCGCTGGAAGATCTTCGGAGCGCCCCCCCCTGGAGCGAACAAGTAATCCTTCGGTTCTGGCCCACTGGCCCGTGGAGCCCGTGTCCACGGGGGTGCCCTCTCACAGGGCGTCGGGCCCAAGCGAAGGCTCTTGCCTGTCTAGGGGGGTTTTGGGGTGCTTGCAGCACCAGTGCCGTCGATGGCGCAAGTGGCGTTTCGGCGCGGGCGGGGCCCCCCACTCCTGTTCGCCACCTCGAACGCGACGTTGCCTCCGAGGCTGCTTAAAGAGAGGCGCGGGGCACTTCTTTCTCGGGCCGCCTCGGCCACTGACATCTTGAAAGGACAGTCCCTGCCTCGGGCCAAGCTTGATTTGCGCAGCATGTTGTCAACTACGAAGGGCGAGGCGTCGATCTCGCTGTCCTGTTACGTTCATGGGCAAGGCCGCGGTCAATCATCGGGTCTCCTGCGCCAGGCTTCCTCTGGGTGAGCCTTTGGCTCTCTCTAGTCATTCGGAGTTGGAGGCCCCGGTCTCGTTCTGACCTTTATTGGGCTGCGCAAGTTTGACTGGTCTCAGAACGTTCAGCAGGGCCCCCATCCGAGGGCAACTGCCGTTGCCTTTGGGGCCCCGCCCAGTCCCGATCCCAGCTCGGCGGCGCTCAGGGCGCATGCCATCGGCGCGAAGCCTCAGGGCGCTCTTACACGTTTGCTCAAGGACTCATCCGCCCGCGTTGCGCTCGCCCAGCAGCGCCGGCTGTTGCGGCAGGGGGGGCGACCAGGCGAGCGCTTGCCGTTGTCGCAGTTGGGTTGGGGCTCGGTCTGGGCCCCCGCCATTCTGACCACCTCTCAGCGCGCGACTTCGGGCGCGGCCATTGTCGCTGGGTCCTGGCTTGGATGCCGCACGGTCGAGGGAGGCGTCTCCGCCGTCGGCAGATACCTCGCGCGCGAGGTGCGCTTGTCGTCGCTTCCTCCGCGTGCATTTGCGTCGGCCTATCTTGCGCGCTCCGAAGGCCTCGGCGCGGCCAACTCGGGGGCGCGGTATGCAACGCATTGAGCGTCGCCAGCCTTGGGTGGTTGGTGCGGATTTGAAATTCACGTCCGCGGAGCTCGAAGTTTCGTCGTCTGTTTCGGATCTCAAGCGGGGCCTTTCTTGATTCCTAGCGAGCGCTCTCATTTTCCTGCGGGGTCGCCCACCACCTCCGATTATGTTGCGTGTTCGAACGGACTAGTCAGGGGCATCGAGTCTATGGGCGATTCCATGGATGCCGACCTGCCTCCCCGCCGCCCAGTGGAGCATGTTTTCCCGCGATCGCACTGCGGCCTCGCGTGGCTCATCCGTTCGCCCCTCGGGTTCCTTACCTTCCCGTATCTTGGCCCCTCCACGCGGGGGGGGATTGGGGCGGCGTTCTCGGCCCGGCCAGCGGCGCCGTGGAGCGCGCGGGCGACTCGGACTACAGGGGCGCCAGGGGCCTCCCGGGGCCGTCGCGCGGGCTTTGGGCCGACGAGCATTCTTGGCGAACAACCTCTCTGGATGGGGGCCGGGGGCGGAGGCCCCCGGTCGTCTGGCGTCCGATTTTTCGCAGAGGTGGCCAGGGCCGCCATCCCGAGAATCGTTCCATCGGGTGGCTTGGGCAGCAACTGCATGTTTTATGCGCGGCGTGCGTCGCGACGCCAGGCCCTCGATCGCCGTCGGGATTGACTCGCCGCCGACGGCGCCGCCTGCTGGCGTCGCTGCAGATTCGGGAGCGAGGCTCTGGAGCCGCCCGCGGTGGCGCTCTGGCCCCCGCCCCCCCCCCCGCCCCGCCCGTCGGCCGATGGGGTCAGGGAGATCGCCGAATCGCGCCGCGGGGCGCCGTGAGGCGTCGGCTGCTCCGGTCGAAGGTTCGCATGGCAGGCGCCTCTCTTAGCTCCCCGACCTTCCCCTGGAGTGCTTGGGCGCGGTTTTCTCGCCCATGGAATCTGTCGGGCGCCTGCCGCCTCAGCGGTCCGCTCGCGCCATTGCCGAAATCGACGCGAGGCAACGGACCGATTGGGGCCCCCTGTTTTCAGTTCAGGCTCTGGGGCCGTTTGAGGCGCCCCCTGGCCCTTGGGCTGCGAACGGGGGAACCTTGGGAGGCGTTGGGCGGCGGGTCAGTTCCGAGTCGCCGCCAGCGTGGCGCGGCGACGGGCGGCTTGTTCAGGGAGCGGAATTCCCGGCGAGTTTAGGTCGTTCAGCGTGTTGTTCGATCTGTGCAAGTTCTATGAGAACATCTGGCTCTCTGAACCTGAGGTGCGATGCAAGAGGCCAGGGCTCCTGCATGCAACGGCTCGCCGCCGTCTGTTTGCTGATAATTGCATAGAGAATGCGTACAGTGGAGGCTGCCTGGAGGGCTTCTGCGTTTGCCAGAGCGGGGCGATCGCTGGCTGCTTGCTGGCCGCGACTTTCATGTGTGTTTTTTTTGTTAGGGAGGGTGCGACTCGCCCCCCCCCCCCCCCCCTTCTGGAACCTCGATCTCGACATTTTCGTGGATGGCCAATGTTCGCCGGTTACGGATGATGAGGCTCGAGACGTTAAATCTAGTTGTTCAGGGGGCGAAGGCGATGCGTGCGGTAGTGGGGCCGCCCTTCGGCTACAGCTTCGCTCTGGACAAGATGCCGTCGCCGCCTCATGCAAGGCCGCAGGAGTTGCCGCGGCCAAGCAGCTTGACGAGCGTGGGGGCAATGTCTTTAGCAGCGCGGTCAACTTAGGCGTGGACCACACTGCTCGAGAGAGAGAGAGAGAGAGAGAGAGAGAGAGAACTATATATATATAGAGAGAGAGAGAGAGAGAGAACGAAAGAGAGAGAGAGAGAGAGAGAAAGAGAAAGAGCAACCCACCCCCACGCCCACCTGGACCTGGCTGATTTCTACATGTTTCCCAGACTGCACGTGCACTTAGTCGGCGCGCCCCCGAGGCGACGATTGTGAATCGCGACGCGTCCGGCTTTATGAGACGTTGTATGAACCCTTATGCGTTTTTATAGACCAGCCCTTGCGCGTTTTATCCCAGCGGTTTTGCGTTTGTAGTATTGCGCCGTTGCACATGCGCGATGGCTCGATTTGACCATTATCCCAGGAAATTTTCGTCCGCGGCAGTACTTGATTACAAAGTTGTGGGTGTTTATTACACACGTTTCTTGTTGCATGGTAGTGTTTCGCTCCCGGCCTCGGCGGTGGAATTTTTCGCAAGTTGCCGCGGGCCTCCCTGGGGGCGCGCGCAGCTGACGACGGGCGTCGGGCCACAGGCTCTAGAAGGAAGCTTTGAACATGTAACATGTGATTCGGTGGGTGCGCGGTTGGCTCGGGTCGCCTTCAACTGCTGGTCGCGCTGTTCAGTTTGGTCGTCGCCCAGCCAAATTCAAAGCCGACTGGCCAAACCGTGCAGGGCTTCCAGGAGGCTTCAACGGCAAAACAAGGTCTTGTTTCGCAAGCAGATCCTTCGTGCGTGCGTGTGTCTTTTCTTCGTTTGGCCTTTGGTAAGCGCTTCGTGCGGTTCTGGAATCGCGGGCATCGGCGTTTGGGACTTGCTGCGTCTGCGCAGGAAGAGTCTTTCGGTCGGGTAGACGGGGGCTATCCACTGGGCCCTCGATCTGCCCGGCCTTCGATTGGCCTGGCACGGTTATTTCCCGTGCAAGCGTCTTGCTCCCGGAGGGAAATTGCTGCCCCAGTTTCGGCGTCGAGGATGAGTTTGGCCAGGCTGGGGTGGCGACTGGACAGCTATGACGCTGAGAGATGACCGTGGTTTCGCTATCCCGCGGGTTTTCTTGGCGCTGGTCGGTGAAATGGTTGGTCGGTGATGGTTGCTTCATGATGCTCGAGATGGTCTCGGGGGAGAAGCGCCCCCCCTTCCAGGCTCTGCTACGACATTGCTCGCGAAGATCTTCGCGGCGATAAACGCACGGCACTTCAGAGGGCCCACGCTTGGGCTTTCGCTGCGGATGTTAATTTCGCTGGCCGCAGTGCCCAGTGCGAGAAGTACTTGGTTGACGGCTTGCGTCCTTTCCGCGGGGTGACCGGCGCCATTTTCCACGGACTCTGGGGGTGCACCCGCGAGCCGGTCGTCGCCCTTCGCTCGGAGGTCGCAAGCCCTGACATCGATCGCGGCGGCGTTGCAAGCTCAGGATTCGGAGGACAGCAACGACGTGCTCGCGTTCGTCCTTGGGGATTTTCGCCATCCCTCGAATCTTATCCCGGGCCCCTGGCCGAGTTGGACGATGGTCTTTTCCTGCGTGGCACCGCGCGGACATTCTGCACCCTTCGGGGTATGTTTCTAGTCCTGAGCTATGGGGCTCCCTTTTCGTTGACGGCAGCGGCGCTGGGCATCCTGCCGCAGGGGTGTCTCGGGCAGCAAACAGCGTCGCTCAAATTGGCGATGTCGGTGATCTGGTTGCCGAGGTTCGTGCGCCCATCTGGGCCCCGTATCCTCAGACCTCTCAGCCTGCTGAGTTCAGCTGCATCACGTGGGCCTCGGCGTCCAGTTCGGCCACTTTCCAGGCGTCTTTTTCCGATCGCGGCAAAGTTGTGGAACAAACCTGTCGCCCTGAAGCGGAGCAGCTCTTGCGCATGAGAGTTCACTCGGGCGCTTTCCTTCGGGCGCACCCTTGCGAGGCTTGTAGCAAAGCTCTTCTCACCTTGGCACTGGCGAAGCTGGGGTCGACGCTGAGGGGCGCCGCCGCAGGCAGGGCGATCGCCGCGCGGATGCCTCGGTGAAATCGGCCACGTCGCTTCGCCCCTCCAACGCCACTTGTTTGGGGGGGGCGGACTGGCTTGTCCAGCCTGAACGGGGCGCTCTGCGCGTGGCGTCTCACGCGTTGCGCCGCTGGCCTGACATTGACCCGTCGAAGGCTGCGAGTGGGACTTTTGAACCGTCCGCGGCAGCTGCTTCTGTTGGTCACGAGTGGCGGCGCTGAAGAATTTTCTGGCGCTGTGCACGCTGCGCTCGTGGCAGCCGAGTCTCTGCCCACTCGCCAACTGGCGCTTGCTCCAGGCATTACGTTGTGCGCGCTGCTCACCGGTGCGAGCTCGAATATCGCGCAATCTTTTCCTTGTTCAAACGATTCAGTTCTTTCAATTTGCACGAAGTGAGTGTGCTACAGCAGCGGAGGCAAGTTTCGCGGTCTTGCGAGGCGCGCCTCGGCCCCGACCCGCGCCTGCAAGACTGGTTGGGGCTGCGCGCGCAGGGTCTGTCACCCCATGTGCATGTCGCGCTGTGAGGGTGTCACGGTGGAAAGTGGATGTGAAGTCTTGATTCAATGTTTCAATTCGCAGGTTGCTACCGTTGGGCCCAGTCCGATCGGCGCGGTGTTTGTTTGCACTTCTGCGGCACCTGGTCATGGCGCCTCGCAGATAGCCGTTCTCCAGCGTGCGCGCGCCCCTCGCCTTCGAAGAGGGTGACGACCCGCCCGCGCGAAAGGTGGGGGGCAGGTCGGACGAGTCTAACTCGGTATTATTCAAGGCGGCACTCCCCTCCATTGCAGTCGTCAGTTTTGCTCGATGCGCGCTGGGAGAGCTGGGCGTGGAACCCCAGGAGAACACTCGTTCAAAACATTGCAAGAGTTTCCCGGATTCGTGGCAGGTCGTTATCAAGATGTGGTTCGGTTATCGCTTCAGCGCCGCGTCATCGTATCATACATCTGCAAGAGCTTCACGGATCGAGGGCGGGCCGTTTTCGAAATGTGGTTGTCGGTTTAGCGCCGCGCGCAGTCATTTTAAACATGTGCCAGCACATCGCGGATGGATGGCGGTTCCGTTCTCAAAATGCGGTTCTTGTCTTCGCGCCGAGGAATTCGTTTTACCAAATCAGTTACGTTGATTCGCGGTGTGGATGTCCGAGACATGGTGTTTCTGGCGCGGTTCAGGATCGCCAAGACGCAACCGTCAGGGTGATTCGTGGCGTTGATGTCCCGAGAGTGGTGTTTTGGCAGGCTTCAGGCTTTTATATCTTAAGCGGTTGTCTCCAAACGGGGTGTTCCTTCATTGGGAATGAATCCTTGTAGGGGCCTATGAAAGGGGGAGTTTGGAGGGAAATTGTATTCCAACATCGTTGATGCGTTTTGGGTTTGCAGTGGTCATCCTCTTCTTCCTCGTTCTCGTATTCCACTAGGCAACGGCCCGCGGTCCGCTGGATGAGCAGGCGGAGGAGGAGGAAAAGCAGGAGGAGGAGGAGGAGAGCGATGGGGAGCGGGCAGGCAGTTCGAGGGCAGTTCGAGGGCAGTTCCGCCTAGGCCCAGGCAAGACGGAGTGCATGGCGCAGGGCCTCGCTGACCGACGGCCGCTCAATGACATTGCCTTCGTTGACCTCCACGTGTCCTTGGGCATCCCCGTAGAGCCTGACGCGACCATGACTGGCCTGCTGAAGCAAGTTGAGCAGCGGGCGCAGAGGGCCTGGCGCGGCACCCTCGCGGGCATTGAGCTGCTCGGCCTCCCCCCGGCGGCGGCGCTCGCAGCGCTGCGGGCCCGCGTGCAACCGGGCGCCTGCCACGGAGCCGCCCTCTTGGTGATCCGCGGCGACTGGGCGACTCGCCTGGGCGCCATCTACGACCGATGGGTCTCTGAGCTCCTGGGCTTGACCCAACCGGCCCCCCGGGTCTGCCTCCTCCGCGAGATCGGGATGCCGTGGAGACTCAGCACGACCACGCTGCGACAAGCGTTCGGTCTCTGGGCCAGGGTCCAGGCCATGCCCCAGTCCGCCCTCCCGCCGCGCGCGCTGCGCCTTGCAGGACAATCCCAGACCACCTGGACAGCGGCCATGCAGCACCACGCCGGCGGCCTGAACGCGCGACCGTTCCGGGAGTGGGTGGAGGCGGCGGCCGCTGCGCCCCCCGAGGCGCTCGGCCGGGAAGCGCGCAAGAGGCTCATCCGGCGTTACCTCGTGGAGGAGGTCGACCTACAGCTGCAGCGGCGCGAAGATCTCTGGGTGACCGCCGAGCGCGCCCGGCGCCCGGGCAGAGGGCTACGGGTCGCGGCGGATGCGGCGGAGTTCCGCCTGACCTGTCTGTCGCGCCATCCGGCCCTGGGCGCAGCGGCGCCTCCAAGGGCGCTTCACCTCCAGCAGGGGCGGCGCGGCGGAGGCAGCCTGTCCGTGGTGCGACGGCGTGGAGCTTGACGTCCAGCACCTCCCACAGTGCCGCAACGCTGCGCAGGCAGCGCGGGACGCCACAGCAGGGACAGCCTGGGAGGGCACGCCAGCCGCAGCGCTTGCGCAGCGCTGCGCCCAGGACGCCGACGTCCTGACGGGGGTGACCGTAGCGGCGCGGCTCGCGGCCGGGCCACGGAGGTAAGGCGGGCGCCCGTGGGTCGAAGGACCCCATATGCCGTTCAGGATCACCCATTCTGCAGAGGCCCTTGACGACCTCTGAGGTGGCCCCAAGGCGGCCCTGGCGGCCCCGGCGACCCGGCGGGGCCCCCCGGGACGCCCAGAGGATCCGGGGATCATGATCCCCTGATCCCGGATGATTTCTGATCCCGGATCTGATCCCGGATCTGGGAAATCATGTTTACAACGATCTGATCCCGGATCTGATCCGGATCTGATCCCGGATCTGATCCCCGCTGGACTTGATCCCGGATCAGGGGATCAAGCGGGGATCGGGGGATCAGGCAGATCTCTGGGATCATGTGGGATTTATAATGACCACGATCGGAAAACATAATGTTGTGAATAATGTGTAAGAAAAGAAAGAGGCTGAGCTAGGAGCTAGGAGGAGGAGGAGGAGGAGGAGGAAGAGGAGGAGGAGGAGGAGGAGGATGAGGAGGACACGAACAAGGGTAGTGTTAAGGAGACAAATCGCAGGTTCGCGCCCAGATTGCAGGGATGTCTCTGGTGGTTTGCATGTTTGGTTGCTTGGACTTCAGAGCCGATTGCGAGGATGTCTCAGGCGAAGCGCTAGCTAGGAGACCACCAATGCCATTGTGAGGATGCGTTAGGCGAGGCCACGGCTTCAGTGCCGCCTATATATATATATATATATATATATTGTGCAATTCCCATGGGCACGATCCACTATCCTACTCCTCGCCCCCCTCCTCCATCTAGCCATTTTGGCTCGAGCTCGGATTCGAGCTCACGTGCAGCCCGTTATGGCGAGTCCACGGCCCAGCCAGTTGGAGCGCGATGTCTCGCAGGTCATCGAGATGTTCGTCACGAACCCCGTGACCGATCTGAACTATCGGATCACGCTCAGTGGCAAGCTGGACTCCGTGCAGGTGAGTAGGCACGCCGACTTCATCATGAAGTTGCGCGAAGTTGCTGGCGAGACCGTGGACTACCAGCTGCTGGAGAAGGTGCTGGTCAAGCACGCCAGGAACAACGAGAAGCAGTGGCACCTGTGCAGGGAGGCGGCGACGTGGGCTTCAGAGACAAGCTCGATGATTCGAGCCATGATGCGCGACGTCAGCCAGTCCTTGCTGAAGCTCAAGAAGCGCGAGGCACTGGGCCGCCAGAAGAACGCACCTCCAGGACTGGTGCTAAAACACGCTCACACGCACACTCCTCGTCCTCATCCTCCCTCTCCTCATCTTTCCATTCCTCCTCCATCGCCTCCACCACCTCATCCTAGCTCCTAGCTCCCCCCCCCGCTCGCCCCGAGGATGGCTGTCGCCATTCGTCGACGGCAAGGTGGCCGACGCCGCCCGCGGCTCGCAGGACCGACGGGAGGGCCCTCACTTCCCTATCATCCCCCTCCTACTCTTCCTAATCCTCCTCCTCCTCCTCCTCCTCATCATCATCATCGTCATCATAATCTCATGTTCTTTCTCGTCCTCATCCCTCCCCTCCGCATTCACCTCCTCTTCCTCCTCCTCCTCCTCCTCATCATCATCACCATCATCATCAGCGTCATCATCAGCATGATCAGCATCATCAGCATCATCAGCATCAGCATCAGCAGCACCTTCAGCAGCATCATCATCAACATCAGCATCAGCATCCGCATCATCATCAACATCATCATCATCATCAGCATCATCATCATAATCAGCATAATCGTCATCATCATCATCGTCGTCATCATCATCATCATCATCGTCACCGTCATCGTCATCAGCATCATCATCATCATATCCATGTCTACATCCTCATCGGATCCGATGGAATCCCGATGGAATTCCGATGGAATTCCGATGGAATTCCGATGGAATTCCGATGGAATTCCAATGGACGTCCGATGGAATTCCGATGGAATCCGATGGAATTCCGATGGAATTCCGATGGAATTCCGATGGAATTCCGATGGCCGCCCCGCAGGACCCCATCACCACGCCCATGAAGAAGAAGCTGGAGCCCAAACAAGGTCGAGCTGCGCAGAAGGACTGCAGCCGCCGGGCATGATGAGGATGACGAGGATGAGGAGGCTGCAGCGGATGGGGGTGAGGATGGAGGATGGTGACGAGGGTGATGATGAGGATGGGGGAATAGTAAGGACGCGGAGACAGAGCGAATAGGAGAAGACAGATGAGCGAGACGGGGAGGGGTGAGCAGGAGGAGGAGGAGGAGGAATATGATGATGATGATGAGGAGGAGGAGGAGGAGGAGGAGCGAGGAGCGATGATGAGGAGGAGCGATGGGGGGGGTGAGGCAGATGAGCAGGGGCAGGAACGAGGCGATGATGATGAGGAGGCAGAGCAGGGATAGTAGGAGGAAGGGAGAATGAGGAGGATAAGTATGATGAGGAGGAGGACGGTGAGGAGCAGCATCGGCGGGCTCGACGGCGACGTTCGCATCGTATCGTCCCCCCTTCTTCTCATCATCCTCATCCCTACCTATCCCGGATTCCACCACTCCCCATCTTCTCATCATCCTCATCATCATCTATGTCCTCTTCCTCGTCGTTGTCGTCATCCTCGTCCTCCTCGTCACCCTCATCATCACCTTCATCCTCCTCGTCGTCCTCCTCCTCCTCCTCCTCCTCCTCCTCCCCCTCGTCTCATCATCGCCCTCTTCGCGAAGTATGTTCCGAGAACCTCTTGTGTGGCGTGCGATGTGTTCTCCGAACATGCCTGGCTAATGATCGTCACTCCTCCTCCTCCTCCTCATCGTTATCATTGTCCTCCTCCGTAGCTGCGTGTGGCTCGGCACATGCAGCGATTCACGCTGGTGCCAAAGGACTGGCAGGACACGCCGCTCTGGCGTTCTGTGGAGCGCGCAATGTCGGCGACCTCCATCGACGGCGACACGACGTGCGCTGCGACCCAGCGGGAGGTCGCCGAGTTCGCGAACACGAGCGCGATGGAGGCATCCGTCCCCTCCACATGTTCCCCCTCATGTTCCTCCTCCTCCACCGTTCCTCATCATCCTCATTCACCTCTTCCTCGTCCTCCTCCCCCTCCTCCTCCTCCTCCTCCTCCTCATCCTCCTCCTTTCCCTCCTCCTCCTCCTCTGCAGTGCTAATGTGGAGGCATGGGGGAGGATGATGAAGCTGGTGATGATGAGGATGAGGACAAGGTGGAGGAGGAGGATGATGACGGATGGCGGATGAATAGATGGGGGAATGCAGATGATGAGCGGGGGGGATCGATCTTCGTCAGCTCCTCGTCGGTCGCAGCGGACTCATCCGCGCGCGTGCCCACGAAGGACTGGCGAAGATCGATCGTCTCCCGCTCGTCCTCCGCGTGCACCATCATCCTACCCACCCGCCCTCAATCAGATTCCTCCTCCCCCTCCACGGCAGGTTGTCGTGCCCCCGTCGTTCAACCGCAAGTTGAGCATGGCGCTGGAGGGCGCCGTCCGCTGCCAGCAGGTCGACAGCATCAGCGACGACGACATGCCACTGGCAGAGGCGGCGCAGGCCACGCAGAAGTACCCGCAGCGCGCCGAGGAGATGAGGATCGACAGCGGCCCTGACACCATGCTGCCAGATCGGCAGCCCACAGCGATGGACGGATGCTCGCCGTTCATCCCAGACAACGCACCGCTGGCCCGCCAGAAGGAGCTGGCGGACAAGTCCAGCCAGAAGGAGCAGCAGGCACTGGCGGCGCCACCAGCTTCCAAGAAGCAGCGCCGCTGGAGCAAACGCAACGACGACGCAGCGAGCAGCGGCGCCGCGGCCAGCATCATCGTCGAGACCAACGCCATCGACGACGGCGACGTCCACGACGAGAAGGTCGACGCTGGCAGCGGCGCCGCTGCCCCAGCCTCGGGCAATCGCACGCCAGTGACGGACACGAACACCCAGCTCGATGAGTCCAAGGCGGCCGACCGCATGGTCATGCAAGACGCGGCCATGCAGAGGGCCGAGGTCAAGCTCCGCAACGCAGTCCTGCAGCTGAACACGGAGTGGAAGGAGGACAACGAGGGCGGGATCCGCGTGCGCAACTTCTTGGACAACACGGCGGCGCAGGTCCTGGAGGCGGCGAACTTCGACATCGACGCGGCGGCCAAAGCAGTGAGCAGAGTCCACGAGAGCGAGCTGAGGCATAGGACTGGCAATGAGCTGGACGATGCCATGTCCGATGAGGCCGTCGCGTACATGGAGAGGCTCAAGAGCAACGCGTTCGAGTTCGGGCTCGACGGCCGCGCCGGGAACCCCATCGCGTCCAAGTGGCAGCGCGCCTTGGAGTCCGTCCCAGGCCTCAAGGCCGACTACGCCAAGTGCAAGGGCAACACCGCCAAGGCAATGGGGAGGATGATGATGATGATGCTGATGATGATGATGATGATGAGGAGGAGGAGGAGGAGGGGGAGGAGGAGGAGGAGGAGGAGGAGGAGGAGGAGGAGGAGGATGAGGGGGGAGGAGGAGGAGAAGAGGGGGAGGAGGATAAGGAAAACGAGGGGGAGGAGGAGGAGGAGGAGGAGGCGGAGGAGGATGAGGAGGAGGACCTCATGAGACGTCGAAGCAACTCACGATGGGCATGAGAGGGGGAGGACGAGAAGGATGATGCTGATGCTGCTGATGATGGTGATGCTGATGATGAGGAGGATGATGATGGTGATGATGATGATGATGAGGATGAGAAGGATGAGGAATATAATGCATATGACGAAGGTGGGATGTGGTGGATGCGGATGAGGAGGAATAGGATGACGATGCTGATGAGGATGAATTGTCCAGCGCGCCCGCAGGCGGCCTTCCGCGCGGAGTGGGGCAAGGGCGAGTATGAGAAGTTCCAGAAGACCCGCGAGCAGGTCACCAAGCTGACGAAGACGGACACGTCGGTGGGCACATACCTCCCCCTCCAGCGGATTGCGCACTTGGAAGGGGGGGGGGGGGCGAGGCGGGCATGCAGGCGGCGCTGAACTACGCGATGATGGCCCTGCAGGTCGGCGACGGATTCGTCAAGTGGTGCACGTGGACGAAGCGGGTGAAGTTCCTCTACGTGGTGACAGGGTCGAACGAGCAGTTCGAGCGCGCGTGGATGAAGCACGAGCAGTGGATGCTCGAGGAGGCGAAGAAGCCCGATGGCGGAGGCTGCTCACCCTGATCAACCTCCGCATCCCCAACTTCCGCCTCCTCCTCCTCCTCCTCCTCTGAATCCCCGCCCTCCCCATCCCCCTCCTCATCTCGTCTTCCTCATCACGCTCATCCTCCGCCGATCCTCCCCCCCCGCCCCCCTCCGCGTCATCGCCCCGTTCCTCATCGTATCCCCCTGATATTCGTCGTCGTCCTCCCCGCCCACCTCGCCCTCGCCCTCGCCCCTCCTCCTCCTCCTCCTCCTCCTCCTCCCCCTCCTCCTCCTCCTCCTCCTCTTCCGTCCCCGGCTCCAGCTCCTCCTCCTCCTCCTCCTCCTCCTCCTCCGCCCCGAGCCATCGCCGAGCACGCCGGCGAGACGTCGGCGGCCGCGGGTTCGCAGACCCCCTTGGCCAAGGGGAAGGCGAAGCCCGAGGCCAAGGCGAAGGCGAAGGCGAAGGCGGCCGCGGCGCAGGGCTCCGCGACCCACGACCCCGCGAAGCTGATCGCGGAGCTCAAGAAGCAGAAGAACCTCTGCTCCGAGGTGAACTCCGACGTGGCCATGCTGCTCAGCAACATCGACACGAAGGTGGACTGGGCGTGGGCCAACGCAGACGACTTCAAGGGCTCGCTCGACAAGGCCGCCCACGTGCTCAAGCAGGCGTGGGAGACGCCGTTCGGCACGAAGTTCTTCATGAACGGGGACGCCCGCAGCTTGCGCGACGAGCTCGGCGACGACGAGTTCGTGAATGACGGCAACGAGTTCATCAAGATGATCTCTGCGGCTGTGCAGACGGTGCGCGCAGAGTGCAAATATATCAAGCAGACGCACCTGTCGCGTCCGCGGCGCGAGCCGTAGCTAGACGCGCTCGCCCAGACCCCCTCTCCTCGTCGCATATGCGACGATGTAAGAATACTACGACGATGGCGCCGCGACGCCGACCTCGACCCTCCTACTCGCTGCTGGGCGCGTGCGCACGCCGCAGTCCTTGCATAGGCACACGCAGCGAGTGCGCGCGATCCGTTCGCGTAGGGTGCACTCGCTGCCTTTTCAGATCATCAGCAGATCCGCGCTGATCGATGGAGCACGGTTCATGTGCTCGAACGGTCCCGACGTACGCGCGGGATAGCTGGGCCCAGCAACGTCCTCATCTTCCTCCGCCTCCTCATCATCCTAATCGTTACCCTGTTGATCGTCCTTCTCATCACCCCCGTCGTCATCCGCATCATCATCATCCCCCAACTCGTCACCCCCCTCACCCCCCTCCCGCTAAACCTCCTCGGTCGGTCGCCCTGTCGGTCGGCAGTTTCGACGAGGAACGGACGATGGACGGCGCCGACGAAGAGGAGGGCGATGTAGGCGGTGAGAGCGATGGGATGAGAATCGCGAGGATGCTCACGAGTACGAGGGCGACGACGGTTGCAGTAGCAGGATCCGAGGATGCATGAGCCCGCCCGCGCCGCCCCCACCCCGCTGCGCGCCAGGACTACGCCTTCAAGTGGGGCCCCGAGAGCCTGGTCGGGGATCCGCGGCGGCGCCGTTGCCCTGGAGAGGATGAGGAAGATGAGGACACGGATGATAGGGATGTTGGTGATGGTGGTGATGGTGTAAAATGATGATGGTGAGTGTGATGATGATGTTGCTGCTGATGATGCTGAAGATGATGATGGTGATGATGCTGCTGTTGATGCTGATGCTGATGATGGTGATGATGAAGATGATGATGATGATGATGATGGGGCCGATGCGGATAAAGGTAATGCGATGTGAGACCACCGCGGCGGGAGGAGGACAGGGGTGACGATGGTGAGTGGGGAAAGGCGACGGGCGATGATGAGAGGGGAGGACGGGGAGGGATGCTGATGAGGATTGATGATGACTGGTGGTGATGGTGACTTGTAAATATTCGTCTGCACCAGGTCGCCATTCGCATGGGCACGAACGGCAAGTCCGTGCAGGATCCGTGCGTTCGAGTTGTTGAAGACGAGGCGGCCGACCGCATCGCGGCAGCGTGGTCAGATGGATGTAAGTGGACAGTTCCTGGCGTCACTGTTGCGAGCTACAGGCAGGCGAAAGGTGACTACAAACAGGCAGGATCGCTTGATGTGCATTGGTCCAGTAAAAATGGGGGCGTCGTCGTGAAAGACAACGTGCGGGTCGGCAAGCACAGCTTCATCATTTGGCAGATCGACGACGGCAGCAAGTCTCAGAAGCTCGAGCTGAAAACGCATGGCTTGTCCAGTGAAGCGGTTGATGATTCAAAAAAGTTCGTCGCGAGGCAAGCGCAGAAGCTCGCAGCAGGGACGACCGACCCAGACGGCATGAAACGGGCTAAAGCTGAGTACATGAAAAAACATGCACATGATGGTGATTCTACATCTGCGATGAAAAAGCCATCCTCTGCCCAGAAGAAACCATCAAGACAGCCGATTGATGATGGCGATGATGGCGATCGCGAAGGAGAAGAGGAAGATGATCGAGTGGATGATCCCATCGAGTCCAGCGACCCCGAGAAGAATGATGACGAGGAGAACGAGGAGAACGAGGATAACGAGGAGTCCGAGGGCGAGATCACGGATGCACGCGAGGCAGCTGGGCGGCGGAGCAAACCACATCCCAAGCCCAAGGTCATGGTCTGCAGGATGAAACGCCCAGCGGCCTTCGAGGCCACGCAGCGGATGAAGCGCCCAGCGGCCTCCAAGGCCACGGTGATGACCCAGCCCGACGTGAGCGACGCCCAGCCAGAGAAGGACACCACCAAACCCGCGCCCGACAAGAACAAGAACGCTGGCACGCCTGCCACGAGCCCGCCAGCTACCCGAGCTGCCGAGGCGGCTGCCAGCAGCGGCAGTCTTCCACAGCCCGAGCCGATCGGCCAGCTGATGGGAGACCATTTCTAAGCAGCGGCAGTAATTTTTCAGGCTGCTCAGTGACTTTTACTGCCAAAGTTGGCATCTGTGCACTGCGACTGACGATTTTTCAGTCGCGAGGGCTCCTGTGTGCGATGAATTGTCACGACCGACTGCGATGGAAAACCGATGGAAAACCGATGGAATTCGATGGAACTCGACCGATGGAATTTCGATGGAATTCGATGGAATTCATTTCTACAGAATGTATCAGGCGAAAACCGGTGGAATCCGATGGAATTCGATGGAAGTTGCGCGAACATGTGCGATGGAATTTCGATGGAATTTCGATGGAATTCGATGGAATCTGGTGGAGCCCACGCGACACTGATTTTGCAAGAAATCTGCTTGCGCATGGCCCTTCCAAGCATATGTTCATGATTCGTGGTAGGTTTTGCACGTGCGCATCATGGAAACACAACGCACACAGTCAGCCAACTGCCAGCAGGGTCTCAGCCGCCAGACCAGCTGAGCGGTTGCCGATCGTTTCGCTGGCCACGCGCTGCAATTTGATGCCTGTGTAACTATGTGGCCTGATTTGTTTCGAGGACACGCGTTGTGCATCAAGTGCTGGCCCTCCGTGTCTGTGATAGAATGTCCATCTATCCCATATGCGGTATATCTGTCTAGCCTGATCCGCGTATCGCTCGGCATTGCAGCTTGATCCGCCGTGGCTATCATGCATTTCCGGCTCATGCCATTGCGTCAGCCTCTGTAGTCACACATGCGAGGGGGGGGGGGCATGTCGCCGAAGCGGCGTCGCACGACTTCGAGGGCGACGCGTGTGCAGATCGAGAGGGGACATCCGGACGCACGAGCAGCGGGGGCGTCTCTTCTGAATCATTTGCTTTGTATGTATGCGTTGCAAAAGCTGTCAGCGGCAGACTTTGCTATTCTATGCTCCTTTGCGCACGACGCGGGCACCCCTGGTGGAGATTTCGGTATGTACGCTGTCCGTCCTGGCCGCCCGTCTGGTCAGTACCAGAAACATCTGGACTTGGTGCTGCCGAAGTCGCACCACCTAGAGAGCGTCAGGATGCCATGTGTGAATCGCAAGGAGGCGGTGCGCAGCGAGCGCATGATTTGCGTGTCGCCAGCGCAGGAAGCCATCGCACGCGAGGTGCGCACGGGTGTAAACGTGTGACTGAGCACCACATGCACGCTCTATCGATTTGCATGCCAGCATGTTGTTTTGGGCATATACCATTTTTACCCCGTATGTAGTGTAGCAAGTCCTGTGGATGTCTAATATGGTTGTTGTCTGGGGTGTAATTCCTGGTGTTCAACCGCCCCCCCCCCTGGTCGTGCAATCATGTAGAGCGTGCGTGACAGGTGCGTGAGGATCCATCTCTTCTAGAACGGGTTGCTGGGTCCAGCTGGCCTCCTGCCTACCACAGCCACCCAGCAGTAGTGGAATCGAAGGTGCACTGGACACGTAAACACGTAATCCTCCCACCCGCCTACATGTGTGTACGCATGTAATTGTTGCAATGCACGTGCTGTATTACTGTATGTGTGTACGTATGTACATTTGTCTGTATGCACGTATGCATGTATGTACGTATGTATGCATGTACGCATGCATGTATGTAATTACAAACGGTGTATGCATGTATGTTTGAGGTGGTCACTAATACGTCAGATCTCCACCCAGGCATCGGGCGAGCCGCCGCCAATCCCGCTGGCGTTGTTTTTGGATGGCGTGAGTTTCTCGTCGAACCTCGCAGGCCGGTCAGATTCAGTATTGGGGATTTGGATCCGAACTGCAGTCACTAAGAAAAGGCATCTTCTCGCTGCTGTCAGAAGCCAGGACCTCTGCAGATGCGGTTGTAGGGGGTGGTGCAGTCTCGCCCCTCTGTGGCAACACGTGGCGCACGGACTTCTCAGTCTCGCACGGGGGGTTCGTTTGAACTACCGCTATGATGGGTCCCCCAGAGCTCCAGATGATCCTTATGGCAGTGCGGTCTTGGGACGAAGCTTGGGGTTCAAAGCTGTGCTTATTTGGATTACAGGACCCTGGGCTCGTCATATTACTTGGGCGCTGTGCCCCTTCGTCTGTCGTGACGGGGAGAGGGCGGGGAGGGCGGCACAGGGGGGGGGGGCGGCCATGACGATGGGGTGCAGTATGACAGGGTCAAGCACGCACGCGCTTTTACATCCACGCACAGGAGGCATGCATGAATGGAAGTCATTGGGGTTACCATCGGTGTCAAGCTATTGGGCGCCATGCCTATTCTGTGACGCAACCAAAAGCACTATGTATACGCGGTTATGTGAATGCTCGACCATAGGACTACCGTGGGCTGAATTGGGCGAATGGCACTATCGTGCAGATTGCGATCGGTTGCAGACGGTCATTACATTGGAAACTGAAATCGATCGGCACCATTTATTGCAAGTTGGTGTTCCGACTTACATCAAGGGCAATAAAGGGCGGGGGCGAGCATTGTCGTGCGCCGTGCCGAGGTTTGGCTTGCGCGCCAAGGATAGGATCGAGCCATGGGCCCCGCTGGATGCACCTGCACACTATTTGTTGGACGTTGCTAAACTGGAAACCGACCCCCTTCCGCTCCACGTGTCGTTCATGCGGAGCAATTTCGACAACAAAGGCAGGCTGTTGGACCGCATCGTCCACGTCAACCCGATATTCGATCGTGCACTGGGCACGTCACCGCAACGAACAATTGCACTGGATACGCTGCACGGGTTGTATTTCGGCCCGATGTCGAGGTACGTAAGTGCGGTTTTGTGGAGGATCATATTCGAGAACCCATGGGGCGTCACTGGGCCCAAAGACACTCTATACGACGCGTGCTGTAAACGCTTGCGTGGCGAGATGATTAAATGGCAGGACGATGAACACATAAGCGCTGACCGACGGCTGCAAGATCTGACGTTGAAAATGCTCGGGCCCATAGGTGACGCGGGCCCGACGCCCGACCGCCAGCACCCAGGCGCAATGATGAAAACAAAAGCTGCAGAGACTGGCTTGCTGGTGCGCTTCGCCCACGCGCAGCTGTTGAAACACAACCTCACACATCACGCTCAAGATTTGCTGTTGGTTGGCAAGAACCTCATGTTGTTCAGGGATACACTGCACGAGATCCATAACCCTTTCGACATCCCTGCTTCGGCCATACAGAAGCTCATGGACTGTACGGTCGACGCGGCGTGTGCCATGCAAATATCACGTATTGGAGACGTACCTAAACTGCACTACTACATGCACATGTCACACAGGACCTGTCTTTGTTTTTGTTGGATGGGGGATGTGTGGGCAGCAGTCATGTGACGTCGCGTCACGGGCAGTCGGGCGATATGGGGCGGGGTTAGGTTGCAGGGGCATGTAGGTGTACGATCTGGTGGAACCCCCAATGGCCTAGAGGAAAGGGGGTGCGGACGACTGGAGGCATATCGGGTACAGCGGTGGACGGATCGAGGTGGTAATTCAGGAAGGCAGCAACACATAGGGGGCATGGCGGGTACAGGACGAGTGTTTCCATCCTATTATATAAACACACCAGGATTCAGTTTCACGGATCGCCTTTGGAATACAACGTGTTCAAAGACGAGACCCTTAACATAGTTTTACGCAGGGTCACCCAATGGGCGCGCAGGCGGAGGATGGACGAACGGGTTTTTGCAGCGTTTAACCTTATCGGTGGTTTAGGGCTCGGCAGCTTCATTTTTGGAGTTATCCGAGACTCAGCTGAGTAATACGACACCATGGTGAGTCTCGCTGTGCTGGTCCTGGTTATGTCGATTGCGCTCTGCAGTGCGAGTGTGCCGCAGCCCGTCGTGGATCTCGTCGAGGCGGTCAGGACTGTGCCAACGTCCGACCTCGCAGATCCCGTGCACAGCGCCGCTGCCATTCAGGAGGGTATCGCCATCATCAAGGCGATTGCAGCGGACGATGATTTCGAACGCACGTTTCACTTTGTCGAGATATTTTCAGGGATGGGCAGGCTCACTCACCGATGCATGTACTATGGGCTGCGTGGCGCGAGCTTCGATAAGGTGAATTGCCCATTTGGGAACATTCTCACGTTGACAGGCTTCGTGTGCGCTGGGGTGCTGATCGCACGTGTGATGAGCGGAGGCGTTGCATGGTTTGCCCCCCAGTGCAGCACGTGGTGCCGATTTTTGGCTGCACGCCATATGCAGCGCACGCGCGAGAATTCGTACGAGGGCAACGTGTCGCGCCACGACGTTCGCGATGCAAATGTTGTCGCCAACCTAGTGCAGGCACTCATGGGATATGCATATGAGCGCAGGTTTTTTTTTTGATCGAGAACCCACATGGCAGCAGACTCTTCCAGTACCCTGTGCTTGTGAGTCGCGCCAATGCGTGTGATGCTGTTCGGTTTGTTACGTATGGCGGCGCCTTTGGGTGGGCGTCGCTCAAAGGGTTTGCATTGCTGACCACCATCAAGCCGTCCCATATGCTAGATTTCCTCGTTAAGTCTGCGAGCGAAGCTCGGAGCCAGATGGGCGCCACCGCTGCTCCCCTGACCAAGCAGGCAGGGAAGAAAAGGAAGTGGTATAATGGCGTCCACGCTCGTCTGTCCTCGTCCGCAGCTTACACTGAACAGTTCGCAGATGCAGCTGCAAGGATGATTGTGCACATTCTCTCGGACTAGCTAGTTAGTCCCAATCACTCGATGAAGTGAGCTCGACTCTGTCGCAAATCTTGACAGTAGTTGCGCCACAACGGTGATTTAAGTGAGCGCACGTGATGGTTATGCACATATCAATGTACACGTTGACATACAATCATTATACACATATATATTCGTATACTGTTATATCTACACACGTGCAGGTGTAACCATATCTTTCTGTGTATATATGTGGATATACACATGCGTGTGCATATACATGTATCTATGCATATACATATACATATACACGCATACATGTGTATGCACGCCATACTGGCGCCATGCAGCATCGCGCCCGCGCGCTAATGACGCGCGGGCTCTGCCAGCCGATGTGTGTCGGCGAAGCTTGCCGATCGGTTGCAGCCAACGGTGACTGAATTTGCGGAGTACATCCTACATGGGAAACACCACCCCTACAATACACCACACGTGCCACGGACTAGAGAAAGTGGATGATGATGAGGATAAGGCCGATGGCGATGATGCTGATGATGATGATGATGCTGATGATGATGATGATGAGGGGGAGGGGGAGGAGGACGAGGCGGGTGGATGTAAGGAGGAGGGACAAGGTACGAACAACTGAGGACTTGCACTTATGTGAGCAGCCCTGGACGCTGCCCTGCTGCGTTGCACCGTTCGTGCGCAATCTGACATGGGCTGACCAGGCCACGATGCGGGAACGGGGTGGAGTGGGCGATTGGGATGCGGAAGAGGATGACGGACGGGACGGCTAGCGACAGGTTCAGACCGAACGATAAGCCACGACTGTGCGTGGCCCGCTCTGCAGGCATGCGTGGACGGTCTATGGGCCGAGGCATCCACGATCGCATCAATAGCATCAGTTACATCATCAGTTTCATCATCACCATATGCATAATACACCATAGGCTGGCCTCAAATGTTAACATGTGGCTGTGCAATGCGGCTGCGGCCACGGGGGCCCTGCGGGCCCTTGCTGATCGAATTGTATGGGGCCTATATATTTCAATGGTTCTCGCCCTCTCTATCTCTCGTTATATGCATATCTCCCTCCCGTTCGCTCCATATCTGGCCGTCCCCTCTTCCTCGTATTCCGCATTATCCTTCTCCGCCTCGTGGGCGTGTGCTCCTCCTCCCCATCCTCGCCCTCATAATCCTCGTCATGTCCTCCGTGGGGTGGCACCCCGAGCGTGGATTCGACGCTCGACTCGTCCTGTGGTCACGCCTCGACTACTAGCGGTGGTAACATCGTGTCACGCGGATTCGGATGGCCGCTCGATCCCCGACTCGGATGCGCGAATCCGTAGCATCTTGGATCAAACTCGACAGCGACTTCTGGCTTCGATCGATCCACCAGCGAGTTGGTCACATGATGCCGACATCTCCGACGACGGGGCTGCCTATCTACAGGGGCGATGCCGAGGATCAAGAAGTCGGTTCCGTCAAGTACGCGTTGACCACGGCCAATGACACCATGCGCGCGAATGCGCAGATCCTCTCGGGCGTGATCCAGACGCCCGCCGATCAACTCGAGCGGGTGGATGACCAGAGGCGCAAGATCATGATGGGCATCGTGCGGTTGAATGTTGCATCTACTCGCCCCCCATGCCCGACCGACCCCGACGCCCCCGACTGCTCTCTTGGCAGCATGGCGCAGGGAGAGAGCATCATGATGCTCAAAGACTCGCTGAAGATGTTCGACACCGTCGCTGAGGACATGTCCAAGATCAACGGGTTCTTGCAAATGAAGTACAGGACGAACCCGACGGCGGATCCGATGGCGAAGGACTACCTCGAGCGCCAGGTCGACGAGCCGAGGCTCAAGCCGCCTGCGTTGGAGATCCCAGAGTGGAAGGCAGACGATCCTACCACGTGGGTCTACTACGGCTGGGTCGCGAAAGATGAGACTAAAAGTGGATCGAGCAGGGCTTCGAGATCTTGGCCGAGCACCAACAGAGGAAGAGCAGGGAGAACACGCCAGTCGACACCCGTGCCGTCAAATGGGAGAAGCCTGAGTGGAAGGCCGACGATCCCGAAACGTGGGTCTACTACGGCTGGGTGCCGCATGATGACACTAAGTGGATCAACTTCGGCCTGAAGCTCGCAGCTGACCAGCTCGCCAGGGGTGGCGAGCTGCCTATCAAGTTCGAGGACTGCTTCCCGCCGTCTGCGACGCGCGAGTCCCCGAAGGCGACGGCGCACTGAGGAGGCGTCAGAGCGCCAGGCTGTCAAGCCAGTACCAGCCAAGCAGTCGTGCTTGAGAGTTTTTTTGCGCTCGGGCCAGGGCATCATCATCCTCCCCCATCGGCTTCCTCCGTCCATTCTTCATCATCATCATCATCAGCATCATCATCATCATCATCAGCAGCATCATCATCATCCGCATCATCATCATCAACATCATCATCATCGTCGTCATCATCAGCATGATCATGATCATCATCATCATCAACATCCCGATCACTCTCGCACCCCACCTCCACCTTCTCAGATAGAAAACAGTACTACTATATGAACAATGACACACTGAAGCGCATGTGCCGCATCACACACGCTCATATGTCATGACCCCCCACCCGTGAGAGAGGTGGCCCGACCGAATCCCGATGGAATTCCAATAGAATCCGATGGAATTCCGATGGAATTTCGATGGAATTCCGATGGAATTTCGATGGAATTTCGATGGAATTCGATGGAAGTCCGATGGAAGTCCGATGGAATTTCGATGGAGTTTCGATGGAATGTCGATGGACGTTCGATGGAATTTCGATGGATGTTCGATGGAATATCGATGGAATTCCGATGGAATCCCGATGGAATCTGATGGAATTCCGATGGAATCCCTATGACATCAAGATGTAATCTGACAGACATCAACTGCGGTATACTGGAGTGGTGGTCGATCGACTGCACCCGAACAGCCCGATAACAAGAAACAAAAAAAACATCTCAACCGTGCAACGTCAACAGCAGCCTTCGCATACATACAAGCCTGGGCGATGTGCGTCTACCTTCCGTCTAGGGGCCAGAGAGGTGGTGACGAGGGCTCAACGCCTCCTCCTCCTGCTCCTCCTCCTCCTCCTCTTCCTCCTCTTCCTCCTCCTCCTCCTCCTCCTCCTCCATCCATCCTCCCTAGCACGCGATGCGTCCCAATGTGCTGCACAACATAAACAATGCACGTGTCAGTGGTCTCATGGCCTCGCGGGGCCTCCCAGGGTCTCCACCAAGTGTGTTCTGCAGCATTATGGTTGTCTTGGGCGCGCGCGCGCGCATCCTGGGAACCTCATATGTGTGTCTGGGCAAATGCGAAGATGTCTCAGGCGATGTGCCGATGCGTTTTCACGGTGAGGAGTTAGGAGGACATGAGGGAGACGAACGAGCCAAACCAACGTTCGAATTACATCCAATATGATAGTGTGTAAAAAAAACAACTTGATCCCGGATCAGGCGGGGATCAGATCCTACATGAGCTGATCCCGGATCTGATCCCGGATCTGCGGGATCAAGCTCAGCATGATTTGATCCCGGATCTGATCCGGATCTGATCCCGGATCTGATCCCGGTGGGATCGGGGGATCTTGATCCCGGGATCCTCGAGATTTACGCGCGCCGGGGGGCCCCGGAACGCCCGGGAACCTCACGATCACAACCCTGGGGTTCGTGATCGGGGGGCCCCAGGGCGGCTCCGGGGGCCCCGGGGGCGGCCGTGTGACCCCGGGGCGGCCTTGGTGGGTGACCGCGGCGGCCCGGACGTCCCCCGAGATAGCGCGTTCGGCTTCCGACATGGCACCGGGACTTCGCCGGCGGGGGGCGTGGGGCGGGGGTCTTCGTATCACCCGCTCTTACGGCCCCTGCTCGGGGGGCTCCGGGGGCGCGGGCTGGGGGCGCGGGGCGCTGTTGACACAAGATTTCTTATGTCACAGGCCTCGGCGGCCCTGGCCGGGCGGGCCGTGGGCGCGATCCTGGGGGCCGGGGGGGGGGCGGCCCCGGGGTGGGGCTGGCGTCGTCGTCGGTGTCGTCGCCGCCGTCGCTGCCGTCGCCGCCGCTGTCGTCGTCGTCGCTGGTGCCGCCTTCGTCGGGGTCGTCGTCGCCGTCTTTCTGCCCCCCCCTCCCCCCCTGCCCTCCCTTGCCCTCCCCCTTTTTCTTCCCCTCCCCTGCCCCCCCCCCTCCCTCCTCCCTCCCTCCCCCCGCCCCCTTTCATCGGTCCAACGGAGTCCTTCGACCCTGGGGGGACCTGGCAAGAGAGCGCGCCCCCGACGGGCGTCCAGCGATAACCCCGTCAGTCCTGCCGTGGCAGGCTTCGGGGCTCGCTGAGTCGCTGGCAGACCGTCGGGCCAGGTTTGTAACATCCGTTTAATAAGTTTCTCCCAGTCTGCCGGGAGAAACCCGCGCCGGCCGGACCGGTGGCGGCATGCTATCGAAGAAGCGGGAGGGGGAGGGGGAGGAGGCGGAGGAGGGGGAGGAGGAGGCGGAGGAGGCGGAGGGAGAGGAGGACGAGGAGTTGGGAGGGGGACGGAGACGATTCGACGCAGACGTCGACGACGCCGGCCGCGGCGGCGGCAGCCGCGGCGACGGCAGCGACAGCCTGGCGGCATGGGAGGCGAAGGAGGAGGCCCGCGTCGCGCCCTCCGGCGACACGCTCACGAAGGAGCGGGCTGGCCCCGACGTTGTTAAGGCCTCGGGCTGCGTACAGACACCCCCCCCCGCAGGTAGTCCCGGCTGGCCTCAGCAGGCGCCCCGAGTAGCCCGGGCCGGTCTCAACACCCTGGCGCCGCTTCCAGCGGCGCCCATGAAGCGCTGCGCGCCCCAGGGTTGAGGTGTTGAGACCGCTCCAGACTATTCCGGGGGCCTGTTGAGGCCAATGGAATTACCTGGGCGGGGCCCGAAGCCCGTCTGCGTGCAGCCCGAAGCCTTGCGACGTTCCTCCGCTCCCCAGAGGGGAAGGAGAAGGAGGAGGGGGATGTTGGGGGAGGGGGGGCCCTGAGATCCAGGCGCCCGATTTTTTTTGCGACGGGCGTTTTCGCGCAGTCTCGGGCGGAGGAGGAGGAGGAGGAGGAGGAGGAGGAGGACGGTAAGGATGATGATGATGATGATGATGATGATGATGATGATGATGATGATGATGATGATGATGATGATGATGATGATGATGATGATGATGATGATGACGCTGCTGCTGCTGCTGATGCTGCTGCTGATGATGATGATGATGATGAGGTAAATTGTTTAACGCTTGCGTCGTATCTAAACTCACGTACAGCCTAGAAACACTTCGTCTGCAAACAGCAAACTTAGTTAAGATCGATGCTTTCCAAGCCCAGTCTGGGTACGGCCCCCTCCATCCATGAAGCCGCTGCATCTGTAGGAGTGTGGAGGAGCACGCAGTGGAATTCGCCGGCCCAACGGGCCAGAGGCGTGCTAAGATCTCCGGTCACTGCTTTACAATCTTTCTACTTCGCGCGCGCGGGGCGGCCCCTGGGGGCCCCCGGGCGGAAAGTACCCCGGCAAGGTCCCGAGAGAGTCCCGGGAGGAGTCACCAGGGCGCTCCAGCAGCGCACCAACGCGGCTCCGAGACGTCCCCGAGAGCCCCAAGAAGGGCCAAGAGGCTTCCAAGAGGCCCCCAAGATGCTACATGAGGGGTCCGAGATGCCACAAGATCGCTCCAAGACGCCCACGATGGCCCCCAGACGCCCCAAGAGGCCTCCAAGAGCACTCCCGAGAGGGCCCCAAGAGGCAAAATTCACTGCTTTTCTTTAGGTTTTGGAGAAATTTTGGCGTTTCCACCTTCTCGGCTTCACGACACCCCAAGACGGCCCAAGAGGCCCCCAAGACCGCCCCAAGAGGGCCCAAGAGGCCCCCAAGAGGGCCCCAAGACGGCCCAAGAGGGCTCCAAGACGGCCCAAGAGGCCTCCTCCAAGACGGCCCAAGAGGGCCCCAAGAACGCCCCAAGAGGGACCCCAGGGGGGGAACACGAAACAATATTTCGAGCCCTCGGCCCTCAGAAGTCCCCAGGAGGCCCCAAGAGGCCCCTAAGAGGCCCCAAGAGGCCCCCAACAGGCCCTCAGGAGGCCCCCAAGAGGCCCCCAAGCGGCCCCAGGAGGCCACCCAAATGCCCCCCCGAGCACGCAAGCAAGTGCCAGCGACGCTACACTATGGGCCGGCGGAATGAGCGAAGCGATTCAATAAACGCCTTGGTAAGCCAGCGTACCCCAACAGGGGGAGGATGGAGGAGGAATCCTAGGAGGAGGACGGGGAGGGGGAGGAGGAAGGAGGGAGGAAAAGGCACAGGCGAATGATGATGATGCTGATGATGCTGATGATGCTGCTGCTGCTGATGATGATGATGATGATGATGATGATGATGATGATGATGGTGAGGAGGAGGAGGAGGAAGAGGAGGAGGAGGAAAAGGAGGGCGAGCAGAAAAGGCCAGAGATTTTTTGAATGTCGCTCGGAGTTTTTGTTTGGGATGTCTCTTGAGAGCTTCGTGCGGTCCTATGGGACCTCTTGGCGTTTCCAGGGGCCTCGTGGAGCATCTTGGGTGTGGGGCCTCTTAGGGGACCTCTTGGGACCCCCGTAGGGGCATCCTCGGCGCCTCTTGGGGCCCTCGTTGGACCGTCTTGGGGTGCCCTTGGGGGGAGTCCCCTCCTCGGCTGCGCGCTGCCCTTCCGGGGCTTTTCTGATGTGATTCCGCCCCAGGATGGCCACGAGGCTGCTCTAGGGTGGTTTCTCCTTAACCCCATACTGCTTTTCTCGGCCTTCGGCCGAGGGCGTCTGGGCCTTTTAGGCAGCATGTCGCCATCAACCACAACAAGCACCCTTGGGGGCCATCGTGGGGCCATCTTGAAGGAGATCGATGGAAGAAAGGGGGGGTCTTAATTAGGGCTCCCCTCCAGGAGGCCAAAATGTGACCAAAACTTAGGTAACATAAAACAAATGACGCTCTACTCGGTCGCGGGGCGCCCCGTCCAGGTCCAGGGGAAGGGTTGGGGAAGAAGGGGGGGTGGAAGATGACACCGCCAAACCATTCACGCTCTAAAAAGGGCTGGTTGGACTTTTTGGTAAGAGGGCCGGGGGAGGAGGAGAGAGACTGATCCCCAGGCGCTCTGAAGCAGGCTCCTTCTGGGGCGCTTCAGGTGGCCTCCCTGGGGGGCTCCCCATACACGGCCCACGGGCAGCAAGCAGGCGTACCGTAGGTTCGCGTCGTGTCGACCGGCGGCGACCCCGCCGCTGGCGTTCCACGTTCTGGCGTTCCACGTTCGATTCCGCCGGCGACCCTCGGGTCGGGGAAAGGGGGGGATTGGGAAAGGGGGGGTTACGAAATTTGCTGCATGCAGCTGGTTTCGGCCTCACCGAGGGGCCCATTCCTCGATACATGGCCGCCTCTGGCGCCGGGAGGCGCCGGGAAAATCAGCTACGTGAGCTGATTCTCAAACCCCCCCTTTGCTATCCCCCCCTTTCGCCCGACCCGACTGACGCTTCGGAAACAGCCGAACGTTCAAGTTTGAAGGACCCCCGCTGTGTCAGGAGCCAACGCCGAGGCCGACACGACACAAACCTGCCGTACACGGATGAGTTGCGGGTTCCCAGAGGAATTCCAGAGGCCCCCCAGGTTGGCAGGGTGCCCCTGGCAAAGCCTGGCAGGCTCCCTTCTGGGGTTCTGCTGCTTGTCACGGCGAAAAGCCCAAGAGGGTTGGCCAGGGGCTTCTCTGGGGCAGCTGTGAGAGCCTCAGGGGGCTCACAGAGGGCTTCGCGAGGACCCCAGGGCTTCCAAGGAACTCTGACGAGGAAATATTAGCTCCACATCGAATAGCAACACCAATTCATAAACATTAATTTTCAGAGGTCCTCGCGGATTTCTTGGATCGGCGCTGGCCCCGTCTGGCGGCGCTTCCGGCGCCACCCCTGGCACGCCCAGCGCGCTCGGGAGGGGTCATAGCGTCGATCCAAGAGTTGAGCGCTGGCCTCCGAAAGTTTATGGTCCAATCTATGGTTACTAGGGTTTCTCCTACTCCTACCACAGGGGCCTGGGTCCAGCAGCCTCCCCACCATACGTGGCAAGCGGCGTCTCTCGCCCGCGGCGGCAATGGAAGCGCTCCGCGCGGGGCTTCCAGAGGGTCTCAATGGCTTCCCAGTGATCTCCTGCGAGGCGAGGCAGGCTATCCTAGGGATGCCTGGGTGTTCCCCGCAGCCTCCCCGCCGTGTTGCCCACGCATCCTCGTGCATTGAAGAGCATCCGCGAAGGCAAGTCTCAACAGTTTGGCGCGTGCAGGAGGTATGGTCAGGAAAGTCTGCTCGGCGTGGTTCGCCGCCAGTTCTGGCCCACCTCGCCTCGGCGCGACACGCTAATAACCACTCCCCGACTCCCAGGCGTGGCGACGTCCCGAGCCTTTGGAGCGACACGCTGCCCGCTTGCAGGACACAGCGTGTCACTGGGGGCCGCCGCCGCGACACGCTGAGCAAAGCATCCTGGCCGTAGGGGCGCGCTGGGCACAGGACGGGCCCCGCCGCTCCCTCTCCGTGCCCAGGCACCACGGCTGTGTGGAGGGAGGCACAGGCGATGAGGGCGATGATGTGCCGTGGCCCGCCCGTCGTCAGCTCGGGACGATCAAGATGGATACGGAAACGACGGGTATAAAGTCCGAGAGCACTTCGTGCTCAATCTGAACAGGGTGCGCTGTCGGCGAGGCCGCGGTGGTTGTCTATTTGAGCCCCCTGCCGAACGGTTGCCGCTGTCGGTTCGGGGTAGCGTTTGTTGTTGGGCATGGTAGCCATTTTTGTTCGTGCTCTTCTCGGGCGTCCAAATCAGCGGCAAGGAGGCGCACCCCGATCCCTCAGCAGGCGCGGATCGGAGCGCGGGGCTATCTTATGTCGAAAGGCTTCAAAACACAGGGTCACCCCCAGGAGCGTGAAGACAATCGCCCTTCGCGTCGCGGCTTGGACTTAAATCTGCCCTTCTCCAGGGTGGAGACGCCAGGGAGGGATGATTGCCGCCCGTCGCGCATCGCAGGGAGCGATGCGCGAAGTTAGATGACTTAGAGATCAATGGATTATCCATGTAGACCTCCCAGATGGGGTCCGAGAAGATGGATGTCGGAGGATCGCACCGCATCGCCGAGATTTTCTCCACGCCGACCTCGCTGATGCGTCGACGATGTCGATGATGCATCGGCGAGTCATCGCCAATGCATCACCGACGCATTGGCGATGCGGCGAGATCCGCCGACCCCTTCAACTCCATGTGGGAGGCTCCTAGTACCAATGCAAGCGTAACAGCGAAACAACATCTCAATCAATCGGCGCCCAGCAGCAGTTTGTGGAGCTCTACGGTGGCGAGAAAGAGTGGGACGCGGCTTCTGCTCCAGACGGTGCGGCAGAGAAGGCAGCGAAGGAGAAGGCCATACGCCTCCGCGCCATCGTTTGTTTTCAACCTCGCCCCTGCTTGTTTGCTACGTTGCGTCTTCCTCCAAGCTCATCCCCCGCCCGACCGCCATGCCGTGCCAAGGGGCATCTCATAGACGAGTCTAGCGAGGGTGGGCGGAGCAGCATTCGACCGCACTCAGAAGTTGCATGATCCAGATCCTCGGTGCGCTTATCCGCCATTGCGGTTGGGCACAGGTGTGGGGGAAGCGAGCACTTAGACCGGGATGGCAGGCAGTTTTTGTGTTGGAGCGGCGTCTGGTCAGCAAGATTTGCCAGCTTGGTGCTTGCCTGCTTGCTGCAGTCACAGCCTTGCTTTGCAGGAGCGGGTCCTACTACTCCCTCTGGTTGAAGCTGGTCTCGTCGGCATTCTCAATGTCTCGCTAAGTGCTCTGGCCTGAGTTCCTGCCCGTCTGCCCTCGGCAAGCATGCTTGATCAAACGCTGGAAAGTATATCCCCTTGCGGGATTCCGAATGCCCAGACACTGATGACAGTTGAGCTGAGCAGAAACCCAAGACAGTAGAGCAATTGCCTCCAAGAGATCTCGATGCGAGTTTCCTGGTATTCTGGTGCGTGGTCGCACGCACTTTCATACATTTCTGTGGCTCGGGGTGCGGCGGGGCATGCGACACATGTTTTGTTTTGCTATCTTGCGTGAACTCATCAGCCATCAGCCAAACTCGTACCTTCAGTCAAATGGCAACAAACAGACATGGATAACCGTAGCCATCTCGGCCCAACCACTCTTTTTATGATCGCTCGGTCTTTGGGCCTGTCACGCTGACATCCTGCCATATTCGTTGCCGCTTCGAGTGGTGATGAGGTCGACCGCGTTTGGGGGATTTGTACTTTCGCAACTGCTTCTTACGCCAGAGCAGCGGTCCCCAACGACAAGCTTGAGGAGGCCCGGCTCAAGCACAACGCCGACGGGAAGGCCAGGTTGCCACGTGGCGCGCAAAGATCAATTGTATGATGCTCGCCGGCCTGTTGTTGGCACGTTGCCACGTGGCGAATTGAAAGGAACACTT
This sequence comes from Prorocentrum cordatum, assembly GCA_963575745.1. NCBI lineage: Eukaryota > Dinophyceae > Prorocentrales > Prorocentraceae > Prorocentrum > Prorocentrum cordatum. The sequence goes on from CAUYUJ010019071.1 coordinate 515,176, forward strand.
GTTTTCGTCCCCCTCCCCAGGCGCTGCCACGCGGCGAATCGAGTGAGATTGCATAGCTTCGGCCCGCGCGGCATTGCCACGTGATGAGTCGAGTGGAGTTATACTTCTTGTTCGCCCTTCACGTGCCACGTGGCGAGTGGATTGGGATCGATTGTTGTTTGCCCCATCAAGGCCTTACCACGTGGCGTTACCATGTGGCGAGTAGAGTATAGTAGCATTTGTTCCCGCCCATCTTCGTTGCCACGGGCCGAGCAGAGTGGAGTCATTTTGTTTCGCCCCCCAGGCGAAGCCATGTGGCGGGCAGTGGTGGATTTGTATTTGCTTCCCTCACCGAGCGTTGCCACGTGGCGAGGAGAATAGCGCAGTATTTGTTTTTTTTTTCCGGCGTTGCCACGTGGCGAGTAGAGTGAAATGCTATCTGTTTCGCCCCGCGGGCGTTGCCACGCGGCGAGTGGTGGAGTGGAGTAATGTGCGTTTCGCTCCCCAGTCGCTGCCACGTGGCAACTCGCGGATCTCTTGGATCGGCGCCAAAGCCCCTCTGCCGGCGCCTCAAGCGCCGCCCCTGGCGCGCTCCGCGCCTCCAGGGAGATGGGGCTAGCGCCGAGCCAGGTCTCCATGGTTGCCTGTCTGTCCGTCTGTGGCATCGTCTCGGTGGCGTGCAGTTCCCGCCCCCTGGGAGAAGTCCCGGGACCGGACTTTCCCGGGACGGGGCGCCAGCAGCAGCACAACTTGCTTGCTGGCGCGGGTTCGCTTGCCTCCTTGCTGGAGTCATCCTTCCCCTTCGGCCCATCCTTGGCCGGTTTCGCTGGCCGCGCCCCTCTCAAAGTACCGGCATTGCCTGACAAGGCCCTTGCATCCTTACCGTGCGTCCTTTTTACACGGATCGTCTGTGCTGCTCCCCCTCGAGCAGACTTCGTGCGCACGATCTGTCCGTCTGTCAGTCTGTCTGCCGTTCCTGGCGCGCTCCGAGGTCGCGGCCGAGGCGGCCGCCTGGGACATCGTGCCCTGCGACTGCGCCGCGCCCTCGGCGCGGGGGGGGCGCGCCGCGCCTTCGCTGCTCGGCAGGTGCTGCCCGGGTTCCTTCTGCTGCTCCTGCTCCTCGCCCCTCTCTCCCCTCTCTCTCCCTCCCTCTCTCCCTCCCTCTCGTCCTCTCCCCTTCCCTCCGTCCTCCCTGTCGCTTTTCCTCCCTCCTCCTCCTCCTCCTCCTCCTCCTCCTCCCTCCTCTTCCGTCCTGCTCCCCTTCTCCATCCCTATTTTTTCTTGCCGGCACCGCGCGACCTGTGGCACGCTAGTGGGCCGTAGCGTCTAAGCCCTGTCCCCCCTCCTCCTCCTCCTGCTCCGCCTCCTCCACTCATGGGAAACGTCAGTGGGGGAGAAGCTCAGGGGGGGGGGAGGCATCGACCCTGGATCTCCCATTCACCACCCATAATCAGGGGCCCGATAGCCCCCCCACCCCGCCCAGGAGCGTGCGGTTCCACTTTCGGGGGCCCATCCCCGACGCATCGGCGATGTGTTGCCGATTCCGGCTCGATGTTTCCCCCCTTGAGCCGTCCCCCTGCTAACGTTGCCCTTCGTCCTCTGGCTGCTCCTCCTCCAGACCGTGCCTGGCGTGGGAGGGCTCTTGTGAGGTTATCCCCTCCTTGCCAGAAGGGGGACCTTGAGGATCCAGGCCCCCAGGGAGCTCTCGGGAGGCCCCCGGGGTCCGGGGGGAAGAAACCCAGAGACTCGATGTTTTTTGTGCTTCTGTTTCAAGTCGGGATCCCTAGAAGTGCTGACCCTTTCCTCAGGACCAGCTTTGCATGTTGAGTCGTTTTTGGACGGCCCCGGGGACCAGCGAGAGTCCCCAGAGGCCGAAAACGATCCGAAACCTGGGCATCGCATTTGTTCACTGCGTTGGAGGTCTGGGAGGCCCGTTCCAAAAAATCAGCTCTCGGGGAGGTTTTGCCGCCCGGCCCTCTCGCCCGATACTCGGCGTTGCCTCCAGCACACTCACGAGCGGGCCGTGCTCGCCCGCTGCGTGCCCAGGACGCGCGTTCCCATCGGGTGCGTGCACTCCTGCCGCGCCCCCCCTTTCCCTCCTCCCCCTTCCGCGGCCGCCTCGTTCCTTTCCTTCCTCTCGCATACGAGCTAATTAGCAACGCCGTCTCCCGGCCTGCCGAGCGCGCGTGCGGACTGATTCTGCCGCGCTGCGACGCACGAGCGTGCACTCCTGCTGCTGCTGCTCCTCCTTTCTGTTTCTGGGCGTGCCGCGGGAGCGAGCGCTCGCAGCGTCAGTGCAGGCCCGCGCGCGCCGCGGGCCCCCGACGCCGCCCCCGCGGCGAGGGCAGCTGTGGGAGAGGCACCGAGGAAAGGAGCGACGTGGCGAGACGGTGGCAGCATCGTCCGCAAGCCGAGGTGAAGTGACAGTTTCGCGCCTCTGCCAGCGGAGGGGCACTTTGACGGAGGGGCGGGGGCCCTCTGTGACAGAAGGGCTCGTCATCCTCTTTCCCCTCCTCCTGCTTCTCTAGGCCTCCCAGATGGGGTCGGAGTAGATGTGGTCGAAGGATCGCGCCGCATCGCCGACGCATCGGCGATGCCGGTCGATTCAGAGCCCGACTTTCGCCACGCCAATGGCGCCAATGTATCGCCAACATCGCCGGTGCATCGCCGGTGCATCGCCGATGCATCGCCGATACATCGGCGATACATCGGCGATGCATTGGCGATGCGGCGCGATCCTCCGACCCCATCTACTCGGACCCCATCTAGGAGGCGTCTAGCTTCTCAGGCTGGCATGGCCCCTGCTCTTTCCAGCGACACGCCCGCTAGTTCCAAGAGGGCAGGGGGGGCAGCCCGTGGTGGGCGAAGGCGCCCCTTCCAGCGTGCAAGAGAGACCGAGCACGATGAGATCGACGGCGCCGGCCACCGTGAAAGGTCAGGAAAGGGACATCGGGCCGGGCGAAAGGGGGGGATTGGGAAAGGGGGGGTTACGAAATTTGCTGCATGCAGCTGGTTTCGGCCTCGCCGAGGGGCCCATTCCTCGATACATAGCCGCCTCCGACGGCGGGGGGCGCCGGGAGAATCAGCTGCGTGAGCTGATTCTCAAACCCCCCCTTTGCTATCCCCCCCTTTCGCCCGACCCGAGGACAGGATCAGAGGGCGGTAGAGGGTTGGGATTGCCGACCGCGAGCGCGAACAGCCTGCAAACGGACAGCCAAGAAGGCATGAGCGACCATGGGACACTTATAAACATGAGGACGAATGGGAAAGGAAGAAATCCAGAGAGAGTGCAACTGCTCCAGTCGCGCGAGGACGAAACACAGGCGTTGGCGATGGGCGCCACACAGGCGCCAGCAACAGAAGTGGACAAGCGAGACCTCCCACCCACCTCTCGATACCTGCTGAAAACAATGATGGCGGACGTGAGGTTGGCGCGACTGCCTTCTTGCCGGTGGGGGGGGCGCTAGGGTGGCGCTTGGGTAAGTTGTTCCATTCCTACCATTTTCACTCCCACAGCGGCCACCCCCAACATCGCAGACTCGGAGCTGGCTGCCTTTGCCAGTGCACGACGTACAGCACGAAATGCCGCACGACGCCAGCATGCAGACGGCGACCAGGAAGATCACCCCCTATGGAGAGCAGGAGAGGGGAAGACCTGGAGGCACACCTGCAGCATACAGGTCGAGCACGGGGGTTCGACAGCCATCTCAATATACGGCATGGCCCCATGTTACCGCCCAGGATACGAATGAAACAATGGGTGATTCTCACACGGTGTTCGGGGTGACGCGTGTCACCCGTGTGTTGCTTCACACTGTATGACCCCATGTTGACGCCCAGGATACGGGTGGAACAATTTGTTTTCTCACACGGTTTTCGGGGTGACACGTGTCACCCGTGTGTTGATTCGCGTTGTATGGCCCCAGGTTGGCGCCCAGAATACGAGTGAAACATTGTTTTTTTCCCCGCGGTTTTCGGGATGGCACGTCTCACCCGCGAGTTTCTTCACACTCTATGGCCCCATGCTGCCGCCCAAGATACGAATGAAACAATGGGTAATCCTCACGCGGTTTTCGGGTTGACACGTGTCACTCGCGTTTTTTGTCACACTGTATGACCCCATGTTGTCGCCCACAATTGGTTTTGCTCACACGGTGTTCGGGGTGACACGTGCACTTGCGTTATGCTTCACATTGTATGACCCCAGATTGCGAGAGAAACAGTTTTTGTTTCCCACTCGGTTTTCGGGGTGACACGTGTCACCCGTGTGTTGGTTCGCATTGTATGGTCCCATGCTGCCGCCCAAGATACGAATGAAAAAATTGTTAATTCTCACGCGGTGTTCGGGGTGACGCGTGTCACTCGCGTTTTTTTCACACTGTATGACCCCATGGTGTCGCCCACAATTGGTTTTGCTCACACGGTGTTCGGGGTGACACGTGTCACTTGCGTTATGCTTCACATTGTATGACCCCATGTTGGCGTCCAGACTGCGAGAGAAACAGTTGTTTCCCACTCGGTGTTCGGGGTGACACGTGTCACCCGTGTGCTGGTTCGCATTGTATGGCCCCATGCTGCCGCCCAAGATACGAATGAACCAATGGGTAATTCTCACGCGGTGTTCGGGGTGACGCGTGTCACTCGCTTTTTTTCACATTGTATGACCCCAGGTTGTCGCCCACAATTGGTTTTGCTCACACGGTGTTCGGGGTGACACGTGTCACTTGCGTTATGCTTCACATTGTATGACCCCATGTTGGCGTCCAGACTGCGAGAGAAACAGTTGTTGTTTCCCACTCGGTGTTCGGGGTGAGACGTGTCACCCGTGTGTTGATTCGCATTGTATGGCTCCAGGCTGGCGTCCAGAGTACGAGTGAAACCATGTTTTTTTCTCACACGGCGTTCTTGGTGACACAGGCCACCCGCGTGTTTCGTCACAGTCTGTGACCCCATGCTGGCGCCCAGAATACGGGGGAAACACTTGGTTTTTCTCACGCGGTTTTCGGGGTGACACGTGTCACCCGTGAGTTGCCTCACATTGTACAGCCCCATTTTGGCGTTAACCATATTAGTGGAACATTTGGTTTTCTTACGTTGTCTTCGGGGTGACACGTCATTGCATGGCCCCATGCTTCACACTGTATGACCCCATGTTGGCGTCCACACTACGGGTGGGACAACTTGTTTTCTCACACGGTTTTCGGGGTGACACGTGTCACCCGTGTGTTGTTGTTTCGCATTGTATTGCCCCATGTTGGTGTCCAGGTTACGAGTGGAACAATTGTTTTTTTTCCTACGCGGTTTTCGGGGTGACGCGTGTCACCCGTGTGTTGTTTCGCATTGTATGGCCCCATGTTGCCGCCCAGGATACGAATGAAACATTAGGTGACTCTCACACGGTCTTCGGGGTGACACGTGTCGCCCGTGTGTTGTTTCACATTGTATGGCCCCATGTTGGCATCAACAGCACGAGTGGAGCAATTGTTTTTATCTCTCACGCTGTCTTCGGTCTGACACGTGTCACCCGCGTGTTGCTTCACAGTGTTGCCCGTGGGTGATTCTCACACGGTTTTCGGGGTGACACGTGTCACCCGTGTGTTGATTCGCGTTGTATGGCCCCAGGTTGGCGTCCAGAGCACGAGTGAAACAATTGGTTGTCTCACGCGGTTTTCGGGATGGCACATGTCACCCGCGTGCTTCTTCACATTGTATTGCCCCATGCTGGCGCCCAGAATACGAGTGAAACACATGGTTCTTCTCACATGGTTTTCGGAGTGACACGTGTCACCCGTGTGTTGTTTCACGTTGTATGGTCCCATGATGGCGTCGAGAATGCGAATGTACCAATTTTTTGTCCCACGCGGTTTTCGGGGTGACGCGTGTCACTCGCGTTTTTCGTCACAGTGTAGACCCATGATGGCGTCCAGGTTACGAGGGAAACAGCTAGTTTTTCTCACGCGGTCTTCGGGGTGACATGTGTCACCCGCGTGTTGTTTCACATTGTATGGCCCCACGTTGGCGTTAAGAATATGAGTGGCATAGTTTTTTGTTTCACGCTGGTTTCAGGGTGACGCGTGTCACCCGTGTGTTGTTTCACATTGTATGGCCCCATGTTGGCGCCCAGCATACGGAGGAAACAATTGGTTTTGTTCACGCGGTGTTCGGGGTGACACGTGTCACCCGTTTGTTGTCTATTGTATGGCCCCATGTTGGCGTCCAGGATGCGAGTGGAACAATAGGTGACCCTCACACGGTCTTCGGGGTGACACGAGTCACATGTGAGATGCTTCACATTGTATGGCCCCGTGCTGGCGTCCAGAATGCTAGTGAAACAATGTTTTTTTTCTCGCACGTTGTTCGGGGTGACACGTGTCACCCGTGTGTTGGTTCGCATTGCATGGCCCCACGTTGGCGTCCAGGATACGAGTGAAACATGTGTTTGTCTCACGCGGTTTTCGGGGTGGCACGTGTCACCCCGCGTGTTCCTTTACATTGCATGGCCCCATGTTGGCGCCCAGCAACCGAGTGGAACAATTGGTTTTACTCACGCGGTTTTCGGGGTGACACGTGTCACCCACGTGTTTCTTCACATTGTATGGCCCCATGTTGGCGTCCAGAATACGAGTGACACATTGTGTTCTTCCTTGCGGTTTTCGGGGTGACACGTCTCACCCGCGAGTTTCTTCACACTGTATGGCCCCATGCTGGCTCCCAAGAAACGAATGAAACAATGGGTGATTCTCACGCTGTTTTCGGGGTGACACGTGTCACCCGCGTTTTTTTTCACACTGTATGACCCCATGTTGTCGCCCACAATTGGTTTTGCTCACACGGTGTTCGGGGTGACGCGTGTCACTTGCGTTATGCTTCATATTGTATGACTCCATGTTAGCGTCCAGACTGCGAGAGACACAGTTTTTGTTTCCCACTCGGTTTTCGGGGTGACACGTGTCACCGGTGTGTTGTTTCACGCTGTATGGTCCCATGTTGTCGCCTAGGATACACATGAAACAATGGGTGATTATCGCACGGTTTTGGGGGTGACACGTGTCACCCGTTTGTTGATTCTCATTGTATGGCCCCATGTTGAGGTCAAAACTATGAGTGTAACGCATATTGTTTTTCTCACGCGGTTTTCGGTGAGACACGTGTCACCCGTGTGCTGTCTCACATTTTATGGTTTCATGTTGGCGTCCAGAATGCGGGTGCAACAGTTTTTCTTCTCACACGGTTTTCGGGGTGACGCGTGTCACCCGTGTGTTGTTTTACATTGTGTGGCCCCATGCTGTCGCCCAGCATACGAATGAAACAATTGGTTTGTCTCACACGGTCTTCGGGAAGACACGTGTCACCCATGTGTTGTCTCGCACTGTATGTCCCCATGTTGGCGTCCAAGGTACGAGTGAAATAATGTTTTTCTCGCGCTGTTTTTGGGGTGGCACGTTTCACCCGCGTGTTTCTTCACATTGTATGACCCCATGCTGGCGCCCAGCGCGAGCCCCTTCCGTTCCTTGCGCGGTGCAAGTTGGAATTTTCGTGCAGCAGTGTTTGTGATGATGAGGTGTGTGATGGTGGCAATGATGATGAGGAGGAGGAACAGAAGGAGGAGGAGGAGCAGGAGGAGAGCGATTGTGACGTGCGGCAGAAACATGTTCGACCCAAAGTTCACAATGGTTCGGTGATCAGGAGTAGGGCGTGAGTAGTGTGGAGAGTGTTGAGTGATGGGCAGCGGGTAGAATGCAGTAGTATTCGCCAGTGCGAATAGCAGTCGCAAGAGCATCGCCATAGGAGTCGCGCCAGCACCAAGATGTAATAGTGGTGGTAGTTGTCGTGGTCGTCGAATTAGGGTCAGGGTTTCATACGAGGGTGCGCCCTAGCGAACAACTTTTTGTAGAGACGGGTCCTGGCATGCACCGGTGTCAGACGTTCTCTGGTTCGGCGTTCTGCGAGATGCCTTCTCATCCACGGAGCGTCAGAGGGTAGCGAACCGGCCATTCCGATGAGGCGAACGCCGTCAAGTGATAGCCCACGCTAATGCTTGAAAGCAATCTGAATTGCCAAAGGGGGCCCACCACCAACTCCCCTGGATGCCTTTTGGGTACCAGCATCGCTTGTTTCTCCAGCCTACCGAGGTTATGGTTCAGCAGCGGCCACAGTGGATGCAGGTCACCCGCGGGGGCGCGAAGATGGTGGCGCTTCGCGCGCCGCGGTCCGGGCCAGAGCGGCTACCCTTCTCCAAGAGGGCGGGGCGAGGGCACGAAGGCGTGGAACTGATCGCACGTCTCGCATCGCCGGGGTGCGATGCGCGAAGTGAGGTGGCTGTGCGGTCGGGGACTCTCGGGCAGCGCGTCGCTCTGCCGGCTCTGGTCCACCACGCCCAGGCGCGACACGCTGTGCCTGTCCCCACTCCCGGGCGCCAGCGACTCGAGCGTTTCCCAGCCTCCCGCCCTGGGGAGCGGACCGACACGCTGTCCACTCGCAGGTCATGGCGTGTCGCCGGGGCCGCCGCCGCGACGCGCCAGGCGGAAAGTTCCCGAGCGCAGGTGGCGTGGATGGATCCTGTGGCGCCCTTCGCCAGACATGCCTTGCACGGTCTGCTCCAGGCGTTCCCGTGCCTCGCCCTGCTCCCGGGTTCGCCGCGCAGCGGTGCCGGGAACAACAAACAAAACAACAGCGGAGCCGCCTGAGGTCATCGTCCGCGGGGACGCCATCGTGAGCGAGGGAGCCTGCTGCCTTGTCTGCTTTGCACTGGCTCGAAGCAGAGCAGACTGCACACACATGCAGACGTCGTGCTACAGTCACAGCGTGCAGTATGGATCAGCAGCTTTCTAGGCTACCCTTGCATCCTTGCCCCTTCGGCCCATCCTTGACAGCTTTCGCTGGCCAGCCCTTCAGGGTATCCTTGGGGCGGGCTGCATCCTTCGGTTGTGCGGTGCGACGCCCTTGTGGGCCGAGCCTTAAGGATGCTGGATGGGCAGGGCACCCCTGGCAGCCCTTGGGCCTTTCAAGACCTTCCAGGCCCTCCTAGGCCCTTGCATCCTTGCCGCGCATCCTTATTCAAAGGTTTGGTCGTGCACTAATGAGCGTCACAGAAGAAACGGAGGGACTTTTTGGGCCCGCCCTCCGACCTGGGCCCGAGGAGCGGGCCGAAAACCAGAGCCCCTCCCGAGCCCAAAGCGGTTCCTCCTTCCAGCGTCCTGAGTGTCAGGGTTCGGAACTCCTCGCGGATCTCTTGGAGCGTCGCTAACCCCCCTCCCCGGCGCGCGGGGCGCGCAGGGTTCGGCGCCGGAGGCGCCGCCAGGGGGCTCCATCAGATGAAGGGGCCCTAGGACACACACACATAAATACACACAAATAAAAATATTCCCCATCATTTCCCATATTTTCTGGGTTTCTGTCTTCCCCCCCACTTCCCATGTTTTCTCACATTTTCAGGGGAATCGACGATTAATTGTGTCTGTATGTTTCTTTTCCTCCTGATCAGAGGCCAACGGCATTTGTATTTGTACGCGGTCAGTTTCCGCTTGCCTGCGTTCGAACGCGGCCTTTCGTGCACGCGGGACCGCCGAGGTCGTACATGTACGGACTATCCTTGCTCAGCACCGATCCGAGAAATGCCCGCGAACCTTCGACATTTCACGCTCATGCAGTTTCTCCTATTCTATCGACGCACCCCCGCCCATCACCGAGAGGCCTTCTACCCCCCCCTTCTGCTTCCACGTTGAGAGCCATGGTTGAGAGCGCTCGATGTGCTGATGTATTGGGAAGTGGCGTGCCTGGGCACGAGGAGGTGCAGCCTTTGCCCTCAGTCCTTCTTGTCTCATGTCGCTCTCCCCCCGAGCTCACGCAGCCCTCGTGGACTCGGCACTTGTTCACAGCAATGCCAGGCCTGTCAGGAGCAGATCCGATCATATTGTAGGTCCACTGAGCATGGCATCGGCTAGCAGACGGGAAGCCACAGATACAATGCAGGACATGAGCAGAATTCCCTCCACGCGCGGGTCCGGCAGGGCGGCTTCAGGCGGAGAGCACGTCAGAGAGGCAGGAACGAGGGCGAGCGGGTCTGGCGGCGAGAAGGGTGAGGACCGCACGGGCCGTCCTGGGCCCCCCCTGCAGCGAATCCCTCTCCCCAGCCAGCTTGACGGGCGAGTCTGCACCGCAGATGAAGGACGCGATCGTGGTTGAGGACCGAGCGCTCGACATGCAGGGTGGGGGCCTTTCCCTACGCCCTAGCTTAGTACGGTAGCAAATCATGGGAGCCTTGCGTACACTCGCAATTCCGTCTTTAGAGTGCGCTGGCGTCGAAGAGTGTTTGGTAACTGATGAGATAGCGCCGAGTTAACGTCGAGTAGCGTCGACTTGGTGTCGATGAGGGTCGGTTAGCGTCGACTCGCAAGAGCCAGGAAGATGGTATCGGAACATCCCATGAGTTGCCACCGAAGCCTCGGTCCTGCCGCCGGGCGCTGCGCGGCCCAGGATGTGGAAGGCGCACCACCGAGAGCCGGGATCCCGCGGCATACCCTGTCAGGCCTCGTGTCGATCTGGTCGATCCGGTTCGGTATCGATCCCAACCGGCCCGATCTGCGTGAGTTTCGTCGGGCGTCGAGTGAGGGGGGTGCGATAGATAGGGGGTGAAGAAACGTGCGTCTTGTGCGCGTTAAGTGGAGCCCTGAAGGGGCCCCTTGTGGCCCCCAAGGGGCACGAAAGGTGCACGGTTCCCCCCCCCTGTTCAGGAGCGAAAGAAGGACGTACATGTACATGAATCCACGCTCGCTTCGAGAGGACGCATTGCGCAAATGTTCGTACAACGCGGCCGGTCTCGCGGATCGAGGAGCCGTGTTCATGCACATAGCTGGGCGCGTACGTCCTTTCTGGGCTCCCTACCTGTATCGCCCCCCATTCCGTAGCGCCCGATCCAGTACTCTGGCGATCCTGTGTGGCCCGATGCTTGCATGGCGCTGCTGTGCATCCTGGCGTGGCCGATTCGCGTCCAACTTCGCAGGCCTAGAGGTTGACACCAACACCAAGATCGGCGGTGTGCCTCCACCGAGGGATGAAGAACCCAATCTCGGTGATGGTGGTAATATTCTGGCTTCCAAGGTGACCGAAATATTACCACCAACACCGAAATCCAGGATCATCTTCCCCCTGTGGAGGCAACCCCCTGTTTTGGTGTTGGTGCCCATTTCCAGGCCTCCAACAACTCCGTGCCGGTGCGGCCCGCTGCGGCGCACCGTCCGATGCCGTCTGATTTCCCCGTTCGGTGCTGACTGGCCCTGCCCTGTGTCGCTGGCGGCGCGCGGGGCTGGATCGACGCGCGCGCGGATGACGTAACCCGAGCCCTCGATGGTGGGAGCTCGACCTCGGCCCCCTGCACCGCGTCCCCTGGGTCCAGAGGCGCGGGGTGGGCGGTGCGTCGGTCAGGCCTCTGCGGGGCTGGGAGTCCTTCGGTGAAGGTCCCCCTTCCCTTCAAGACCCGCCCGCCCCCTCCCGACCTCGATCTCCTTCCCGATGGTCCTCCCCCTCCTTTACGAGCTCGTTCTCCTTCGTGTTCGATCGTCTTACACCCCCGTCCCGATCTCATTCCCCTTTCGTGTGCAGGTGCCCCGCGGCAAGTCACGCCACCATTGGGGCTCATCTGGGCCGTCTTGCGCCTGTCTTCTGCTCCTGCGTGCCCTCTTGACTCTTGACCCGTCTTGGGGCTCTCTTGGGCAGTCTCATGGCCTTTTTGGGCCGTCTTCGGCTCCGCTTTCGCCCTTTGCGGGCCCTCTTGGGCCGTCCTCGGGCCCATTTGGCCGTCTGGGGGTCTCGCGGGGCCGTCCTGGGGCCGTCTTGAACAGTCTTCGGGCCTCTTCGGCTGCCTTGGGCCCCTATGAGGCCTTCTTGGGCCAGCCTGGGGCTGCCCTCCCCCCCCCCCCTCCCCCCCCGACCCCCCTTTCAGAAGATTGCAGAAACCCTGCCAGACGACCCTTCGCCTTCTACCACACCTCCACGTGCCAGTGGGCACGGTGGCGGGAAACGGAGGAGGGAGCCACAAGCAGGAGGCTGAGTCTGAAGGGCGGCGGAGCGAGAGCAGGAGCGAGATCCAGATGAAGAGAAGCATTCGCCAGAGCAGGAGCAGAAACAAATAAGCGGATGAGGAGGTGCATGATGATGCGCAGCAGCTGATTGGCCTGCTATCCAACAAGTGGCGCTGGCATTCCGCACAATCGCATTCGCCCCCTTCTCCTCGGGTTGTATCGTGCTGAGGCCCCGACCGGGTGCACAGCCTCTTCTCAGGCGTTCCGTCTTTGTCCGCTGCGTGTCAGGGAAGGCAAGGACTGGTACCGAGTAGTTGGTTGGACTTCTCACGGACAGGGAAGGAGAGAGAGAGAGAGAGAGAGGGAGACAAAGAGATAGAGAAAGAGCGAGTGAGAGAGAGGGAGAGGGAAAGGGACCAAGGGGAGGAAGATAAGGAGCAGGCAAAAGAGCAGGCGATGGCACGGCGGATACTGGAGTGCATACGCGTTTGCCCATGCATGCATGTTTTTCATGCTTGCAAGTGCGTGTGCGCGGTTGTGTGTATGTGTGTATGCGTGCGTGCGTGCGTGCGTGCGTGTTTGCCTGCGTGTGTGTGTGTGTGTGCGTGTGTTTCCTGAGTGTGTGTACATGCTTGCCACTTGCAGCCGTCACTCTCGCCCAGTGGATGCGAGCCCCTGCGGTCCTCTCTTTGTTTCTTGTCTTTCTTCTCTCTCTCTCTCTCTCTCACTCGTCATCCAGAGCTGTTCAGGCTTAGGCTAGCGCTCAAGGCGGCCAGCGCCGCTGCACACTCAAGTGGGCCTGGACAGCTCTCGTTACTTGTACGTTGCCGTCGCTTGAGACAAGCTCGCTTGATTATGATGTTCGCCATGTGCCTTCAGATACGAGCTTCGCTCACGGCATCCTGTATCGGGTCTGGAGCTACGCTTGGGAGAATGTATTGCGAATGCAGGCTGGTGGCTATCACGAATCTAGCTATCTACACTTTAGGGTCTGTTCGTGACGGTGCGAGGAGATCGCGACCTCCATGTTTATGTGTACGGATTGTATCCATACTGACGACAGTTGTTTGGAAGTTTGGTACGTCTACGGTTATTGTTGTGTTTTATTATGTTGCTGGCCCGTCTATTTTGATGCGCGGTCTATATGTAACTACTTTTGCGGTTGATGCGCTTGCGATTACTCCCACGCTGCAGGCTTCAAAAACAAGAGAATCACCGACGGCTGCGGCTCGGTAGTGCCTATTCGCATTGCGTCTGGCTCGGTGCTCGCCACTGGCTACACGATGAGGCAGTTCATTGGTTCATACCCGCCTCTCCGTGAGGGCAACGGTCCTGGTCGAATGATCAACTTGAGAGTAAACTGGCGGATTCGGTTATTGAGTCACTGGCGTGATTCGCTCCCGCTGGGCCCCACCTGGGCAGCTCCGTACCCCTTTGCACCTATCTCGTCTATGTGTTGGATCGCTTTGGCACAACCTCACTCCGACGACATCCCCGCTCATGATTAAAGCCCTGCAGCTACTCCAGCAGGATATAGTCGATACCCTCAGCAAATCCGCCTACGCCCTGGGCAGTGACTTCACCGCCCAGCCATGCGTTGTCACGATATGTTTGAGCATTGTTTGGGGTCGGCAACTTTGGACACCGGGGACTAGACTGCAGCAGCGGGGCCGCCAAATAGGGTTGTTTTTTTCGCACCCTCCCCGTAGTTGGCCGTTGCTAGACGTGGTTGTGCTGATTTTACCTACCCACTTGAGATATTTACATTTTTTGCCAGGGTCACATCTGCGCGTTTGTGTCTGCGCTAGTGCTACACATCATCGTGTTGCCAGTTTTCTGTGCCAGTTTGGAAGTTTGGTCATGCACATGTGACAAGGATGTTTAGCTATTTTTCGTTTGCGCGGTCAGGGGTCCAATGTGCAAAACCGGGCCACCCGCATTCGGGCCCCCACCGATATCGATGCGTGCTCCGACGCTGCGTTAAGTGGCGGCTCTTCCACGTAATTCACATCATGCCCACGGAGAGGACATATAGTGTGGAAGGTGCTCGCGTTGCGTTCTGTCGCCCGCGGGCTAATAACCTCGCTGTCTCGGCAGCCATCCCGAAGGGCCAAGGCCGTAAGTCTGCTGACGGTGAGTTCCTGAACCCGAAGCCCCCGCGACGAAGACGGGGGCAAGCCTCTCGCCGCCGACCGCTGGAGACCCCACCTAAAATGCCCGAACACAGTGACCTGTTCGCCCAGGCCCAGATCGATCGATTGTGTCAGAAGTTTGCAGGACACCGACGGCATCTAGTTCTTCGGAGGTTATGGCAACGAGCTCTGGGACATTGTTTTTGGAGACGTCTATGATAATCTCCGACGGAGGGCCCATGCTGCTGGCCTGGGAGAGGGGCCTCTTAGCGTCTATACCCGTGGGCATGGTCCCCCACTGGTACGTTGGTACGCTGCGCGCCGTGGGGAGGTCTCTTGGGCCCAAACATGTAAACCTTACAACGCGAGTGGTGACCGTGCGCGCGTGTTCTGGCACATGTGCACGCTCTCACCACACTTTCATGACCGCATGCGCGTCCAGGCACCATGCGTTTATGTCTACAATCACTTCATCTTCCACCTCGGGGCCCTCTGGCGTTTACTGTCAGTAGCGCATTGCAGATTGCACCCGCTCAGCGATGGCTTCGGGGCGTCCTCCACCATGTTCGGCACTTTCTGCCTGCGTATTTTCGGGGGGCTACCCGCGTTGTCGCCAAGCCCGAGGGTGCGTTCAAAACGCGATTTGTGAATTGGAGGAGGTTCCTGAAATATACGGATACTTCAGCGCTGGACTCCGTGGACTTGGACGGGCTCAATAAAGTAGCCCGCGGCGAGGGCGCGAGCGGAGCGCAGGGGGGCGCGCGCGCCACCATCCTTTCTGTGACTGACTCGACAGAGCATGTCTCCGCCAGCGCGAAGTGGTTGTCTCAGGCCGGCGTCGATCGCGCGAGCCTGCCCGCGGCCCTTCGACACCCGACAATGGTCGGAGGCTTCGGGGGGACAGGCTCCCAGCATGCGGTTTGCCGCGCCGTCGAGGCGCAGGCGCAGCCGTCGCCTGGGCCCGAGAAGCTCGCAGCGACCCCGGAAGGAAAAACGCTCCCGGGATGCTCTGTGAAGGATAAGGACCCCAACGCCCTCAGGTTTTTCAACCCTACGGTCCAGGTCCTCCGCTGGCTATCGATGCTCAGTCGTGCAAAAGCCCGCTGACGCCGTTGGCCACCACCACTCCCCCATACCCTCACAGTATACTTATTCTTGTGCGAGACCACCATGCCCGGGAGTCTCAGGACGTTTCCAGGGTAATTAAGCTTACGTATGGCCATACACCATGCCCCCATTCCACCATCAAGCTTACGCGTTGGCCAGGAGATGCGATGCGCCCCCTGAAGGTCGTCGTCGATGCCGTGGCCCATCGCATGCGTGCATGAGGAATATATGTAGTTTTATTGGTCTACCATCACGACACCTACACCTATGCCGCATAGTCGGTCGTGCACTCCGTTGCTTGCGCGATCTAGCCTGGCCAGGTTGGCGCTTCGGATCTTCGGGGACCGCCGTGCCACGATTGGCCCGCGAGGCCCAGGTCTTGCCCCCCCCCCCCCCCTTCCGCCCCTGCTGCTGCTCGCGCCGAGGGCGCGAGACGTCGAGCCCAGGAGTTCTCGGAGCGGGCGCTGGACAGGCATGCGAGGATCCCCCAATTGCCTTAACTGCTTGGACCGCCTCTTCCTGCGTTTGGACAAGGTTCGTCGGTGCAGAACCATCGCAGTATTTCGTGCCCGAAGGTCCGATTGTCGACTGCGTGGGGGCTGTGAAGGGCGTCTGTGGGGCCGCGTGGCCTTCTACTTTAGCAGTGTTAGGCGGGCCTTCACAGGCTTCATGAGCATGCGTTTCCGTAGGCTTGGAGACATATGCACGGGGCAGAACAAGAGGATCCCGATCGCAGGGCCGCAGCCGGATAACATCCTACACGTAGATAGAATGTATCTACTGGTCGATCGGTGGATGATGCCATGCTGCGCCGAACTTGCATTGCCGCGTTGGCCTGGGCTCGATCACGAATGAGGCATATTCTGGCATTGTGAATTTCGATGCAGAGCCTGAACGAGCCCCCTGGAGGCGCGGTGCGGCTGTCGTTTCGTGTCTGGAGGTTGAGTCTCATGTGTCGCACGCAGGGGCGCGCGCTTGTGAAACCCATGACCGAGGTTTTCGCGCTCCCGGGCAACTTTGCACACTACAAAGAAGAAGTCGCTCCCGCCGCTCCCAGGCACTCGAACAGCTCGCGTTCTAGGACAGCTCCGAGGTGCACGAAAAGGTAGGCTGCGCAGCTGGGGCACGCGCGATTTGACCCCTGCGGACTGGATGGTCCTAATTTGCATCGATGTGCTCTTCTTCGTCCGTCTCGACTATTACCCTTGCCATGTCAAACGTCTGCGGGCGAATGTGTCCTGCCTGGGCCCCGTGAAGATATGGCTAGATGCTGGTTTGATTCGGTCTCGAGGACATGCAATCATCTCGCCCCTGGACGCGCGCGCCCCAGCTCAGTTTGAACAAGATTGTTGTAGCCTTGCCCCGAAGTCCACGCCGCCAGCCTCGCCGACCCCCCACTCCAGCATGGCCTTCGGATTCGGCGGGAAGGGCCAGCATGGTTGACGGCCCTGGCCTGGGAAGGGCCCGGGGCGGGCTCTCGCCCTTCGTTGTAATGGCCTCGCTGGCTGCGGCGGAGGCACGCCTAACGGCTGGTCTCAGCAATGCCCGCCAAGCCAATCCCAGGGGGTCTTCGCGGACATGATGGGGCAGGTGAACGGGCTCATGGGCCGGGCGACGGCGCTGGAAGCCATGGGCAACCTCGACGCGACCCTGGCCGAGGCGCAGCAGCAACGGCAGCAGCTGCAGACTCCCGCCTCCAATCCGACCTGAGTTCCACCGGCTACGAGCCCGTCGCCGCCAGCTCGTGAGATGGTCGAGGCCGTGATCGCCGCCCACGAGAATCGCGCGCGGGACCAGCAGATTCCCCGTCATCGGGGGACAGCCGCCTTCGGGCGACGATCGATCGCCTCTCGGCGGCGGTCGGCGCCGGCGGCGGCAGCTCCGACCTCGTCGAAGCCGCGCTCGAGGCGAGTAGCGCTGTCGAGCGCCGGAGGTGGGCTCGATCTTCCAGCCGGCGGGCGCCCGGAGTCGCCAGCTCGGCGAGCTTCAGAAGACATCCAAGACGACGGCTGATGATTGCACAGCGTCGAGCCCTTCTTGAAGGACGGAGTGCGCGGGGGCCCTCCGACGCTCGCCGAGTCCGAGCCGACGGCGTCCAACCTCGTGGACCAGGAGTAGGAACTCGACCTCGTTGGCTGCCTGAACGTGGGCAAGGTCCGCGCTGACATGGCCGAGTTAACTGGCGCGCTCGACGGCGACGCGAAGATGGCCTGTGACGAATGGTGGGGCACCGTCAAGAATTGCAAAGGGATTGCGCAGTTGCGCTCGAAGCTGGCGATTCTCGGCGTTTCTGCGGACCAGACCTAGACTGCCCAATTCAAGGAGATAGGGGAATTAATCTTTGCCCATCTGACCAGCGCAGGATCGTGGAGCCCGATACCTCGCAGAATATCGAGTCGTCCTGAGCAGAGACCCCTAGCCGTTCGGAGACGACGGTGCCGGGGTCGGGCAGCACTACAAGCACTACAGGTGCAATTTCCATCGCCCCCCCTTCCGGCGAGGGCGCCTACCTCGACGCCCTTTCCTTCGTCATTGCCTCTCTTTGCGCCGCGCATCGCGCCGAATCCGCGTGCACTCGTGCGTTGGACAGCGTGCCAAGCAGGACTTGTTGTGGAGCAGCTTCGGCAGGTCACCGAGTTTGCTTGCCAACCTGCTGCTTCTACGCTGGTCTCCACTCTCCCCGTTGCATTTGGAGGCTGGATGTTTTCTTCGATGATTGGGGCCAGAAGGGGCCACGCTGGCAGGCCGGCCCCGGGGCGCCCGCCCCCGCGGCAGCTGCCGCGCTCGCAGACTCTTGGGCGACATCAGGTCTCGTTCCGATGACGGCGACTGGGGGGGGGGGGGCAGAGCGGCTTACTCGGATGGCGGCGAGCTCTGCGTGGGCAGCCCTTGCATATGATGCATATTTAGCAATCGATAATTTGGGTCCGTTGTTAGATGCTCTGCCGCAGTGTTTCTGGATCCAGGTCTTATAGATATCGTTAGTTGCGGGCCGCGCTGCTCAGGGAGTCGCCCGCGCACCCCGCCGCGCCGCCCTGTTCTAAGAGCTGACGCTCCGAGCCCTCAGTTGACGATGCTGGTTCTTGAGCAGTGGTTGTCAGATGCGTGCCCTGTGAGGGCCCGCGGATGCTCGTGCTGGAGCCCTGGGTCTGATTGGCCCGCTCCGAACCCTCGGCTCTTAAACGCTGTCTTGAATCCTCCCTGCATGATGCAATGGGGCGGTCTGTGTGCGCGTGTGTGCGCGCGCGTTTTCTTGGTGCTCGTACATGCTTGCCACTTGCAGCTGGCGCTGTCGCCCAGTGGATGCAAGCCCCGGCGGTCTTCTCGTTGCTTCTTTTTTTTTATCTCTCTCTCTCTCTTTCTCTCTTTCTCCCCCTCTTTCTCTTTATTTGTTGTTCTCTCTCTCTCTCTCTTTATCATTGTTGTGTTTTTTGTTGTTTTCTCTCTCTCTCTCTCTCTCTATTTCTCTCTCTCTCTCTCTCTCTTCTCTTTATTTTTTTTTCTCTCTCTCTCTCTCTCTCTATTCTCTCTCTCTCTCTCTCTCTCTCTATCTCTCTCTCCCCCTTTCTCTTGTCATCCAGAGCTGTTCAGGTTTAGGCTGGTGCTCAAGCGCGATGGCTGCCGCGCGCTTAGGTGGGTCTGGGCAGCTATCTTTACATGTACGTTGCCGCCGCTTGTTGAAAGTTCGTTTGGTTATGATGTTCGCCTTGTGCCTTCAGATTCTCCAAAGCTTCGCTCGCGGCATCCTGTATAGGGTGTGGAGATACGCTCGGGGGAGTGCCTTGGGATGCAGACTGGTGGCCATGGCGAATTTAGCTATGTGCACTTCAGCGTGCGCGCGCGTTTGTGCGTGTGTGCGCGTGTGTGCGCGTGTGTTCGTGCGCGCGTGTGTGTGTGTGTGTGTGTGCGTGCGTGCGTGCTTGCGTGCGTGCGTGCGCGCGTGCGTCTGTGTGCGCTTGTGTGTGCGCGTTTGTTTGGGTGTGTATGCGCGGGCGCATGCGCGTGTGATTGTCGGTTTGGTCATGCGCCAGCGCGCCTATATTCAGAGCGCGAATTACCTACCCCGCTTTCGCTTCCAGGCAAAACCAGGTCATACCACGCGCCTCCTCGTCAAGCGGCCTGACCAGCACAGGCCGTAGTTTGGCATCGTTTGGTATCTCTTGGAAGCGAGGGTGGTCAAAAGCGAGGTAGGTTTGTTTTCCCCCTATATATGTACGTCCAGCTGTACTCGCCACGTCTAGGTGCGTGCGCGCTTGGATTGAGAGCGCGGGCGCATGCTAAACCTGCGCATGACTAAGTGTGCTCGCCAGCGTGGACTCCAAACAGCAATCGGTTGCAATAGAGGTGGTGCAATCAATGTGGTGCAATCTAAGTGGCGCGAGTGATTTTAACAAACGAGTTGACACATCCCATGCGCTTGCAGACATCCCACCCACCCACCCGCAACTTGGTTTGCAAAATCCATGCGGTGGCGATTGTGATGCATGCTTGGCTTTGGCTGGTGCATCTCTGCGGCCGCGCCAACCCTGGCACGCGCGCGCAGTGGCCAGCTAGTTTGGCGCCGCCGACGCGGCCGCGGTGGCGCTGACCGCTGGGCGCATCCCAGCGGGCACTTCACTGCGAGCCGGCAACTTGGGCGGGCGCGTTATTACGGCAACGCCGACTACGGTAGACACGGTGACGATAGTGGCGATGCTGGTGGCGATGTGCGCACCGACGATGGCGCGGCCAGTGCGGGCGCCGATGTTGATCACGCCGGCGACGATGACGGCGTCCTCGCGTCGGTGATGGAGGCTTTGGAGAGACTTCGACGTGCGCGCGCGGCCGACGTGCGAGAGTGGCCCGCATGGGTATATTGACACGGATCGTGCACCCGCAGCACGCGCGCAAGGGCGTGCGAATGATGTCGGCATGCGGCGCCAGTGGCCCGTTTGGCAGAATCCATGAACATGTTGAAACACCGATGGTTGTCTTAAGAATTCGCAAGAGCGCGAGCGCATTTTTTTATAAAAAATTGAAGTTTCGAAACCATGTGTTTTTGATTGTTTTGGACATTCGTTTTTGAAATCCGTCCACAACCAGAATTTTTGAAGGATTTCGGCATGCGCGCGCGACGACGGGCGCGCGTGAATTACGTCTCGTTTTTCGTGAAAGGATTCTCGCGACGGCACGCGCGCAAGGGCCTTCGAACGATTTCGGTACGCGCGCGCGAAGCCCATTCGGTAGTATTTGCTGAAACTGTTGAAGGACCGATGATGTTTTTACGAATTCGCAAGTTCGCACGCGCAAACTTGTGCTTCTTAAACTGTTAGAAAGCAGTGTTGCGAAACCCTGTATTTTGTATGTTGTTTAGGATTCTCGATTTAAAATCCGTCCGAAATCGAATGCTTGTTTGAGAAATTTCGGCATGCGCTCGCGAGGACGCGCGCGTGTGCACTTCGTCCCATTTGTTGCAGTTGATTCTTGGCTACTTATGTTTATTGATAAACGATTGCGCGCGCATAGCATTTTCTGCAGAGGATGGCGGCGGGGTTCGAAACCAGCTGGGCGGGGATGGTACGAGTTCATATTCCGGATGGACGATGGGGCTGAATCGTACGTAAGTCGCAACACGCAAAGGTGTATTGATAATGCCGGGGGCGGGGGGGTGGAAGAGTCTGTTCTCCTTGTGGAGAGGAGAATCCATTTGGTGCAATCTGCGTGGTGCAAAACAACGCAAAGCAATGCAACGCAACGCAATATAAACCAAAACTAAGCAATTCAAAGCGATGCGCCGCAACGCAAAGCAATGCGAAGCAATGCAACGCTCTGCAACGCAATGCAAAGCGACGCGGTCACCGGCGGTGATGAGCCAGCCGGAACGCCATTTGGGCCCAGCGGCGACGGCGGCGACGGGCGGCGACAGGCGGCGTCGAGCCGGCAAGACTGCCATTGGGACCCAGCGGCGATGGTAGCGACGGTCGGCGATGAGCTGGCCAGACCGCCACTGGGGCCCAGCTACTTTAGAACAGAAGTAAGAACCCCTAAGTTCAAGTACTGTTTGGGGCACATACCCGTAGCCCCTGCAGACACTGATAGGAGTGAGGATCGATTTGGGGCTGAAAACCTTTATCAGAGGCAGTTGACTGCAGCTGGCGCCAATTCTGCCACTAGGAGTACCGGCTCTGTATTGGCATCCATCGCGCGACCTATGTGGCACTGAGGTTCATTCTTCAGGTTTGAGTTTCGCATGGGAGATGGCTTACGTACGTGAAAAGGGCCCGCCCCATCATTACAATGAGATGCCCCAGCCGTTTGCGACGATACTTTTCAATCGCTCTCAGGAGAAATTCCCTGCTGGGCCCCACAGTCGGCGGGACCTCAACAGGCAACCTCGCGCTTTTTGAGTGGCACACTTCGCTGGCATTGCCATCTCGTTCTAGATGATGCCTGCCCCGTAACCTGATGAGAGGAAAGGGCCTGCCACAATTTGCCGAAGCCTGAGCACGCAGTGACTTGTCTGTCAGGAAAGAGGGCCCGCACGCCACCGCACGCAAGACCGTCGCTGGACACCTCGCGCAGCAGGACACTATGGAACACCCCAGTGCGCGACGCTCGCGAGACTCCACCATGACCCCCAGAGCCAGTTTTTGTTGTTTTGTCCTCTCGCGATAACGGCCGAGGGGGGGAGGGAGGCGGGGGGGGCCGAGGGCCGGTAGCGTCACGATTCGCGCGGGGCCGTTTGTGAATCAAGAGTTAGCTACTCTTAGCATTTCCAGACGGCGCCAGCGCGACTCGTGACGTTACCACGGGGAGAGGGGGAGGGGGGAGGCATCCCCGGTAAATGGCGTTATCGCGAATCGGTAAAAAGCGCTGCCAAATCCGAGCAGAACCTTATCATGCCCCCACAAAGGTTTCTATCAGGACTCCCCTGCCATGGCTATGCCATGGCCTCGTCCGAGCTGTTCCACCGCCCTGCACGGGCCCTACTACCACTAGGACCGAAGCCGCGGCAATTCTTGCTAGTAGGATGTTCTGCCGGTGAGACTGAAACTTTTCGAAATGATTGGCGCCCACGGTCGATCCGGTTTGTGGCACGTCAGAGCCTCGTAGTCAGGTGTCTGGTCAAAAGCTAGGCGTTTGGTACGTCGCAGCGTGGCACAGGCAGTCCGCTCGCGCATTCTAGTAACGTAGCCAGGGACGCGCAGCGTATTCGTTAAGCGGCAGCAAGAGAAGGAAGGAGGAAGAAGGCGGCCGCAGGAAGCTGGCGGGGGATGGGGGCACTCACCGCGAAAAGAGTTTTCGGATGAACTGCCGGTGCGGCCAGCCTGTGCTGGGGCGACCTGGTACTGGACGCGGAGCGGCATCGCGACCACAGGGGCTGAAGCCAAGGCTGCAGGCGCTGCAAAAGCGTGGAGCGAGGCGAACCAGTAGTTCATGAGGGGGAGGAGGAGGAGGAGGAGGAGGAGGAGGAGGAGGAGGAGGAGGAGGAGGAGGAGGAGGAGGGGCACGCGTGCCCACAGCGGCAAGAGGGGGAGCGTCCAAGTGTCCGTCACGAAGCCGTAAGCGTCAGACGTTGCTGCAAAGGTACGGCGCCAGCAAGAGGCAGACACGGACTGAGCGTCCGTGGCGGGATACGGGGTTGCGAATGGCGTGCCGCAGCAATTTGCGGCAGTGCTGAGCTCACGGGCTGCTGAGCTGGTGAGCTACTGATTTGCCGCAGCGGTGCAGCGGGGCAAGAAACCACCTGCCAACGCCAGGGAAGGCCCAAGCGGCAGGGGGCAGGAGCAGGGGGGAGGGAGGAGCCACCGACCCGGCCGGTGCACGCATCACAGCCGGGGCGGGGCGGGGGCGCTTGGCAACAGGGCTGGCCAGGCATGGGCGCCAAGCTGCAAGAGCAGCGGGGCTGGCGGCCCGGCGAGAGCAGGGGTTGCCTTGGAGCACGCGTCCAGTGACAGAGGCCTTGCCGCCAGTTTGGATGTGCCAGCGTAGGGTCAAGTGCGGGTGGCGTATCCATCAACAAGCGTTCCTTCTTCTTTCTCGTTCTGTGTTCGGATCTCTCTCTCGCTATTTGCTTTGCGTTACGCCATTCCGTCCTTCGCCCTTCTCCTCCTTGCCTCTTTCCTCCCTCTTCTCTTTCGGGCGCCTCTTGAGGGCGCTGCGGGCACATTGGCTCACCTACCATGATTTCTGTGTTCCTCCCTTTTCTCCCTCCCTTCCCTCGCTCCACTCTCTCTTCCCCCTCTCTTTACAAGCACACATTATGAATACTCCTCTCTGTCCCCTGGCTCTTTGCGGGAGATCAATGGCCCTCTCCGCGTATTTGTTCACAGGGTTTCAGGCAATGATTTCCAAATGTGTTTTCACCGCCCGATTTTTCGGTGTTTCAACATAGTACTTCCGCTGCAGCGTGGGTTTCACTTTCGGATCGCGGCTGAGCTCCCGTTGTTCAGAATGGCGCTCTCGCCCCAGCGCGGGCAATGTTTCTGGCTAAGAGTTTTTTTCATCGTTGTCGTCCCTCTCATTTCCCCACCTCCGCCTTTCCTTGGTCCTTCTGCTCCTCCCACTCCTTCCACTCCAGTTCTTGCTGCTGCTGTTCGTCCACGTCTTTCTTTTTTATCCTCCTCATGTTACTTCTGATCATCCTCCTGCTCACCCGCCATCTCCTCTCCCATGTACGCAGCCCCCCTTTCCCGATGCTGCAGAGCACGACGGGGTCTTGTTTGGAGTTCCAGGTTGGCCATGAAACGCGTCCGCGGATAGAGAAACAATCAGCGCAGTAACAAGGGATGGGAAGGTGGGATAGGATGTCAGACATGGCGCGAGCGCACCTAGCCTGCCCTCCCCACTCTCCCCTCTCCCCGCCCACTGTGGCGTCCATCGGATTCCGCATTCGGTCGAAAGTCCTCTCTCCCCGCCCTCTCCCTTCCGCCAGGCACGAAGCTGCTGCGCTCGTCTGAAGGCTCCAGCGGGTGGGGTCTGCTGCGCCCGTCACCCAGTCTGCCTGCTCAGTCGGTGCGTGGGCTGTTTCGCGGAAATGGTCTTGCGCCAGGGTTTGATCTCTCCATTTTCGGTTGGAAGCGGGTAGAGGCCAGCAGCAACAAAACAAGGTCGGTGCTTCCAGAGCGGGGGGAGGGGTGGCGTGAAGTTGTGGGCGGTGGCGGCACTTATGTGAGGGAGCGGTGAAGGGAACAGGCATTGCATACAAGGGAAGCTGTTTGGGAGGAGTTGTGGGGAAGAGGTGGAGCGGGTAGGGGAAGGCCGCGTGACGAGGGATTGAGTCGGCTCTGGCTTGTGAAGCAGATTCTCCACGGGGGACTGCTGGAAGGCTCAGAGCCAGGTAGAAATTCGCAACATGAGTGCGCACCTTTTAGTCAGATGCATCCCCAACGTCGCCAATGCATCGGAGTTGCTGCGCAATTCTCCGACCCCGAAAAACTCGGATCCTGTTTGGCAGGCCACTGCCGTCTTCACCGACCGTCCGCACACGGGCGAGCTCTCCACGATCGAACTATGATTTGATATGGCGCGCACACTCGAGTGGCCCGCGCACTCCGACGCCCCTTAACGCAAACAGCCATGGCCAGGTCACGTGCGCGGAGATCGCCCTCCTGTATGTATGAAGTCTGTGCGCAGTCCCGCTTGCCGGTGTGTACCAGCGACAAGCATTGGCTCCTGCTCGATCTGGAGCTCGATGCCCCCTTGCAAGACGCTGAAGGCATGTCTATATGTATTACTATATATACATATGTATGTTCTGAATTGCGTCATGTGCTGCTGCGCACCTCCTGGCAACGTCCGAGATCGCGGCCCCTGGATTCCAGATCTACCCACCTCGTCGGACTTCTACGTCTCCCTGCTTGCACGCCCATGCTCCGGCACACACGTTCAAGAGTTTCATGCTCTGAGCTTGCTCCGTTCCCTTTCGCGCGCCCGCCCTCCTCCCTCGCCCGTTGTGCCCAATAATGCCCCGTAACGCCCCTCGGCTGCCTCCGAATGCTGCGTGGATTCTCGCCGCTGCGACCAACAGCAAATTTGCGTGTCTATGTGTTTATAGTAAAGTACTACATATGTATATATGTATATTTGTATACACATACATACATTCATTCATACATGCGTGTACGCATACATGCAGACAAACATACATACATGCATACATGGTTACATACATACATACACACAAGGACACGCATATGAACTTCCACATCTAGACGTATGTGTATGTATGTTGTTGTGCTGCAGCGCGATTCCGCCATCGCGTTCGGGCGGGCGTCGGGGAATCGCCTGCGGGGACCATTCCGTTGCCAGAGAGTGGGCGAGAAAACAACGACTTGGTGGAACAGATGAAGGGATGTTGGGTTCGATACGCTGGGGGACTTCAACCATTGCTTCGCAAGAAGCGAAGTAATGAATAAGGCGCTGCGGTCTTCCGTCGGTGTCTGTCAGGGGATGTTGGATCTTCCTCGTGCGCGACAGGCCCGTCGGGCGCCTTCGGGGACCGTGTCCGGCGCCTCGACCAGCAGTCGTTTTCGGCCACATTTGGGCGCCGTGCCTTCACGTTGGAGCTGTCATGGGCCGTCATGGTGGTTTCTTGCGGGCGCTTCCGGGCGCGCGTCCGCGGGGCAGTGCGATTCCATGTGGTATTTTCCATGTGCCGTTGCAGGTGGACAAGGAAGGGACGTTCAAATGAAACGCAGGCTATGTCGGTGAAGGCAAGCATGGGACGTACATCAGCTAGAGCAACCGCTTTTGTCGACGTTGCTTGCCGCGTGTGTCGGTTCCCTCGCGGGGCTTCTCGAGGGCTTTGTCGCCGCCTTTTGGGGCTTTCGGGTGTTTCTTTGGAGTTTCTTCCGGTTTTTCGGGGGGGTCTCTGGGAGTTCCTGGGAGGCCTCCTGGAGCTTGTGGACTTCGAGGGTTTTTTTGAGGGTCTGTTTGGGGTTCTTGGGAGCTTCAGTACAGCTTCCTGGGGGCTTTTTGGGGGCCTCTTGGGGCCTCAGGAGTCCCTCTTGGAACCGTCGCGGGGGCCTCTTGGGCCGTCTTGGAACTGTTTGGAGACCCCTCGGGTCGCCGTGGGCGCTGTGAAGACCAACGCGGCGATAACACTACGCATTCACAACAATCGTATGTTTTTGCAGTTTATATCATCTCGTAGGCGACCTGGAAGGCTTCTCTTTGCCGTCTTGGGTGTCCATGAAGCCCCATCGCGACAGTTTATGGCGATGCGCAGCCTTGTCCGACTGGGGGGCAAGGGTGGCCGTCTTGGAGTCCATTTGGCGTCATCGTCGCCGCTTGCGACGGTTTCTGCCCATCGCCGTGGAGGGAGGGCGAGAGTGTCGGGTAGGCGCCCAGGAGGGGGCAGGTGCCGCGGAACCGTGCGTCCGTTGACGCCTTGTTTGGGATCATTTTGGGTTGGGAAGGCCAAAATCGCAGGGATGTGCATCCAACAGCGGGCGCGCGTTGGGTTCGATGCGTCCGGCGGCGGGCTCATTCGAGTTTACTCAAGAAGGCGAGGTCAGGAAAAAGAAAGGCGCGACACACACACACACACACACACACACACACACACACACACACACACACACACACACACACACACACACACGCACGCACACACACACACACACACACATTCACGCGCACGAACACACGCACACGCACACGCACACGCACACGCACACGCACACGCACACACACACACACACACACGCACACACACACGCACACACACGCGCGCACACGCACGCGCACACGCACACGCATACGCACATGCACACGTACACGTACACGCACACGCACACACACACACAAGTACACACTCCAACCACTACAATCGCGGTGGCGGATACACATACATATATGGCAGTGCTATGTATGTGTGTATGTGTGTATGTATGTTTGTTTGTGTATATATATGTGAATGTGTATGGGTACAAACATGCATGTATCTACGTATGTATGCATGTGACCATGTATGTATGTCGGAGGTGAGGGGGTGAGATCGAAGTGGAGCGGAGAGCCCCCCTACCGGGAAGTCGATTTCGGTTTCGTGTTCGTGCGTGCCGTGCGGGCGAGGCGAAGCTGCGTGGGCGGGCGAGAGGAAAGTCTCCTGTGGCTGAGGCGCGGCCGGACCAAATGATTCTCCGCCGGGCGGCCCGTGGCGCGCGGTGTCCCGCCGGTGTCCCGCCGGTGTCCCGCTGGTGTCCCGTGTGGCTGAGGCGCGGCCGGACCAAATGACTCCCTTCCGGGCGGCCGGTGGCCCGCGGTGTCCCGCCGGTGTCCCGTCGATGATGATGATGATGATGATGATGATGATGGTGATAATGATGATGATGATGACGATGACGATGACGATGACGATGACGATGATGATGATGATGATAATGATGATGATGTCGATGATGTTGATGATGATGATGGTGATGGTGGAGATGATGATGGTGTCCCGATGATGATGATGTTGACGATGTTGGTGATGATGGTGATAGTGGTGATGATGATGGTGTCCCGATGATGATGTTGATGATGATGTTGCTGATGATGATGGTGTCCCGATGATGATGATGTTGATGATCATGATGATTTTGACGATCGATTATCATGATGATGAAGATGATGATGACGGTGTCCCGATGATGATGAGGATGAAGATGAGGATGAGGTTGATGATGATGCTGTTAATGATGATGGTGATGATGATGGTGTCGCGATGATGATGATGACGTTGATGATGATGATGACGATGATGGTGTCCCGATGATGATGATGATGATGATGTTGATGATGAGGATGATGATGAGGTGATGATGATGAATTTGATGATGGTGGCCCGATGATGCTGAGGATGCTGATGTTGATGATGATGGTGTCCCGATGATGATGTTGATGATGATGATGTTGCTTATGATGATGGTGTCGCGATGCTGATGATGTTGATGATGTTGTTCATGATGATGATCATGAGATGATGATGGTGTTCCGATTGATGACTATGACGGTGTCCCGATGATGATGTTGTTGATGATGACGATGGTGACGATGATGGTGTCCCGGTGATGATGATGATGATGACGATGATGATGATGATGATGGTGGTGGTGGTGGTGATGAGGTGATGATCATGATGATGAGGTGATGATGGTGATGGTGTCCCGATGATGATGATTATGATGATGATGATGTTGATTGTGAGATCGATGGTGATATCGATAATGAGATCGACAGTGAGACCGAATGTGAGATCGATTGTGAGATCGATCGTGAGATCGATAGTGAGATCGATTGTCAGATCGATAGCCCGATCGATTCTGAGATCGATCGAATGAAATAAATCGAGTGGGATCGATGGTGAGATCGATCGAGTGAGATCGATCGAGCGAGACCGATAGTGAGATCGATAGTGAGGTCGATAGTGAGATCGATAGTGAGACCGATCGAGTGAGACGTTGGTTCCTCCCCCCCCCGAACCTCCTTATCACCCGAAGGGTGGTCGTATAGGTATGGATGGATGTATGTATGCATGTCTATAATGTGTGTATGTGTGTATGGATGTGTAAAGAGAAGTCACGAGTGTAGTCGTTTTCGTACACCATATATCGGAGGTGAGGGGGTGAGATCGAAGTGGAACGGAGAGCCCCCCGACCGGGAAATAGGTTTCGGTTTCGTGTTCGTGCGTGCCGTGCGTGCGGGCGAGGCGAAGCTGCGTGGGCGGGCGAGAAATGTCCCGCCTCTGGCTGAGGCGCGGCCGGACCAAAAGTCTCCATTACAAGCAACCGGTGCCCCGCGGTGTCCCGCCGGTGTCCCGCCGGTGTCCCGTCGGTGTCCCGATGATGATGACGATGTTGATGATGATGATGATGATGATGATGATGATGATGATGGCCATGGTGGTGATGATGACGGTGTCCCGATGATGATGGTGTTGATGATGCACATGTTTTTGATGATGATGATGGGGTCCCGATGATGACGATGATGGTGGTGATCATGGTGATGTGAGTGATGATGGTATGATTATATGATGATGATGATGAACATGATAATGATGATGGTGGTGTCCCGATGATGATGATGATGCTGATGATAAGGACGATCGTGAATTTGATGATGATGATGCTGTTGATGGTGATGATGATGGTGTCTCGATGATGATGATGATGTTGTTGATGCTGGTGATGATGACGATGATGGTGCCCCGATGGTGATGATGGTGATGTTGAGGATGCAGAAGATGATGGGGTGATGATGCCGGTTTTGATGGTGGTGGCCCGATGTTGATGATGTTGATGGTGATGATGGTGATGGTGACGATGATGGTGGTGTCCCGATCATGATGATATCGATGATGATGTTGATGATGATGATGGTGTCCAGATGGTGATGATGTTGGCGATGTTGATCATGATGATGAGGATGAGAGGTTGGTGATGGTGGTCGTTTTCCTATGATGATGGTGATGGTGTCCCGATGATTATGATGTTGATTATGCACGTGGCGACGATGGTGTCCCGATGATTGTGATGATGGTGATGATGATGATTTTTATGGTGGTGGTCCGATGATGATGATGATGCTGAAATTGATGATGGTGCTGATGATGATGATGGTGTATCGATCATGATGATGGTGGTGACGATGATGATGGTGTCCCGATGATGATGATGTTGATGATGCTGATGTTGGTGGTGATGATGTTGGTGTCCCGATGGTGATGCTGTTGTTGATGCTGTTCATTCTGATGATGATGAGGTGATGATGATGATGGTGTCCCGATGATGCCGATGATGATGGTGTCTCGGTGATGATGATGCTGATGATGATGCTGGTGACGATGATGGTGCCCAGATGATGGTGATGAGGGTGGTAATGATGATGATGGTGTCCCGGTGTTGATGATGCTGACCCGGTGGTGATGATGGCCATGGTGGTGATGATGATGGTGTCCCGGTGTTGGTGATGCTGGTGTTGTTGATGATGGTGATTTATTGGGATGGTGATGATGAAAACGATAATGATGATGATGGTGGCCCGATGATGATGATGATGATGATGATGAGGTCGATGATGATGCTGTTGATGATGTTTGTGATGATGACGGTGTCCCGATGATGATGATACTGTTGATGCTGATGATGTCAATGACGATGATGGTGTCCCGATGATGATAGTGATGATGCTGATGATGAAGGCGAGGATGAGGTGATGATGCTGAGTTTGATGGTGGTGGCAAGATGAAGATGATGCTGACGTTGATGATGATGGTGTCCCGATGGTGATATGACGACGGTGATGATGATGATGATGGTGACGATGACGATGGTGTCCCGATGATGATGATGTTGCTGATGATGATGGCGTCCCGATGATGCTGATGATGATGCTGGTGATGTTGTTCATGATGATGATGATGAGTTGATGATGATGGTGGTGTTCACATGATGATGATGGTGATGGTGTTGCTGTTGATGCTGATGGTCTTGGTGATGATGCTGGTGACGATGACGGTGTCCCGATGATGGTGGTAATGACGATGCCGATGGCCGTGGTGGTGATGATGATGGTGTCCCGATGCTGATGATGATGATGTTGATGCTGATGTTGCTGATGCTGATGACGGTGCCCCGATGATGATGGTGATGTTGACGATGTTGTTCATGATGATGATGGTGGTGTTCCGCTGATGCTGATGCTGGTGATGGTGGTGATGCTGATGATGGTGGTGCCCTGGTGATGATGCTGTTCATAATGATGATGACGATGATGGTGTCCCGATCATGATGATGGTGATATGACGATGATTCTGATGATGGTGGTGATGAGGTGGTGATGATGGTGGTGTCCCGATGATGAAGATGAGGATGGTGTTGATGCCGTTGATGACGATGATGCCGATGATGATGGTGACGTTGATTGTGAT
Organism: Prorocentrum cordatum; assembly: GCA_963575745.1. NCBI lineage: Eukaryota > Dinophyceae > Prorocentrales > Prorocentraceae > Prorocentrum > Prorocentrum cordatum. The sequence goes on from CAUYUJ010019071.1 coordinate 546,309, forward strand.
ATCGATAGCGATATCGATAGTGATACCGAATGTGAAATATATTGTGAGATCGATAGTGATACCGAGTGTGGAATCGATAGTCATATCGATTGTGAGACCGATCGAATGAAATTGATCGAATGAGATCTATTGTGAGATCGATCGAGTGAGATCGATCGAGCGAGACCGGTCGTGATATCGATCGTAAGATCGATCGTGAAACCGGTCGAGTGAGACGTTGGCTCCCCCCCGAGTTTTTTTTTCATCCGAAGTGTGGTCGTATAGGTATATAGGGTGCATCTGATTCGCTGCTATGTAGTATTCGTGTCAGTACTCGTATTCGATGTTAAGATTAAATGTGTATATCTATATATCCAAGACTGCAGTGGAGCTTCGCGCCATGCACTTTGGTCCTTGAAGATTGGTACGCAGGCGGAAATGGCAGGAAGGTCAAGCGGACAATTTTGTGATAACTCTTTGTTGCCTTTTTCTGGCATCGCCGTTATAATGATGTTGTTCGTTATCCTTCCTCCATGTTTATTTTTCCTCATTCTCGCCATACCCTGGGTATGCTCCCCATCCTCTTCAGCTCCTTTTGCGGAGGCTCCTCCTTAGAGAGCCTCTGGGGGTCTCACCACAGTTCTCAGGCTTTCTTAAAGCCTTCTGGAGGCCTCCTGGGCGTGTTCTGGGGGCCTTTGGGGCTTCCTCAGGCCAACCTGCCTCTAACCGCAGTCTCCCTGAACGCCCCGTTCACGATTTGGAATGCTTCGGAGGGTGTCTTGGGGCCATCTTGGGCCGCCATGGGGCTCTCTTAGGGCCATTTTGGATCCTTGTTGTGCCGTTCTGGAGCTCTCTTGGACTGCATGCAAGCCCTTTCGGATGGTTGCGGCGGGGCGATTTTGGAGCCTCCCAGGCGACTTCGGACGCCCAGATGACCGCTATCTTGGAGCGTCGGGAAGCCGAAAAGAGGAGAACCCGAAATTCTCAAAAAACTTACATGAAATCGATGCTTATTCCCTCTTGGGGCCTTCTTGGGGGTGCTATTGGAGGCCTCTTGTTACGTTTTGGAGCGATCTTTCGGGTATGACGGCTTCTTGGAGCGCTCTTGTGCTGTCTTGGGGTTCTCTGGGACGTCTCCGACGACCCCCCTGATCGCCCTAGGTGTGCTGCGAAGGCTTGGCAAAACGCCCTGCGAGGCCCGGGGGGCTGCTTCGAGGCGCGTCCGAAGGGTCCCAAAGCCCCAGATGTCGGGAGTCCGGTTTTTTTGGGGGGGGACGGGTTTTCCCTCCGCCCAGGCTTGCAAAAATATAGGAAGAGGAATATTCTGATTCCCCAAACAGTGCTTGCACTTAGGGTTTATCATTTCTGTTCTCAGGAACTGGGCAGGTTTGGCGGTCTCGCGGCTACGATGTCGCCGTCGCCGCCCCGTCGGTGCCTCGTCACCGCCCGTCGTCTGGGCTAGTGCGGCGGTCTGGCGGATATGCTGTCGCCGTCGCCGCCCCGTCGCCGCCTCGTCGCCGCCCGTCGCCGCTGTTGGATTGCACCACTTAGAGTGTCTTTCCCAACAAGGGGAGGATCTACCATCTCCACCCTCCCGGGCTTGACCGGTACACCGGGGGGGTGCACATTTTCCATATGATTCTGCCCCGTCGTTCATTGCAACTAGAAATTCACACAGTCTCAGTTAGGCTGGGTTCACCCCCGCATCATCCTCGTCAAATAATGCTATGTGCGCACTCGTTTATCACAAATCATCAATTTTCAAGGTCCCCTTGCAAAACACTGGACACAGTCCACGTGTGCTCCTCCCCCTCATCCTCCCCCTTCTCCTCTTTTTCCGTCGGAGGGTGGGGAGAAGGAGAGGGCGGGGAGGAAAAGGCCGATGAGGAGGAGGAAGAGGAGGAAGAGGAAGAGGAAGAGGAGGAGGTGGAGGAGGAGGAGGACGAGGAGGAGGAAGACGGGGACGATGTAGGGAAGTAGGGGGAGGAGGAGGATGAGGAGGAGGAAGGGAAGTATGAGGAGGTTAATGAGGAGGAGGATGCGGAGGAGGAGGTGGAGGAGGAGGAGGAGGACCAGTGTAAACCCAACAGCCATCAACGAGGCCGGAATCAATCCTCCCTCCAAAATACCCGTTCATAGGCCCCTGTAACGTCTTATTGTAGTGGCCTTCGGCCAGTGCCGCCGATCCGGGTCGCTCGGATACACATATTACGCGGACACCTCACGCGCGCACACGACCAAATGCACATACGGCAGACACACATACAGAGACACACTAGGCGCACGCCAGACACTAGCACGCACAGACATTCGCAGACACGCACCACACACAGACACTCGCACAGGAGCCTGTCAGGGCGTCGAGGGGGCTTCTTGGGGGCTTTTGGGGGCCCTCTTGGGGGCTCTTGGGGCCTCCTGGGGGCCTCGTGGGCTGGAAGGCTAGATTTTTCCGCTTTTCGTCCCTCTTTTGGGTCCTCTTGGGGCCGTCTTGGGGGCCTCTTGGGCCGTCTTGGGTAGCTTTTGGGCCGCCTTGGGGCCCTCTTGGGCCGTCTTGGGACTGTCTGGGGGCCTCCTGGGCCGTCTTCGAGCGGTCTTGGGGGCCTCTTGGGCCGTCTTGGAGCGTCGGAAAGCCGAAAAAAGCGACAACCCCAAAAACATGAAAAAATACAATGGATTTTTGCCTCTGGGGGCCCTCGTGGGAGGCCTCTTGGAGGCCTCTTCAGACGTCTTGGAAGGCTCTTGGGCCGCCTTGGGGCCATCTTGGGCGTGTTCGGGCGATCTTTCCGGGTCTCGGGACTTTCGTAGACCGTCCTAAGAGACTTTTGCGGCCGCGGCCACCCTTGTAGCGCATCCTCGAGATTAGAGCCTTCTGTAAAAGCAGCCACCCCGCATCCGCTGGAAACTCGCACCCCCCCCCCCTCCCCATCCCCCCTTCCCCGGCAGAGCCACCCCGGACCCCCCCCCAGAGGCTGAGGCTCAGCCTCGAGGCTGTAGCTGAGACTCCTTGAAACTCACACGCCGGATCGGCGGATTTTCACTGAAGGAATTGCTTCGTTGGAAGATATCCGTTTGATGACCCTGAAGCATGCCAAAACATTGTTCTCGGGATTCCAACGCCACGGATCAACTTGACCATTGCGTCTTTACGGTCTTGAATATTGTCAGAACGCTATTCCTGGGACTTCAACACCGCGAATCAACGTAACTGTTGAACCTTCATAATCCTGAGTCCTTCCAAAACTTCATTCCCTACCTAGGCTCTGCCTAGAAGGGCTCTTACTCGGTATGCTTAAAGGGCCGGGCAGTGGAACCCGCCCCGGGCGGTTCCCCCAGGATCCGCTCCGCGGTTCCCCCAGTTGCGCCCCCTGGGTTCACCCAGCTTAGCTTAGCTTAGCTTAGCTTATCTCATCTTCGCTGAGCTTAGCTTAGCTTTGCCTAGCCTAGCCTAGCTTAGCCTAGCTTAGCTTAGCTTAGCTTATCTCATCTTAGCTTAGCTTAGCTTAGCTCAGCTTAGCTTAGCTTAGCTTAGCTTGGCTTAGCTTAGCTTAACTTAGCCTAGCCTAGCCTAGCCTAGCCTAGCTTAGCTTAGCGCAGCGCAGCGCAGCGCAGCATTAGCACAGCATAGCATCGCATAGCATAGCCAATCAAAACATATGTTAGCATAGCATAGCTCAGCATATCACAGCATAGCATAGCATATCATAGCGCAGCATAACATAGCATAGCATTGCTTAACATAGCACAGCGCAGCATATCATAGCATAGCGCAGCATAGCATAGCATAGCACAACATAGCGCAGCATAGCATATCCTAGCATATCATAGCATAGCGTAGCGCAGCATAGCATATCATATCATCGCCTGGCATATCATCGCATATCATAGCATAGCGCAGCATAGCATAGCATAGCAACGCATGGCATAACATAGCGCAGCGCAGCATAGCATAGCATCGCCTAGCATAACACAGCGCAACCGAGCGTACCCTTGTAAAACATAGCATAGCATAGCGCAGCATAGCAAAGCATATCAAAGCATAGCATAGCATAGCATAGCGCAGCATAGCACATCATAGGATAGCATACCAGCAAAGCAAAGGCAAATCACCAGCAGCAACAGCAAAGCAAAGCACAAGCAACGCAAAGCTGGACCTGCAGTGCAGATGTATATGTAGATGTAGGTGTAGATGTAGGTGTAGATGTAGATGTAGCTGTGAGCTTCGCTGTTGATGTTGATGTAGATGTAGATACAGGTGCAGATGTAAATGTAGCTGTCGGTGTAGATGTAGATGATGCTTTCCTAAATGCTCCAACTCCTAGGTAGGGTCGCACTGGGATAATTTCTGATACGTTGATCGTGGGAAGCCGTGGAACTTTTGCAAATTAAAAAAAACGAATGTGCGCGGTGCTAAAGCGACAGCCACATGTTGAAAAGGAGCCGCCCTCAATCCGTTAGACTCTTGCAATTTTGCGCAACGAATATGTGCAGCGCTCAGGCGAGAGCCACATTTTGAAACCGACCCGCCCTCAACTCGTGAAGCATTTGCAATTTGTTCAAACGTCTGTGCGCGGCGCTAAGGCGAGAGCTACATTTTGAAAACGACCCGCCCTCAATCCGTGATGCTTCTGCAGCTGTTCAAAACGAAAGAGCGCGGTGCTAAGGCGAGAGCCGCATTTTGAAAAACGACCCGCCCTCCATTTGTGAAACGGTTGCCAACGTTTAAGCTTCAGGGACATACACGGTGAGGAAGTCTCAGGCGAACCCCCCAGTCCGCCCTAAAAACTGGATTCGGGGTGCCACAGGGAACAGTTGTTTGTTGTTTGTATGATTAAAAGGACTGGAGGAGGATGGGGGAGAAGGAGGAGGAGGAGGGAGAGGAGGAGGAGGAGGAGGAGGAGGAGGAAGAGGAGGAGGAGAAGAAGGAGGAAGAGGAGGAGGAGGAGGGAGGAGGGGGGGCGGCGGATAGGAGGAGGAAGGCGAAGAGGAGTTTGGGGAGGAGCGGGGGACGGGGGAGGAGGCGGGGGAGGATGAGGGCGAGGAGGAGTTCGAGGAGGAAGGGGAGGCGGGGGAACGGGGGGCAGAGGGAGGAGGACCTCGTCCAACCCCCTCTCGGCCCCCTGGCGGCAAGGCAGCGCCCGGAAGGCCGGGTCCGTGGCGTGCGGTGCCGAGGGCGCGCCCAAGGTGCCCAAGACGCCGGAAGGCGGGGTCCTTTCAGGGGAGAGGGGGAGGGAGGACGGAGGAGGGAGGAGGGGGGGAAAAGGAGGGAGGAATGGATGATGGAGGAGGGAGGAAAAAGGAGGGAGGAGGGAAAAGGGAGCAAGGAGGAGGGGGAGGAGGGGGGATGAGGGAGGAGTGAGGGGGAGGAGGAGGGAGGAGGGAGGAGGGAGGGAAGGAAGGAAGAGGGAGGAGGAGGGAGGAGGGATGATGATGGATGAGGGGGGAGGAGGAGGGAGGGAGGAGAGAGGAGGAGGGAGGAGGAGGAGGGAGGAGGAGGAGGAGGGAGGAGGAGGAGGAGAGGAGGAGGGAGGAGGAGGAGGAGAGGAGGAGAGGAGGAGGAGGGAGGAGGAGGAGGAGGAGGAGGAGGAGGAGGAGGAGGAGAGAGGAGGAGGAGGAGGAGGAGAAGGAGGAGAGAGGAGGAGGAGGAGCAGAGAGGAGGAGGAGGAGGAGAGGAGGATGAGGAGGAGGAGGAGGATGGGGCAGCAGGAGGAGGAGGAGGAGGAGGAGGAGGAGGAGGAGGAGGAGGAGGAGGAGGAGGAGGAGGAGGAGGAGGAGGAGGAGGAGGAGGAGAGGAGGAGGAGGAGGAGGAGGAGGAGGGGGGAGGAGGAGCAGATTCAGAGGAGGAAAAGGTACCGATGCCGCTACCCTGGGCTTGTTTTCCCCTTTGTGGGTCTCCTCGGAGGCCCCCGTCGCCACGACTGGATCCACCTCGAAATTGTGGTCAGAACGCATCCTGGGAGAAACAACGGGAGCCTCGGTATCGTATTAGTTTGTTTCCTCAGGAGGGGGAGGGGGATGATGATGTTGATGATGATGGTGATGATGATGCTGCTGCTGCTGCTGCTGCTGATGATGATGATGATGATGATGATGATGATGATGATGATGATGATGATGATGATGAGAAGGGGGAGGAGGAAGAGGGAGGAGGAGGAGGAGCAGGAGGGGGAGCAGGAGGAGGAGGAGGAGGAAGAAGAGGGACGAGGTGGAGGAGGAGAATGAGGAGGAGGAGGAGGAATACTCATCATACTTATGGTGCTGACACTCGTGTAAGCATTACCACCACTAACAAGAACACCAAGAACATGAATAAGTTTCAGATTAATCATAGCCTTATGATCCGCAATCACAACACCACGAACGCTAGTAATTATAACTACTAGTATAATATACTTGCCATGAAATAGTATCGATAACAGTATCTGTACTATGTAATGCTACTACTACCATCTACCAACATTAATCGTTTTACCAGGGTATTGATATTACTAGTAAGAACAGACTAGTAATGATACTACGAATGACAATCATGGAAATTCGACTACGAGCAATACGACTAATATTAACAATACTGATCATATTACGAGTGCGAGTTTTAATGATCATGCGACACATATTATTAAGAAGCTATTCTACCAGTAATAACAACAAGTATGTGACATGATGCTACAGATAGTAGTAATTTTCAACAATCGTAAAACCAAGAGGAGACGACGGCGACGGCGGCGGCGCCGACGACGTCCGCAACGACGCCGCCGGAGATGACGAGGGGATTTAACTAGGACTACAAGGACAGCGCCGACCCAGACCTCCGAAGTATAGAACATACGGACCTGTTTAACCCGTGTTGGCAATTTCCCGTTTTCGGCTTTTGTGGACCCTCGCTTGGCGCCAGGAGCTTCAAAACCGATTCAGAAACAAAAGCCCGCCCTGGGCATTGGGTCGGGGCATTTGGGCACCACGTGCGGGAAAAATACGAAACCGGACGCTTGGGGACACGGTGCTTCCGAGGGGAAGAGGTACGGTACGGGAGGAGGAAGAGATTATCCAGGCGCGGCTGAAAGCGTGCAAGCGGGGCTGGCTACGCAGACAGACTCAGGCGAGAGCCTGACCAGAAAAACCTCGGGCACATCGCACACGGGAGTGCCGCTCGAGGAAGGGACAGGAGGCTAGCCCGACACGGCGCATTCGTCCTCGACCACGACCAGGGCCCCGTAGGTGGCGTCGAGGACATATTCGCCGAATGGGCGAGGCCTCAGCTGTCCCTGCACAGACGAGAGCAGCGGCTGCCCAGTACGCGGGTGCAGGCCCTCCCAGAGACGGTCTAAACGAGTGCGCGTCTTGGGGGGCACTCCACCGTGGCAAGGGAGCGCCAGGAGCTGCGCATTCTCGGAGGAGTGCGCACCACAGCGGGCGCTGAAGACGAACTGGCCAACGTGCCAGACGCGGTGGCCCCCTCCAGGGGCGCACACGGCTGGGATGAAGGCGTCCCGTTGCCGAGCGACGCGGAAGCACCTGGCGCACCTGAAGCCCGTGGGAGACGGCACGGGCAAATGGGCATCAGGGGGCGGTTCCGTGTCGGCCGTGAGGGTTGGTGTCGGCCCCCGTCGTCTGGCCCGCCGCACCGGCCCGGGCGCGGCGCCTGCTGCGACTTGGGGCCGACAGCCTGCATTGTCCTGGCAAGGTGTCCAGCTTAAAGGAGCGCTGCACACGCTGGCTGGCCTCGGCATCTTTGGGATGGAGGGAGGCGCCCGCACGGGCGCCGGCATCAGCGTGGCGGTCCCCCCATCTCGCGACAGCACCCAGCTCCTGCTCGTCATCGTGGCGGCGGCGGGCATGGCTTTTCACCTTCCGCACTTCCCCCCCCCCCAAGGTAACCCACGCGATCTCATATCTGAGACCACACGTCAGCGCCCTCGCACATGGCGCCCGTGGTCTCGAACCGCCCACGCTGGAAGCTTGAGACCACCCAATCGCAGTTCGAATGGTAGCGAAAGGGGCCCAGCCCAGCGCGCGAGAGAAACATGAGCAGGCCATATGCCTCGGCCAGGTCCGACGCCTGGTGCGGGCCAGGCAGCAGGCCGCACAGGGACGCCACGAGGCCCCCACTGTCGTCGACCTGCACGACGCACCAGCCCGCGCGTAGGAGACGCATGCCGCCCTGTACAAGCGACACGCACGAGCCGTCGCCGAAGGCCTCGCCTTCGACCGCCCAGCGGACGCACGAGCCAGCGGACGAGCAGGGAGGAGGAGGGGCCGACCACCCAGGGCCGAGGGTCGGGGACAAGGCCGTGCCTCCAAAGGGCCCAGTCGGGGTGCCCACGGAGGCCCTCACGGACAGAGGGTGGGAGGTCATAGTCCCGCACATATTGCCAGGTGGCCGAGCACTCACCCGCAATCCAGGCGGCGAGGGTGCCAGGACAACAGCCACACAGGGGGCACGACGGATCGGTCGTCAGACCGTGCTTGTCCTTGCGAGCCTGTTCCCAAATACCATTCGCTGCAATCGCTCGGAGACTGGCCCGATGCTGGATGTTCCAGTCAGGCCCGCACGCTCTATTGCACAGCTTGCGGATGGGTGGCAAGTGCGGCCCACGTGAGAGGCTCGACATGCAGTCGCAGCCCTGGTGGGCACGATCCATCAGCCAATCCTCGATTGCGAGGCGAGCAACGTGCAGCGCAGAGCGAGGGCACATACTAGGGATATCAATATTATCACCATCCTGAGTTGAAAGCGCGCACACTCCTGGTCCGAGCCCCCAACCTATGCGACGGCAGCTGGCGACGGCAACAGAAATCTGACCTTTGACCAGGGGCCAGTCGCTTTTGGAGGGGTCGGCCATGAAAGCGGCCTCAGAGGTGAACATCAACCGAGCAATCGAATCCCGAGGTATCCACGAGGACCAAATCGCCTGGGCAAGCATGTGAATGGGCCCCGCAGCGCAAGCGTAGGCGGGGCCCACGGTCCACGGAGAGGCGGGGGAGAGGTGGAGGTCGACATCGAGGGAGCAACGGGCTGTGTGCACATGCAATGCGGAGCGCGCTTCACGTCTCATCGGTTCGATGCCGCTCCAAGCCCTCCCCGTCGCCCCCACTCACCAGGTGCCCGCTGGGGCCAGTCCGAGGCTGACCAGCTGGCGCGTCTTGCCGCGCGCAGCGCGGATCACGCGAATGCGCGCGGCACGGCGTAGCGCGGTAGCAGTGCTTTTGGCCCGCGCGCCCACTCCAGCCCGGCGCCCGCCGGCGAAATCCACGCCCAGGTTGCGCGCCGAGGTCCTGAACTTGCCGCGGAGGGGGCGGCGTCGCCGCGTGACCTCGCGGCCGCAGGCAGACGCGTTGGCCAGCACCACGCCCTTGCCGTCGTCGGCGACAAGCCCGTCCGCCGCCAGGGCACCTCGAATCCGTTTGTTGGCCGAGCTGACGTTCGCCGCCACCGGCCTGAGGTGTCCGACCCTGCCGAGCTGGATGTCGTCCGCGGTGTTCCCCAGGTCCGCGTCGCCGAGGGCCACTATCTCGTCGAGCCGCGGCACAAAGAAGATGCGCATGCAGAGGTCCGCGAAGCGGCAGCCTGCCACCGCGCCCCGCTCCGGGACGCACCAGCCCACCGCCGCGCCGTCCACGGTGACGATACTCGGCAGGGCGTGGAGCCTGATGAGCAGCCGCATCAGCATCGTGTCGACGCCCAGCGCACGGGCTCGGACGACCAGCAGCGCCCGCGGGATGTGCTCGCACGCCTTGGAGGGGTCCATGAGCAAGGAGCAGGCCGCCTGCTTGCGGTGAGTCGCGACCTCAGCATTGGCCGCCTGGATCCGCGCGCACGTCTCTCAGCTGCGACCCGATGTGCCGTAGATGTAGTCCCACTGGTGGGCGCTGGCCCAGCGCGCGCCGACTGTGCCGCGCGCCCAGCGTGCGAAGCGGCGCAGCACTCCCGCGAAGAGCCCGATGGCACGGACTCGCGACTCGGCCTTTGGGATCAGCGCCACCTGCGGAACCGCCAGCGTCTCGGGGACATAGCCGAGGGCCAGCATGTGTCTCCAGACGGTGGCGAAGGCCTCCAGCTCGCAGTCGGACAGGAAGGTGACGCGCCGAGGGTGGAATGCATCACCTCCCAGCCCCGTGACGCGCGGGAAGGAGTGGACCACCTTGCGCAGCTCGTTGGGCGTCGGCAGCGGAGGGCCGTCGCCCAACTCCGCTGGCCAGCTGACGGCGTCCAGCCCAACACCCTCGCCCCACAGGGGGTGCCGTGGGCGGATGGCCGCGCTGGCAGCCTCCCGCACAGTCTGCAGGCCCACCGCAGGCGACCAACGGGCACCTGCCCATGGGTCGGGCTCGCGAATCCAGCGGGAAGCCCTGCGCAGGCCCTCGGCGGCAGTGGCGTCGCGCGTCCAGTCGAGCCAGGACCGATAACGCTTGTGCGACGCGCGTCCTGCCGCCGCCAAGGCCTGTCGTCGAAGCAGGGCCAGCAGCTCATCACATTCATCTTCAGGAAGACGGTGTAGACGCCTCGCCAGCCGCCGCCATGCGCGCCACGCCGCAGGTTCGCCGCCAGGGACGGGCGGCTTGGAGCGCGGGAGCTTCACCTGAAGGCGCCGCGCATGGGCGGCCTGCCCCGCCGCCTGCAGCAGCCGCCACTCCTGCGCCCGGTCGCCCAGCCAGCCCCAATGTGCATCCGATTGGGTCTGGCGTAGAGCGTAGAAGTGGGTTGCCAGCTGCTGGAGCGGTGGCAGCCCAGCTGGGTCTGGACGAGGCGCAGGCCCTCGCTCCTGCCGCAGAACCTGCTTGCCTTGCGGGCGCCCTCCAGGTCGAGGTGCCGCAGCAGCTCGTCTTCGTATGTGTCCAGGACCCTGCCACAGGCTGCCTCCAAGCTTGCTGCCGTGGCCACCGTGACCAGGTCGCCGTGGGCGTCGGTCCAACCAGGGCCTGGAAGCCGAGGCCCAATCAAGGCCTGGGCTGGGGAAGCTCGGGCCTCATGCACGCGCGTCGCCAGGCCGCCTGGCCTCGGCGAGGCCAGCTGCAGCAGCACCGCGCGGCGCGTCCGCACATCGACGCGGTCGCAACGGCTGGTGCCCTTGATGGGCGCGCCCGCGTCCACGCAGAAGTAGTCCGGCCCCCTCGCACATGTAGCCGCGATGCACGCGGCCTCCTCCGGACGGGCCAGGCGCGCGCCAGGCGCGGGAAGCAGGTGGGCCTCGCCCACGACCTCGGGCAGCATATTCCAGTCGGCCCCCACGACACAGGGGCGGTGCATGGCCCTGACGACCGAGCCCAAATTGGTAAGCAGGTCCAGGTTGAAGTCGCTCAGGTCCTGATTGGTGTAGAAATACGCCGAGATCAGCTAGGTGCCCGCATTCGAACCCAACGATGTCATCAAAAAACCCAAGCGGGCAGAACAATGCATCGAAATGCGGTCGTCATTGAATTCGACGCGCTTCATGCGCACCCACGGGCGTATCAACATTCCAATTCATTCCTGAGGATACTCACCTTTGTCCGTCGAAATCGCGGGGACGAGCCGTAGGTCATCGAACAGGCGATGCTCCTGAATGGGGATGGCCTGCACCTCGTCGTCAACGTTGCCCTGCTCCAGCTGTGCCAGGCAGGCGCCCCAGCACGTGGCATACACCGTCATGGCGGCCAGGGCGCCGCCATCGCCCTTGCAGCTGCGCGGCCGCAGAGACGCCGAGTGCCTCGGCCCAGCGCCCACCGCTGCTGGGCAGTCGGGTCCACGCCGCACGCAGAGGGGCTCGCCGACCGACGGGTCAGCGCCCCCCCCCCCAAGGGAGGGGCATTCCGTCACCCACAGCGTTGGCCACCGCTGGGCAGTTTGGGTCCACGCCTCACGTAGAAGGACGCACCGACCGACGGGTCCACGCCTCCCGTAGGGAGGGACTCACCGTCACCGAGGGTATCCGAGGGCCCAGCGCAGCGCCCAGCAGCTGACGCTCCCTGCCCATTATCTCCCTTCGGGGGGCCGGCCTCCCGAGGCGGCTCAACCTCCAAGAGGGCCACGCGCCGCGGGAACCCCGAGGCGGCTCGACCTCCGAAGAGGGCCACGCGCTGCGGGGATGAGAAGATGGGCAGGGGTCTGCCCAAGCAGATGCCGACGAGCGGGACGTTGACACAGAAGAGCTCGCACATGGCCCTGGCCCTCTTCGTTGCCCCCCTCGCATCGACAGCTGGCGAGGGGGGCCGAGGGGGGGCGACCTCGTGGTAGATGGCCAGTCGACGTCGTAGCACTCCCCCGAGTAGCCGAAACCCGACATGTTGCCCTAGTTGTAGTCGTCGCTGCAGCTGGCCTCGCGCTCCCTTGAGTACCCGCCCAGCCCGTGGTAGTTCATGTGGTTGTAGCCGCAGCCGTCGTCCAGGGACTCCCGATCCCTGATCATGCCCGCCGCGTGCTTCGCGAGGAGCATGGCAGGCACCGTCGCCCGACGACGGAGGCCTCGCCGAGTGCGGCGCGCCTGCGGCGCCCGCAGCTCAGGCCGGGGTGCCGCCGCCGCCGCGCCCGAGGCCTTTGGCGCCAGCCGCGGGGGGCCTGACTGGCCTGGCGGGCTGCCCGCGGCCTTCCCCGCTGCTGCCAGTCGAGCCCGGCCCTGCTCCATGACGTCAGGGGCAGGCGTTGGCGTGGCGGCCGTGCTGGGGGCCGACTGCGCCGCCGCCGCTGGCGCCCGTGGCGTCGCGGCGGCGGCTGGCGGGGGTGCCCGCGCCGCCGCGGGCGCTTGTGGCGTCGCGGCGGCGGCTGCAGCCATTGCTGCAGGTGCCCGCTCGGCAGCAGCGCCTCCGTCCTCGGTGGCCTTCGCGGTCTTGCGCTTCTTCGTCCTGAGGCGGTCCCGCCGCGCTCGGTGCGCCTCCTCGAGCTCCTGTGCGGAGGCCTTGAACTGGCCGAAGGCCTCGCGCGCCATGCTGCCGACGTCGTCCTGCAGCTCCTGTCGGCGCCTCTGAGCCTCCTGGCGGTCGCTCTCCTCGACCTCGAAGCCGTCCAGCTCCTCCAAGCCGAAGAGGCCTTCGTCGTCCAGCGTCCAAGCCGTCTCGCCAGCCATGACAGCGGAGATGCTGAGGCGCGGCACGGCGGCGGCGTCTGGCGAGGGCTGGGGCGCCACAGACGTAGCCAACGCATGCATCGCAGCCGTGTGCGCCTGGGTGGCGCGATCGAGGACCTCGGAGCGCTCGCCCACGCGGGCCATGGCCTCGTCCAGCTGCCGACGCAGTTCCTCAGCCTCCAGCATGTCTTCCTGGAGCGCCTCCGCCGCTGCCTCCTTGGCCTTACACATGCTTCGTCCACGGACAAGGGCCTGGCCACGCGTTGAGCCCTGACCTCATCCAGCTTCGCTTGGTACTTGGAGACCTCGGGCCCGTCGCCGCTGAGGCAGAGCAGCTCCACCAGCTGGACCAGCTTTGACTCCTCTGGGTCCTTGTCCGCTGGCACGAGGGCGAGGGCGCGGGAGAAGCGCACTCGGTGGCTGCCTGCGCCTCGGTTCCCAGACGCCGAGCGTGCGCTGGCCGAGGCACCGCCTGTCACCTCGCGCCAGGGTGGGCAGCCGCGACCGCCGTCACGGTCGCGGCTCGGTGGGCGTCTCTGGACGCGATGTGCGCCGCCGCCGCCACCACCAGCAGGACGAGCCTGGACGAGGACCAGCGGCTTCTTGCAGTGGCCGCACCAGGTCCACCACTCCTCGTTCTTGCGGCAGCCGCACTGCTGGCACGCCAAAGGGCGTGGTGCACCCCCGCGCCCCGCCTGTGCCCCTGCTGCCGCGTGCATCGGTGGCGCGCTGCCGTGATGCGCGGCGAGACGCGCGACGTCGCGCTGATGTTGGGGTCGCCCCCGCGCCTGCGAACGCAGTCGGCGCAGGCGGCGGTGCCACGTTGGCGACCTCGACCGCCCCCTGCAGTCGGAGTCCGCCGTCGGTCGCGCCCGCCCCTCAGGCGGCGCTGGGGGCTATCGCGCGCGGGCCCCCCTGCCCGCCGCGGGGCAAAACGGCTTGAGCCAAAATGGCTTGAGCCAAAATGGCCACGGAGAGGAGGAGGAGGAGGAGGAGGAGGAGGAGGAGGAGGAGGAGGAGGAGGAGGAGGAGGAGTTGAGCGAGGAGGAGTTGAGCGAGGAGAAGAGCAAGAAGGAGGAGGAGGAGGAAGAGGAGGAGGAATGGAGAGAAGGAGGAGGGGGAGGAGGAGAAGGAGGGCGATGCTAGCAGCATCAACGACGACGGCGAGCGATGAGAGCCCCTGGGGCCCAGGACTTCGTGAGTGCAGCGCTCGCCAACCGGATTCCGATGGCATCCAGGGGTGCCCTCTTCCCTGGAACCCACTCCTCCATCTTCCCTGATCCTTCTCCTTATCTCTCCGTCCATCCTCCCTCCACCGTCCTTCATTCCCCCTGCTTCTTTCTCCCTGCTGCGTCCCTCCTCCCTCCTCTCGCTCCGTCCCCATCCTCCTGCTTCTGTCTCCTCCATCCTCGTCCCGCCTCGTCCTTCCTCCCCTCCTCTTCTTCTTTCTACTTCTCTTCACTGCCATTTCCCATGTTCTGCCAAGTTCCATGTTCCTCTCATTTCACTCTTCCGCCCACCGGGGAGGCTGAGATGCGGAAGTGGAGGATGAGGAGGCATGTTGGGAGCGCAATTCCTCGTTCACCCCTCCTTCTTCTTTCCTCCCTGCTGCTGCCCCTCCTCCTCCGCATGATCCCAGTATCTCCACCTATTTCTCCTGTTCCTCCGACCTCTTCCTCGCTCTCCCACTGCTCACCGTGCTCCTGCTACTTCTTTTCCTCCTGCTTCTCCTGCTCCTCCTTCTTAGTGACTGTAGGGTCAGGGGCTATTGCTTAGTGTGTCGCGCCGCTGGCTCTGGCCCACCACGCCACGGCGCGACACGCTATCCACGCCCCCGACGTCGAGCGTCAACGTCCTGAGCCTTTCCAAGCCTCCCGCCCCGCGGAGCGGAGGGAGACGCTTTCCGCTCGCAGTGGATGGCATGTCGTTGGGGCTGCCGCCGCGACACGCCGAGCAACAGTTCCCGACCCTATCGCTCCACTGCCCGCCTTCCAGCCAGAGCCCCGGCGCGAGAGGCGGCTGCCTCTGCTTCGTGGTGTGCACGGGTTTCTCGTCCTCCCAGGGCGAGCTGCTCCAGATGATCGAGTTCTCACAGGAGGGGAAGGGGGAGCAAAGGGATGGAGGAGGAGCTTCGAGAGGGGAACGGGTGCCGATGTCGCTGCCCATCGCCGCGGCCGGGTTCTCCCCGGATGTTCTTCGTGTTCTTCGTGTTTGCCCATGTTGTTGTGTATCCCGGGCGAGGGCACCCTCGACTGCTCTTCATGTTGGCCGGCGGCGGCTCTCATGTTCTTGAAGGATGTAGGTCCGACTGCACTCCCGCCCCGCCCTTCTCCTCCTCCTATCCATTCTGCTTCTACCCTGCCCTCTTCCTCGTTGCACTCCTCTTGTTTCTCCTCAATATCCTCCGGTTGGCGCCCCGAATTTCCTGCCGTTGGCGTTGGCGAGAGGCGGGAAGAATGTTGATTACGAGGAGGGCGGGATCAGAACAACGCGGGATGAATCTCATGTTGTGTTCTCTCGCTATCTTCCTATGTATATAGATACACTTGTATGTATGTATGTATGTATGCATGCATGCATGCATGTATGTATGTATGTATGTGTGTATGTTTGTATGTATGTATATGTATATGTATATGTTTGTGTGTGTATGTATATGTATGTATGCATGTATGTATGTATGTATGTATGTATGTATGTATGTATGTATGTATGTATATATGTATGTATGTATGTATGTATGTATGTATGTATGTATGTATGTATGTATGTATGTATGTACGTGTGTGTATGTATGTATGTATGTATGTATGTGTGTGTATGTATGTATGTATGTATGTATGTATGTATGGATGGATCTATATATATATATCTATCTATATAGCTATATATCTATCTATCTATCTATCTATCTATATATATATATATCTATCTATATATATCTATATATATATCTATCTATCTATCTATCTATCTATCTATCTATCTATCTATATATCTATCTATATATCCATGTATGCATGCATGTATGTATGTATGTATGTATGTATGCATGCATGCATGCATATTTACACACACATCTTCGAGCATTATGATAGGGGACCCCCCGTACATCAATTCGGCCCTGGACGCTCACACCGCCCAGGCGGGCCCAAGATCGCTTCCCGCACGGTCCCACGGAACACCGGAACAGCCCAAGACCGCTTCAAGAACATCCCGAGAAGGGCCTGAGAGCGCCCAAGAGGCCCCGAGGCGCCCCAATACGGCCTCAAGACGGCTCGCAAGGCTTCCCCAGGCGCCCCAAGAGGCTCCCAAGAGGACCCCCGAGAGGGCTTGAGGAGGCGAAGTTTTTGAGGTTCCCGCCTTCTCGGGTAAAAAGCGGCCCGAGACGGTTCTGACTGCCTGCGAGATCGCAACAAGACGGCCCAGGAGGCCCCCCAACCTAGCACGGCCCTAGAAGGCCTCAGAAGGCCCCCAAGGGGGCCCCCAGTAGAGCCACAAGACGGCCGAAGCCCTGCAGGACAGCCCCGAAAGGCCCCAGGACGGCTCAAGAGGGCTGGAGTACTGCTCAAACGGGCTCCAAGAGGACCCGACGAAGGCCCAGAGAGGCCAAACACGTGCATTTCCGAGGCCTCCAGGAGGCTTGCCAGAGGCCTCCAAGTACACTTGCTCGGGTGTTCGGATGAGGTGTGCGGGTGTAAGTGTTTTGGAGTTATGGTATTCAGGTTCTGGTATTAGGACTCGGGTGTCCGGGTCATGGTGCTCGGGTTGGGGTGTTCGGGCTTCTGTGGTTGAGTTCGGGTTGGGATGTCAGAGTTAACGTGTACGCTACGGTGTGAGGGTTCTGGCGTTCAGGTTGGGGTGTTCGGCCCCACGAGAGCCTTACGATGTTCCCCAAGAGGGTTCCAGATGCCAGAATTAATATATGTTCGTCAAGTTTTTGATGCATGTCAACGTGCTCGCTGGACGAAAGCGGCTCCTCAGGAGTCCCCAAAACGGCCCAAGCAGATCTCCAGACTGCCCCAAAGGCTCCGCAAGACGCCTCAATTGGCCCCAACGAAGAATGAAACGAATGGACATTTCGAGCCCTACCCCCACATATGGTCCTGGACACTGCCACGGAGCCCCCAAGACGCCAGGCCCTCAGAAGCCTCCAAGAGGCCCCCATGACGCCATCAAAGCTCCCGACACGCTCTCAAGAGCCCCTCTTCCGGAAACCCCTCAAACCCAATCACCCTTATGAGCTTGATGCGCCATATGACCCTGTGTTCCGATCGACTTCGTTAACCTCACAAACCCCCACGAACCTCATGATCCTGATGATCCCGATGAGCCTTACGACACCTACGAACCCAATGCGCCATACGAACCCCATGAGCCTCATGAGGCCTATGAGCCCTACGCGCCCTCCAAGAGGCCCCCGAGGCCCTCCCCTCTGAGCCCTATGAGCCCCATAAGCCCTACGAGCCCATGAGCCCAATGAGCTCCGGAGCCCCACTACACTTATGAGCCCGGCGACCCTTACGAGCCCTTCGAGCCCTACGAATCTTACGACCCGTTTCAGCGCCACGAGCCCTCCACCCCAGCCCTATTTGCCTTATGAGCCCCACGACCTCTGTGTACCACATCAGCTCACGAACCCAATACCGTAGCCATTTGGGCTCAAGCCATTTTGGCTCAAGGCGTCCCATTCGAAGTTAGGCCTCATTCATTAGCCGTGCGCCAAAGCACGCTTCGTTTAGGCATTCTGCCACCGCTGCTTCTCACCATCCCCCGCACCACGCCAGTGTGTCCTCGACTGGCCACGCCGATGGGACCTCGCGCTGCTGAGAAGAATTCTTGCTGCCGTGTTGCAAGGAGCTCAAGCAGTCCATCGCGAAGCTCGAGCCCGGCTTCGGCGCATCGCCAACTCCCACGAGCACCTGCTCATCGTTTCGACAGCAGCGATGATGGCGCTGGCCTTAGCCGCAGTGGACGCGAGAGCCGACCACCACCATCCAGGACACCATCGTGGATAACAGAGATTATCCAGACCGTCAGAGGCACGATTTTCTGGCGCTGCTCGGGTTCCCCAGGCCGCCGTTGCTCCAAAAACTGAAGGATGTAGGTGCCGCGCGTGTCTCGGCCTTTGCCAGCCCTGCTGATCAGCCCGGAATCCTCGTTTTTGCTTCCGGTCCTTCGTAGAATGTCACGCCGTTGTTTGAAAACGCGAATGTTGCCAGTTCTTTCCTAGACAACTTCTCGAGGAGCGGCGGCGCGTGGAGCGCGCCCGACCCCCTAAATCTCGCCGCGCCTCTCACTCCTCGTCTGCGGCGCGACCTCGACTTCAGCGCCCGCCAATTGTCTTTTATCGCGGGGGCGTGCCCGAGCGCGTCTCAGCGAGCTCCTCGCCCTGAAAGGCCTCGAGGTTTGGGGCCTGGGGATCGGCGGATCGGCGCGCGTCCTGCGCGGTCCGCGCGACCCTGTCTCAGCAGTTGAGGCGCAGGTCAACGATGACTGTTCAGTTTAATTCGCCTGCGATCGCGATGTGTTTGTTGAGTTTGGCATTCAAGAGCACATCCTATCAGTGGGGCAGGCAGGGGCGGTCCTTCTTAGCCGTCTCTTTTCGCGCTGAGGCTGACTGCGCTACAGGGCAGGCTCCGCATTCACCGTCTCTCTGTTTCTCCCCCCCCCCGCTCCTTCTCCGTTTGCACGTGGAACTCGGAGGCCTTCGTCGCGCCGGTCAAGGCGGATTCGACGCGGGCCCGGACGAGATATGCACAGAAAGTGAAGCTTTGCAGCGCATGCGACATTATTGCAGCACGAGGAACGCCCGGCCACGAGGGCGATGTAGCCGAACTTCAGCGCCAGCTTCCTGGACATGAATTTGGGCACGCGTTTACGCTGACTCTATATGCGGGTGGGCGGGGTCGTCGCCGCGGCGTCCTCGCAGCCCGCCTCTCTCTCTCTCTCTCTCTTTCTCTCTCTCTCTTCGCTATCGAGCATGCGCCTTTGGTCGCTGGGGGGATTCTGAAGAGCATGATCCGCGGGTCTCTGGGCAATCTGATTGTCCACGACCCCCGCTTGCCCGACGCCTCCGATTCCATTGCGCTCTTCTCCGGCGTTCTGAAGATTATTCATCGTGATTTTATGTGCCACCAGCCCGGCGGCGCAGAATTCGAGGCACACGCCTGGCGCGCCCCTGGGCGAATGGAATTTCGTTCGCGAGGAGAAGGGGAGGCATGCTAGGGGCGGGGGTGAATTCGCTGTTGGAGATGCCGCGCAGCCGCGCTGCTTCCGACGCTTCCCCCCCACCTCACGGAGCTGTTCCAAGACCTCGGCGCCCGAAGGGGAAGGAGGGGCAAAGTGGTCGACGAAACCACGCGCGTCGACCGAATTTACCCGTCGCTGCCGTCTGCCCTGGTCAGAGATTTCACGATTTCGATCTCGACGGCTGAGCCCCTGAAGTCCGCCGTGCCGCGTAACCATATTCGTGTTCGGGCTATGTTTGAGCGGCTTCGCCCCGGCCCTGGTCGCCCCCGCGCCCCTCCCTAGGTCGCTGGGGCGCCCGGGTTCGGTCAGGCACTGGAGGGGCCATTGAATGAGACCCCTGGGGGCTGGGGCGCCTGGGCCAAATTTTTGGTTGCCAATTGCCAAGGCTTTCTTCTTTGAGGCTGGGATGAGGGCCCGCGGGGCATTGCGGCGCCGGCAGGCGGACGGCCTGCAAGAGCAACATTCCTGGGCGCTCGCCGCCCGTCGTGCCCCGCAGACTGGCGACGCCGGTAGAGCGCGGCTGGCGCTTGGTTGCCACCCCCGCCTCCGCGCCCACGCCGACGCCAGCTATGCTTGCATTCGTTTTCATGGGCTGTCCCAGCACGTCTGTTGTCTACATCGCCGTATGCTGAATGGGGAAGAACGGGGGATTCCATCCTCGCGCGCAGGTGAAGATGTTAAACGTTTCATGGCTGCTCGCCTCCGCCGCCGCAAGCTCCTCCGGCAAGCGTTTTTCAAGCGGATCGTCTCGGGCGCCGTTGAGACCTCAGATGGCTCCCCAACTGGCTCCTCTGAAGAAGCTGCTCTGCTTCTCGCTGATTGCCGGGCCCCCGCGCTTGCCGCCCCCGACGTGGGCCCCACCCGACGGGGCGACGTCGCCCCTCGCATCGAGGCCCTCGACGGCCGTGTTAGCCATGAGTGGCGCCTGGGATCTCCCCTGCTGGCGTACGTTGGTTTTGGGGCGGTGCCCGCAGCGCCCCTGGGCATCACAGTTTCCGGCCAGCTACACCGGTGGCCCCTCCAGAAGAGCGCCAAGCATCGCACGTGGTTCGAGAAGTGCACCGCGCCGAATGACAAGTGTGAGCAATGCGCCGCGCCAAAGTACAAGTGCGACAGTTCAAAATAATCAGAGGTGTGAGGAACGCAAGCGACATGTATGAGTGTCTCATGAAGAACACATTTGGTTCGTATTTGTTTCACTTCGGATCTGGGCTTGTTTTTGTCCATATTTCCAATACCTTTTTCACAGTTCGGATCTGGATTGGTACGTGTTGCATACTTTTCCATACTTTTTTACACTTTGAATCTGGGTTGGTACTTGTTAATACTTTCCCCATACTTTCTTCACACATTGGGTCCCAGTTCGTACTGCACTTGTACTTGCAGTTTGTACTCAATTCACATTTGTACTTCCAGTTTGTACGCGTTTCACACTGAGTCGGTGCGGTCGTATGTTTTCCACTCGTACTTTCGTTACTTGCGAATGCCGTACTTTTTTTCCATACTTAAGCCATACTTTGCCGAAAGCTAGCGATCGACGACTGTAGCTGGCTAGGAAACTGTCAACCCTGGACCTGGGGGTATGCCCTATGCTGTATGGAAACATATGTGCGCATCACGTGTACTGTATTCATGTTACCTCTCTTTCTTCGATGGCAACCTCCACTCGTTCCCATATGACATGCTGTGCAGTTTGATGGTATTTCCCCCCGAGGACGCGGGTCCTTCCGACGTTCCAGGCCAGGCCCCAGTCCGCGAAGCCAGCGTCGCTTGCCCGCTCAGCTTGGGGAACGCAGATGTCAAGCTGACGGCCGCGGCTTGCATGTTGCCCGTCGTTGCGAACGCGGCCAGTCTTGTCAAGGCTGGCTCGTTTTCGCGTTATGTGCCCTGGACATATCGCCACACCTCATCCAGTTATTTGCCATGGTGTGCGCTACCACTACTGCTATCATCACTGTTGGGGTCAACGCTTTCAGTCCATTCGAATTTAATCTGGGCTTAAGCAGGGGTGCCCCGCCTCGATGTTCCTCTTTTCGCTTGCAGTACATTCATTACTTTCCTTGCTGGGGCACAGGAGCGCCGCGAATATTAGTTCATCTCTGGCCTATGCGAATGATTTTGGCTTTGGGGTGCTGATTGTGCTCACCGACCTAGACCCGTTCCTTACGGTACTGATGGAGCTTGAGCCCACTGCGAACCTTTGTTTGATTTTCAAGGCTTGCCAGATTGTATTATGCTGTGGCACCGACGCTGGGCGTCTTACTTCTGCGTTGGCGACGGTTGGTGCCCCCTACAGTCAACTGCGAGTCGCCCTTTGGGCCGCTCACATTGGGTGTCCGATTCCGATTGGGCCGAACGCGGCCTCTGGAGTGTGGCGGGCGGCTATTCCAGGGTACATCTCCAGGGTGCACCAGGCTCGTCTTTTCGGGCTAGGCATTGTACAATCAGCTACGGCATTCCGCGTGAAGTACGTCTCGAAGCTTCGCTTTCGGCTGCAGTTGTGCCCGCCCGATGCCGCTTTGAACCACCAGTTCCGCGAGAGCGTCATGCGGCTGACCTCTGGGCCGAGGAATGCGATCACATAATATCATCGCTACTAAGCTCAAGGCAATCGGCTTTAGCACTGAGACGCAGGGCCGCACATTTAAGTATGAGGCCGCTTTGAAGGGGAGCAAGCTTTGAAAATTGAGCACGGCGCCAGATGTTCAAGGCCCTCGGAATTCTTTTCTGGTGCGCTCGGCTTCAGCAGGTACCAGATACTGTGGTCTCCGAAGCGACTCGGGCTCCGCGAGCCAATCCGACAGGAGGCTCCGAATGACCTTCAATTTTGCGTTCCCGCATGGATCACCGGACTTGTGCGCGTGGCTTCCTCTTGCCTTTATCCTCCCCGTCCGCGTCGTCCGCCACCTGTCTTCTCCTATTCTCTTCCTTGGCGCGGGCCAGAGTTTATGCAGCCGGTGTGCTTGACAGACGGTCTTTGCGCCTGAGGCCGTGGAGGACGAAAACATCCGCCTCCTCTCCCTCTTCCCTCCTCCCCCTTCCTACCCCTTGCTCTTAGCAGCAGCACCATATTTTCCGACAGACCTGCCCGCCGGCCGAATGACCACTCCAAGCGGGCGCCGTGTGCCGTGCCCCTCCAGGCGGGTTCAGCGGGCGAGATTTCCGGCTCTGTCCTGAGGACGAGGGAGGAGGAGGAGGAGGAGGAGGAGGAGGAGGAGGAGGAGGAGGAGGAAGAGAAGGAGGAGGAGGGACTCAGATTTAGGCATCCATGGGCGAAGACAAGTTGATTTTTCCGACATTGATTCGCTGGGCGGCATACCTGTGTGGCTGCAACATAGTTTTCACGCTGGCACTGGTAGGAAAACCATCAGGCTTCCCCTGCAACCCGAAAGGGGTAACCACAGGGAGCAGGGGTGGCGGTTCAATTTACGAGGATGAGTAGGAGGAAGAGGAGGAGAAGGGTGAGGAGGAGGAAAATAGTAAAGCAACAGAGGGGGGGCAGAAGGAAAAGAAGGAAGGCTTCCTCACGTTCTCCTTCGCTCCGCTCCGTCGGCGCAGCGTTGCCCTATCATACACCGAGTTGTAGCCGTCCGCATGCCCTCGTCCGCCCATGGTCTGGCCCCATTTCTTCCGCTCGCAGCTCCTTCCTGCAGCACGGTTCGTGCCGCGTTCGCGGGGAAGCGGCGCATGGCCTGCAGGCGGGTTTGACCGAGAGGGGCGCGCGCGCAAGAAACGCGCTGTCGAGGAGAAGGTGTCCGGAGACACGAAGGAGACCCTCGTGGCTCTGCTGGTCCTGCTCTCGTTTGCGCTGGTGGCCGCCGGGTACGTGCTGAAGGAGCGGGTGATGGAGGGAGGAGGCCGATTGAATGCTGTCACAGTGGGCGTCTTGGGATCGTCCTTTCTTCTCCTCCCCTTCCTCCCCCCCCTCGTCCCCTCTTCCTTTTCCGCCCCCCTTCTACTTGGATCCGGGCGTCTGCCTGTCTGCATTAGAGGCGATGGGGGCAGTCGAGGCTTCTGGTCGGGAACTTCTGGATAGCGTGTCGCTCCGTCTGTTCTGGCCCACCACGCTTCAATGCGACACGCTATATCCGCTTCCCAGTCCCATGCTTCAGCGTGCCGAGCTTTTCCCGACCTCCTTACCCGCGGAGCGGAGCGACACGCTGTCCGCGTGCAGGCCATAGCGTTTCTCCAGGGAAGGCGCGTCGACACGCTAAGCAAAAGTTGCTGACCGCAGATGTCTCCCTCAAATAGTGCCACCACACACAGCCGAGCCAACAGGCCTGTCCCGTGAGAGTGGCCGAAATGCGGCCTACAAGCCTAGTGCCACATCCGGCCGCGGGTGCCATCGAAGAAGTCCGAGGGCGTTCGATTTGTTGGATGTCAGACCCGGGCGCCCAGTGTTGCTGCATCAAGATCAGCGCATCCGTGTGCTCAGAGCTGACGTCCAGACGGACAGTTGTAAAGTTCCGCGCAGCGTTTGGGTAACTATCACCAGCGAGGTCGGCAGGAAGATGGCGGGTGCGAGGCTCCACGGTGGACCTTGTCACCGAACGGTTTGAGCCCCCACCGCAATGGTCCTCACATCGAACAGTGCAGATAAGAGCAGGCAAACAAGTACACCGTCCAGTTCTGAGCCACGTCTTGGCCCGTGTGGATGGCTTGGTTCGCTAAACCATCTGCGGCCGCACTGAAGTATCGTCGAATGTGGTGTGAACCAGTGTACACCCAACCTTTCTGCGTTCGAGCTGCCGACGGCGAAAACGCGCCGCCGTGTGGGAAGGTTGAGAACTGCGCTTTGGACAGGTTGTCAGCTGAGTCGAGGCTTATTGACGGCAGAGGCAAGGATAGTGCATTCGGGTGAGTCGGGCGCGGCGCGGACAGACGGAGCGAGGGAATTAATGCACAAAGGCAGGGGGGAGAGAAATGTATCATCACCCAGGGGTTGCAAACGAGCTTTCCTCCCCCCCTCCCACCCACGCCCTCCCCCAACCCCTAGATTCCCTTCCTCTCGGTGGCTCATATACGTTCTGAGAGGACGCGCGAAATTGGGAAGGACAGCGAGGAAGGGGTGCCCCCGAGGGCGCTCATTCCTCACTCAATGCCGCATTCTTGTTGTATGAGACAGAGAAGGCGCGCAGAGAGGATTTGTGATGGCAGGGTCGTTTGTTTCGGGCCAGCCCACGTTGCTAAGCATGGAGCGCCAATCCAGAACTGTTGTGCCCGTCGCAACCTTCTTTCTGCCTGACACAATTATGCAGCCTCGTCATTCGTCCCTCCTGTCGGGACTTCTGGGAGCTTCTGGGAGCCACGGGGTTTCAGAAAGTGCTCTTGACCATCTTCCGCTGGGCCTTACTGCAAGGTTATATGGAATGCTGTGGCATGGTATGGTTTGGTGTCGTGAGGCGTAAACGTACTTCGAGAATGCGATCGTGTGTTTTCATCAGGCCGTCATGAGTGCCGTTGTACGTTGTGGTATGCCATGCCATTACGTAGTTCGCAATGGTACGGCGTGCTAAGCCGTCGACGCTTTAGAATTCATTGTTGTGGTGTTGGATCGTATGGATACACAGCGCTATGTTTTGTGACGATGTCATGCCACGGTGTGCTTTGTAGACGAACGCGTCGCAACAGCGATCGAATGAAGCCTTCGGAACCTTGAGCCCGAGAATTCTGAGGGACCCTGAGATACATCTCTCACGGTCGGGAACATTTGATTAGCGTGTCGGTCCGCCTGTTCTGGCCCACCACGCTTCGATGCGACACGCTAACCGGTAACCGCATCCCGGTCCACGGGAGTCAACGTCCCACGACACGCCATCCGCTTGCAAGGCTTAGCGTGTCGCCGAGGGCCACCGACGCAACACGCTAAGCAACATTTCCCGACCGCAGTCTCCCAGCAGCCTCTTCAGGGCGTCTGGCTCTTCCACGCAGCGTCGCTTTTTTCACCCTGTGTCTTTTCAGCCCTTGTTGCCATTTGGGGATCGCGATCGAGAAGTGGCTGCAGTTCAGGTCACGGGCAGGCGTGATTTGCATTCATGGGCTGCCTCATGCCTCACACTCCTTCCTTCCTTCTTTTTGGTTGTCCGCACACTTCCATTTCCGCTGCTCCCGCGGGATTCGTGCCCTGCGGCCAGCCCTGCCCGCCACGACCCAGGCGGGAGTTGGCTGTCTCCGTCCAGAGCTGACGTGACGCCGTTGGCACACCTGTAGCCGCGTCAGCACTCTGCGCGCCGTCAGCGAACAGAGGAGTCCAAGAAGCGTGCCGCACTTACACAGCATTCGCCAACCACGGGTCGGCCATCCCATGCGCCGCCCTTGCCTCAGGAGGGACTGGCGAAGGGCGAGAAGACACCGCACGAGCTCATCCTGAGGTGCATTCTCATCCCGAGGGGCCGACGCGCCAACTCCGCCGCGCGGCAGCCCCAATGCACCTGCGTCAGTTGGTAGGGTGGTAGGGCGATCGCTTGACAAAGGAGGAGCCCTGATGAACCACCCGGCTCTAGTTTGGATGTGTTATTATCGTTCCTGCTCGTCTCCCTCCCATACACACGAATCGTATGTTTGGGGAGCTTCGTGGTCATGCTTCGTGTCCTGGCCCACCCACAGTCACATTATACGGGCGCGTCCACGATACATTGGTAGATGTATGGCATTATCGGCGCGCGCTCCTGCGAGTTCGCGTTTGACCCCCAAACAAGCCACTCCCTGTGACATGTGAGAGGACAACTTGCATGTAGCATGCACAGTCACCGCGTTCGAGGTGGGAGAGGATTCAGATAGATGGCGACAGAGAGAGAGAGAGAGAGACTGATGTATATGTGCGTTTGTAGATGTCGAGCGTGGGTCGAGTGAGGGGGCGGCGGGGTCGTCGGCAGCCTGCGAGTTTCTGACAGGTGCCGATTGTTTAACAGATTCTTGACGATTCGCGTATCGCCGCCAGGTGAGGCGACGCTTCGGCAGCTAGTTGTTTAGGTTACGCCGATCTGGCTTGCTCCTGTTTTAATTAGTAGGCCCGCGCCCCGGACTTACGACTCGCCGCTTGCGCTCTCGCCTGCGGCTGCGACCAAAAAAAATATCGCCGCCAGGCGGCCCCCTGGCAGCCCCGGCAGCTTGCAGCTCCCGCCGCTGGCTCCTCTTGCCGCCCTGGCGCTGAGGTTTCGGCGGTAGGTCCTGCTCTGCTTCGCGCTAGGTAATTCGGCCCTCGCGCAGCCCGCTCGGACCTTACACGCCGTTGACGCGCCCGCCTACGGCTGCCAACAAAAACTATCGCCGCCAGGATCCGTATGCCCTCTGGCTCAAGCCGCTCTGGCCCAAGCTGCGTGCCGTCAGGAGGCCTCCGCCCGTTCCCTCCCTTTTCTTGTCTCGCCTTTCCCCGTCCACGTGTCCGTGATGAGCGCGTGGCTTTCTGGCGCGGGGCTTGGTCAGAGTGGCAGGACCCACGTGGTAGGCACAGTCAAGGTTGGCACCGTCAGCATGGCCCCCCACATGATACTCAGCGAAATTAGCACAGCCAGGGTTGGCATAGTCAGCATGGCCGCGAATTCGACTACGCCATCACAGTCTGGGCAGCCCGCCGCGCGAGACAGCGCTCGGCTCGTCAGCGAGCAAAACAAGTTATTTCTCCGTCTGGACCAAGATGTGACGCTTCGGCGGCCCCGACAGCAAACGACCCTACCACAGATTGCTAGCCCGAAGTCGTCGCTTTTCTGTGTCAGCATGGTCTTGGGGTGTATGCGTCGAGCTTCGCTGAGCATGGCTTTAAGCGCATGGCAGAGGTACGGCTTGTGAGTGATCGACATATGCAGGACATCGGCTTACGACCTGGTCATTGCATGCGTGGTGCTACAGCACTGGGCCAGCAGGCTGCAACTGAACAGGGAACCTGTGTCGACACTCTTCTGGATCCGCCTGGCTTGCGCGGCTGTCCAAGAAAGCTGCCCGGCGGCATGACCACGACGCAGATCCAGCGCGCCGACGGGTGGGCTGGCGCCCCGCCTACGCAAGGCGTTTCCCCTGGGACTGGCTTTTCTCCTCCCTCCCTGCCCATGATTCCTCGAGATGCGAGAGTTAGCCGCCTGCGCCGGGAAGATTGCGAAGTGGGTCGCCTCCACCGGGAAGAGCGCGAATATAGTCGCGAATCGCAGGTGGAGGAGCAGGGGGAAGTCAGGGAGGACCTTGCCGACCGCCCAACACAACCCACTGGCAACGCGACCTTTTGGCACACCCAACCGCTTCGGATTCCAACTGACTCTGCGACGGTCAGTCGCCGCCGCCAGGAAGAATGTGATGATAGTCGCGAGTCGCAGGGTGAGCGGCAGGGAGAAGACGATGAACGCCCGAAATGGGTGCGCAAGGAATGGGTACAATGCCCAACAGCAGTTCTTGTTCATTTTGAACAGGATTCGCTGTCCGCGCCGCCGCGGCCTGTGCCCATTCGAGACAGAAGGCCGCCTGCCCAACAGCGGCCGCTGTTGGTTTGGGACAACGTTTGTTGTTGGGCATTGCGCCCATTCTTTCCGTGCCCATTTCTGGCACCCAAAAAGAATGAGAGGACTTTGCCGACCGTCCGACACAACCCACCAGCAACACGACCCCTGGGAACGCCCGGCCGCCTCGGATTCCAACAGACTCTGCAATGGTCGTTCACCTACGCCGGGAAGATCGCGAAAGGCGTCGCGAACCACAGGAAAAGGGCAAAGAGAAGACAGAGCGGACCTTGACGACCGTCCAACGCTACAAACTAGCAGCGCGACCCCTGGGAACACCCAGCCGCCTCGGACTCCAATGGCGTCTGCGACGGTCAGTCGCTTCCACCAGGAAGAGTGCGAAGATAGTCGCGAGTCGCGGGGTGGGGGACAGGGAGAAGACAGAGAGAACCTCGCTGACCGCCCGGCACAACCCACTGGCAACACGACCCCTGGGAACGCCCAGCAGCTTCGGATCTCAAGGGGTTCTGCAATGGATAGTGACCTGCACCGGGAAGAGTGCGAGATGGGTCGCGAGCCGCAGGGGAACGGGCAGGGAGAAGACAGAGAGGACCCTGCGGACCGCCCAACGCAACCCACTGGCGACACGACCCCCGGGAACACCCAGCCGTCTCGGATTCCAACAGACTCTGCGACGGTCAGTCGCCCCCGCTGGGAAGAGTGCGAAGATAGTCGCGAGTCGCAGAGGACGGGGGGCCCACCGCTGGGGAGGAGACCATCGAGGGGGCCGTCGAGGGAGCGGCGGAGGAACGAGGAAAGCGGTTGCATCCCGGAGGACGACCTGGGCATTGCGGTGGACAGAGACAACGGGACCTTGGAAGACGAGGCCGCAGTCCGGCGAACGGTGGACAGAGGGCGGTTCGCTGCCCCCCGCCTCCCCCCCCCCCCGCGTCCACCAGGGGCCCCCGTGCCCGAGCGCGCGACCAGCCCGCTGCAGGCCCCGCCCGCTGCAAACGCGGACGCGCCGCCTCGGCGGGCGGGCTTTGCCCGCGAGATCACCCCTGCACTGGCGTCGCCTTCGACGGACCGTGCGGGGCCGCGGGGCGACGGGGGCCCCGGGCCGCCGCCCGCCGCTGACTCCTCCAGCCGATGGCGACCCAGTGTCCGAACTGCGCTGACCCGGCCGAAGATCGCGTCGACCCCGGCGATCGCCGCTGCCACCGCTGCGACCGTCAGCGCTGACTGGCCCCGCGCGTGCCGCGCGCCCGTGGAGACGGGGCGGGCCTGGACGCGTCGCTTGCTATGCCCTCGCCCCCCAATGCGAACGGGCCTCGTGCGAGCGCAGAGATGGGCGCGGGCCAAGCAGCGGAGCAGTCGCCTGACGCGTCTGCCTCGGGGGCCGGGGCGCTCGCGGACGACCCGCCGGCCCTCGTAGAGCGGGCCGCGGCGTTGCAGAGGACGGGGGGGGGGGGGCGCGCCAGCGGCGTGACTTCTGTCGCGCCAACAAGGCGATGGGGGGCCCTGGCACCTACGATCCCGCGCGCCGCGAGCCCGACGTCTTCCGCCGGTTCCTAGCGCTCGCGGGGACACACCCGGACTGCGACGACCATCTCGAACTGGCCCTCACCACGATGAGCCGCCGTTCTCTAACGGAGCGCGTTCGGGGCGTCATCCGCTCGCCCCCGGATAGCGCTGCACAGTGGGAGCGGCGCACTATCGACTACGAGAAGCTTGGCAAAGGCAGAACCCAGCCCCACAGCGCACCCATGCACGTCATCGTGGTTTTCATGCGTGCTCGCGCCAGGCACGAGAGGACGTCGGTCTACGTCCCCGTGGGCGCGGCAGCGCCCTGGGGTCCCCACCTGCGCTGGCCCGCTCCGCTGTAGGCCTGGAGTGCCTACCGCGGCTCTGGGGGCCAGCCTGGCGCGCTGCCCCCCCCACGCCGGCATGTCCTTCGCCGCCTTGCGGCTGCGCCTTCTCGCGCCGGGCTTTCGAGCGCGGGTGGCGCGCGCAACTGAGATGTCCACAACTAGTCATGCTGAAGTTGTGGAAATTGTGGAAGTTAGGTTGAAATTGTGGAAGATAGCCTTCCATTTGTTTTTGCTTGTTTCTTATTTGAAAATGAACTTCCCCTTATCTTAAACCGCTCTATTCCCTGGCGTCCAACTCTTCAACCGCTCGCAATGCACAAAACATCGCGCTGCGAAGGCAGTTTTTAATTATTAGGTCAGCCACGTTTTTTCTATGTCGTTGCGTTATGTCTGCCCCCCATAGGGTTTTTTGCTTGTCCTTCCCCCGCGCTTTGCGATGCTAGCGCTTGCCGAGCGCTTTGCGCCGCATGCGCTTCGCGCCCCTTCCAACCGAGCGCATTGCGCTCCAGTTTGCAGTCAATCATGCGCTTCGCGTTTTCATGCGCTCAGTTCAATCGAGCGCTTTGCGTTCCAGTATAACAGCGCTTTGCGCTCCATTCTGGATTTCAAGCGCGTCGCGCCCCACTTCAATAGCTGCGGTCGCCAATGAAGCTGAACTCCTGTCGCAAGCTGAATTGCAGGCGAACCTGGCCAAGATGCCCAAGGCCTTGCGCGCCGAATTATGGCGTGATAGCGAATTCTTCTGAATGCCAGAGATTAGGATTGCCGCTGACATCATGTCATCTAGATACGTGTGCAGGTGGACGTTCGTGAAGTATATACAAAGTAAAATAGAGCGAACTATCCGACCGTGCTTTGTCCTTCGCCGCTCCATGCATTTTCAAGTTCTCGATGTGGAGATCTTCGCGGGCACGGCTCTTCGAGCAAGTCAAAGACAGCTCGCTCGCGCAGCAGCGCGCGAGAAATCGTGGATCATGGCATCCATGGATGTTGACAGGGCTTTCTTCAAGGGCTGGACTCGTCGTGAGTTGGCAGAAGCTGCTGGACAGACAGAACGCATGGCCTGCTTTGCTGTCCAACCTGGCTCAGCCTCGGCGCCGCGCGCGCTGCCGGGCTCCGCGTTTCGCGACGAATCGAGACGCTGCCCGCGGCGCTGGAAGGCAGGCGCCGGCGCCGAGGGCGCCCCGAGGGCCTTCTCATTCATGCTCAGGACCATCACAGGAGGCCTCAGGCCGAAACCGACTAGGCCCAAACCGCTTAACAGCCAAGCGCGCTGATGACATAAACGCTGCAGGTGTCGAGGATGCGATTGACAAATGCGTCGGGCGTGTAGAGAGTAGGTTCGGCGCATGTAAACATAACACAACTATACTAACTTTGCCCCGTGCACCACTCAGAACTTACGCGCGCTGTCGCGGAAGATATGGCGACGCAATCAGTATCTGATGTGCATCAGCCTACGCGGTGCGTTAGCATGCGCATTCATCACGCATGCGCGGTTGATGGGGCACGTCGTTACATTGCAACGCGTCCAAGAACCTACCGACCTACGAGCGCGGAGACTCAAGTCCGCGACACGCACATTTCAACGAGGTCCAAAGACAACAATAGATCCTCTCATGGCTCCGACAGGAGAAGTGGACTTTCACGGCGACTCCCGTCATCGTCGACTAAACTGCGAAGCCGATGGCCAAATTGCGGGGCGCGGCGTCCGAGGGGCCAACCTCTTCTTGTGCGGACGCGCGCTTAACGATAAGGCAGCGGTACATCTAATCGACGCGCGGTGCAAGTCGCATCGCTGGCAGGTTCGCTCCAGCAACTCAGCCAATCTGAGCTGCAGCCCATAACTATTTTGGAAGACTGCCACCCTACCATGTTGACGGTACGCGATCTCAAGACTGGACCACTAACGCCGACCCAATTCAATAATATCTGAGAGATACGTGCTCTAAGAATAAGGGCTATCCTTACCATCGACGCCGCGTCGGTCTTCGAAGCCGCATCAAGTAAGGGCTCGAAGCCAGCCGCATGTGACCTGTTAGGGCATATCAGCTGGATACGACAGATGCTGGATCGAGGCGCAGTTCGTAGCGCACAGTGGAGTGACGCGCGAGATATGAAAGACCATGGTCATACTAAAGGCTGTATTGGTCGTGAGCTACTACTGCAAGTAATGGAAGGTAAACCGTCAATCAAATACGAGGTCAAGAAGCATATGCCCTAACGAGGCAACCAGGCAGCACCAACATAGCGATGCCTTGCTCAAGGCTAGCGGATATGGTGTATGGTTGGCCACATCACAGCCAACATATGCTCGGACACGAGCCACAAATGCGTATCAGCCTGGACACGCCTTTTTGATGCCTGACAGCTTGGTCAGGCATCCTCTTGTTTGCAAGCTTTGACGTCTGACGGCCCAAACTTGTATGTGCCGTTCCTTGCCTGGCTTGGCTTCTTCTACTGCTGGGAAAGTAAAGGACTCGCTTTTTCCTTCTTACCTTGCTACTGTATTTTGGGACTGGACCTGGCGTTCGGTTCCTCCCTTCCCAACTTTGAACGGGTTCAAAGGGGGGATCATATAGCGAACGTCATGATCCATGACCGGCGCTGCCTCGGCTCAACGTAACGCTACCCAATTTGTTTCCCTTGCGATTGCCTGCACAATCGAACCTGACTGTCGGATAAAGGCCACATCCGCCGACGCTTCACTATTTCAGCTCATGCTTTATATCGTACCGTTCATCTCGCTTGCCACCAAGGGAGAAGGTATGGGATACTTCGAAACGTCGACGACGTGATCCTAAAAGCACGGTCTCAGCGTACTACCGCATGGAACCGCTGACCCTTGCTTTTCACTGCACGGAGGCTGACACTGGTAGTCGTAGGGAGTGATACAAACAAGCAGCTAGAGAACCCCTCGTAACAGATGCAGGAAGCCTGTAGGCAACCCCTGGCGACGAACAGTATGTGTATGTATATATATACACAGAACATCCGAGAAAAGAGAAAGAGACAGAGACATAGAAAGAGAAAGGAACACTATAAGAAACATGGAAAGAAACCATGAACGAAGGAGGGCGGATAACAAAAAAGAGGGACTGAACGGGAGGGTACTGGCCAGGCGTTGGCGGAGAAGGAGGGGGTGGGGGACACCGTTGAAGTTACATGGCGGTTTCAGGGCTTTCTTATCTTTTCATCTCCCGCCCTCTTGTTGGAGTCAGCTAGGAGGCTGCCGGACAATATCTGGGAGGAGCAGGAGGAAGGGAAGGCGGACGTGAGTGCGGAGGCGAAGGCCAATGTGCAGGCAGAGGTGGAAGCCGAAGCTACGGCGAGGGTAAAGCAGGATGCAAAGGGGAGGACGAGGAGTGTGAGGATGAAGGGACAGGGGAAGGAGACTGGGAGACCCCTTGAGATCCGACGTGGCGAACATAATGCAGCATCGCGAGCAATCACGGCCAGATCCCCAGACCCCATCTGTCCGCATTTTTTTTCGAGGCAGAACGATCTGTGGCGACCCAAGGGTCCGAAAACGGGCGAATACGCCCGGCGTGAAGCAGTTGCAACATGCGAATCTCAGGGGAGGGCGACGACGACGAGGAAAAAATTGAGGCATCGCCTCCTCGCAAGGGAGGAGGAAGACGATGATGATGACGATGGCAACGATAATCAGGCTGTCGATGATGTTGTTGGGAATGATCATGCCGATGGTTCGTGGTGATGATGATGAGGGTGTTGCCGATGGCGATGTGATGTTGAAGATGCTGATTATGATGATGGTGTCGATGATGATGCTGGTATTATGAGGTCAATGATGGTGGTGATGATGATTTTGATGCTGAGGATGTTGTTAGCGATGACGGTCACGGTGACGATGATGATGGTGGTGACGATGATGTTTGTGGTGTTGATGAGTACGATCGCGCGTATATCGATAATCATGATATTGATGATGATGGTGACGATGATGATGACGAAGATGATGATGCTGACGATGATCAGGACGATGATGGTGATGATGATGCTGATGATGGTAGTGGTGATGGTAGTGGTGATGGTGATGGTGATGATGACGATGTTGCCCATTATGATGATGAACATGATGGTGATGATGATGATGATGATGATGATGATGATGATGATGATGATGATGATGATGATGCTGGTGATGCTGATGATGGCGTTGATGATGGTAATGGTGATGATGATGATGATGATGATGATGTTGATGCTGGAACTGGTGTTGTTGATGATGATATGGTGATGAGTGTGATGATTTTGATGATGTTGATGATGATGCTGATGATGCTGATGCTGATGTTGATGTTGATGATTTGGATGATGATGATGTTGATGCTGATGTTGATGCTGATGATGCTGATGATGATGATGGTGATGATGATGATGATGATGATGATGATGATGGTGACGATACTGATGACGATGACGATGACGAGGAGGAGGAGGAGGAAGAGGAGGAAAAGTGGGAGGAGCAGGGAGTTGGGACAGGAGGGGCAGGAGGAGGAGGAGGAGTAGTAGGAGGAGGAAGTGTATGAGGAGGAGCAGGAGGATGAGGCCGCAGCTCCCCAGAGACCCGCGCGCGCGCTTCGCCCTCTGGGGGTCAAGCGGCTCCTGACGGTGGTCGTGCCCCGCAACCTGCCCATGCAGATGGCGCTGGCGGTGAACACGGCGCTGATGGCGCTGATGCGCGCCGGAGTGCGCGGGCCTCGGCAGCTCCGCGGTGGCAAGAATCGACTGGACGAGAGAGTGACCTTTCGCTGGAGTGATCGTTGGGTGCGGGCTCATTGGGCGCGACTTCATGGGGGTGCGATAAAGGGGGGGGGGGATAGGTGCCATTCTCGGACCCTAAAGGCCCCCTTTAGGGCCCCAGGGCCACTTCAGGGGCCCTAAAGAGCTCTTTTTCTGCAGCCCTCGCTGCCCCCCCATGTGTCGCTCCCCCATTGATCTCGGCCCAAGCTCAATGGGGTCCCCCGATCGCCGAACGTGATGCGATAGTAGCGTCTCGCGCTTGTGTGTGTGTGTGTTGGTCACCCCGTGGCCCCCCAAAAGCTGCGCAACGAAGGTCACTCCTGCCCAGGGCCACTCTTGCGTGTAACCAAAGCAAGACAGTAAGAAACAACGAAAGAAACAAAAGAGACGGAGGAGGAGACGGAGGGGCGGTAGAGACGGAGGAGGGAGCAGGATGAGACAGATCAGTAGCAGGAGGGTGCTGCGGCCGGTGCGGGCCGCCGTGGGCGTAGCAGCGAGCTGGAGGCCGCGGCGGCTTAGAGGCCAGATCACGGCCAGCGGCTGCTGGCCGTGATCTGTCCCACACCATCGTCGCAGTCGTGTCCGACACCAGCGTCGCGCTTCCCGAGAAGCTCAAAAGGGGCGGCGGCGCCAGTGGATATCTGCGGTCACATGTGGGTGCTCGAGGACCTGGAGGCGGAGGAGGAGGAAGAGGAAGAGGAGGATGAAGAAGAAGAAGATGATGATGATGATGGTGATGATGATGATGACGATGATGATGATGATGATGATGATGATGATGATGATGATGATGATGATGATGATGATGCTGATGATGATGCTGATGATGATAACGATGATGATAACGATGATGATAACGATGATGATGACGATCATGATGGTGGTGATGATGATGTTGACGAGGAGGAGGAGGAGGAGGAGGAGGATGGGGAGGGGAGGAGGAGGAGGAGGAGGAGGAGGAGGAGGACGAGGAGGAGGAGGAGGATGAAGGAGAAGGGCTGTTCGAGGTCGAGGAGGCGGAGCGCGACGGCGACGAGGGGAAAGCCTGAGGAAGAGGGTGGGGGCGACTGCTCGAGGAGGGCTCTCCTAGTATTGTCTGGTGACGAGCGGCTGCCGTATTGCTGGCGAGACGCCACTAGGCCGCCGCGGCGGCGCGGTGAGGAGAGGGGGAGGGACGGAGGGATGGATGAGTTGAGGGATGGATGGGTGGATGGATGGATGGATGGAGGAGGAGGAGGACGAGGAGGAGGAGGACGAGGAGGAGGAGGAGGTGGAGGAGGAGGAGGAGGAGGATGAGGAGGAGGACGAGGAGGAGGAGGAGGAGGGGGGGAGTAGGAGTAGGGGGAAGAGGAGGATGAGTAGGAACATGAGGGGGGAGGGAGACACGTAGGAGGAGAAGGAGGAAAAGGAGGAGGAGGGGTAGGCGTAGATGGAGAAGGGAGGGACGGAGGGAGGGATGAGGCGGAGGAGGAAGAGTAGGAGCTGGAGGGGGGGTGAGGAGGAGGAGGCAGGAGGAGGGAGGAGGAGGAAGAGGATGAGGAGGAGGAGGCGGAGGAGGAGGTGGAGGAGGGTAAGGGGAGGATCGGAGATGGGGGCGGAGGGATTGATGGCGCAGGAGGCGGGGGGAATATGAGCAGGAGGATGTAAAGGAGGAGGGAGAGGAGGAGGAGGAGGAGGAGGAGGAGGAGGAGGAGGAGTGAGGATGAGGAGGAGGAGGAGGTGGGCAGATGATGATGATGATGATGATGATGATGATGATGATGATGATGATGATGATGATGCTGATGCTGATGCTGATGATGATGATGATGATGATGATGATGATGATGATGATGACGATGACGATGACAATGATGACGATGACGATGACGATGACGATGACGATGATGGTGATGGTGATGGTGATGATGATGAGTATGCTGATGATGCTGATGATGATGCTGATGATGATGTGATGATGATGATGATGATGATGATGATGATGATGATGATGATGATGATGATGATGATGATGATGATGATGATGATGATGGTGGTGGTGGGTGGTGGTGCTGGTGGTGGTGGTGAGGAGGAGGAGGAGGAGGAGGAGGAGGAGGAGGAAAGGGAGGTGGAGGAGGAGGAGGAGGAGGAGGAGGAGGAAGAGTAGGAGAAGGTGGTGGAGGAACAAGTGCAGGTGGAGGAGCGGGCATGACGGATGGATGGGGAGAGGGGAGCTTGGAGGCTCGAGGGGGAGGTGGCGGATGAGCAGGAGGGTGCGCATGAGGAGGAGGAGGAGGAGGAGGAAGAAAGAGGAGGAGGACAAGGACGGACAGCAGCGTCAGCAGCTGCAGTGGAAGGAGCGGAAGGAGCATGAGGACCAGGAGATGGCGGTCGAGGGGAAACGAGGGGGCAACAGCGATGAAATAGGACTCGGATCCAGAAACGTGGCCCGCGCTGGGGCGAGAGGGCCATTCTGCACGACGAGACGAGAGCGCCAATGGCACGCACATGGCACTCAGGCCGCCTCCTCGCACAGGCCCGAGTGCCATGAACGCCCGGCGGTGCTCTCGCGCCACGTGTGGCGTCCTATAAAGCACCTCCTAGTCATACCGCCAGGCCGAGGCTGCCCTTGCATCCTTGCTTCCGCGGTCCATCCGCAGTCAATGCTGACGCCCAGGGAAGTTCAAATCGGACCTCCAAGGGTCTTGCGTCCTTACCTTGCGTCTTTGCTATTGATTTTGACTGCGGTCTCTCTGGTTGCAAAAAGGCCCGCGCGCGCTTCCCCCCGTTCTCTGGCACGAAGTGCGTGCCGCGTCGGACTCGTGCCGCGCATTCTGCGCTCGCGGACATCAGGGGTGATCGCGTCGCCCATGTTAGTTCCTGGTCGCTGGGAGCGGCCAGGCAGGGCTCGGACGACGGCGAATCGCTCCAGAGCGTCCCTCACCGTCCTCAGAGCACGTAGTCCGGATCGCCCTGGAGCGGCCAGGGCGCCCTGCACGCCCCGGCGACGCAGAGAACCACGAACGCACACGCGCTCGGGAACGAGTGCTGCACTTCGGCGCCGCTCGGAGCTGCAGGAGGAGGAGGAGCAGGAGGAGGAGCAGGAGAAGGAGGAGGAGGAGGAGGAGGAGGAGGTGGAGGAGGAGGAGGAGGAGGAGGAGGAGGACGAGGAGGAGGAGGAGGAGGAGGAGGAGGAGGAGGAGGAGGAGGAGGAGGAGGAGGAGTGCGAGAGCAAGTCAAACACGAGGGCCCCTCCGGGGCCCAGCACCTGGCCGGACCTGGCGCCCTCCTCAGGATCGCCGGCCACCACCGCATCCCCGACGTGGTGGAGCCTGGCAGCACTTCTCTCTGGCGCTCTCAGAGACCTCCTCCTCCTCCTCCTCCTCCTCCTCCTCCTCCTCCTCATCCTACAGCCTAATCATCATGAGACCTCCCCTCCCAGCAAGCCAGCCCAGTTTCCGGCCTGCTGGGCATGGCCCCCCTGCGCGAACCACTGGCGGGGTGCGGGGCGGGGGGTTCGCCGCGGTTCTTCCAGCCATCCCTGCCAATTGCATTGAACTCCGGTCGATGCGGTGAGGCGGGTGCCGTATCGGGCTCGCGGTCAGGAACTTCTCCTTCGCGCGTCGCGCCGCCCGTTCTGGCCCACCACGCCTCGGCGCGACACGCTAAAAACCTCTTCCGACGTCCCCAGCGTCAGAGTCCCAAGCTGTTCGAAGCATCGCCACGCGGAGCAGAGCGGCACGCCCTCGGCCTGCTGGGCATGGCGTGTCGCTGGGGCCGCCGCGGCGGCACGCTAAGGAGAGAGTTCCTGGCCGTGGGCTCTTCCAGTGGCCCTGCAAGACTGGGGGGAAACGACAGGGGAGGACCAGCTCAGGCGGGGTAGACATCGACCTGGAATCGACGACACACCGCCGATAGATCGGCGATAGGCCCCCGATCATCAGCGACGTCGCAGGTTCCTGGGCAGTTTAGGCTGGCAGGCCCCAGTTGGCGATGCACGGGCGATTTGGGGTCGCTGTATCCCCCCTGAGCCTATCCCCCGCTGGGCACTCTAACACGATCAGGGGCAGCGCTAGGGGGAGGTAGGCTCATTGGGGGATGCATCGAGCCACGCTCGCCCAAACATCGCTGATAGGGGCCTGATACATCGCCCGATTGTCTTCGTGTGCAGACTAATTTGACTGCTACTTTCCTTAATTTGAATGATTTGAGCGGATGTATGCATAACCGAATATGTGCATACATTCACCTCTGGATAAACACTGTGGTTTGTTTGTAGTGCATGCCGTTGCACGTTCATGTCGTATGCATGCTTATGTGTCCTTTTTCTTGTCGTCGGTGCAGGTATCTGTTGCAGATCAGTTTCACGCCCCGTTGTTATTTCTTTTCTCCATCCTCTTTCTTCTGCTGTTGCCTGTGAGTATATTATGTTATGTTGTTATATTTATTTGTTGTTCCGAACTGTTCGTTGCCCCTTCCTAACTTGCGCGCCTATGTCTGCTAATAATTGTATGGCTATTCCTATTTGTATGTTTGATTTGGCCGTGACTTGTCCTTGTAGTGGAAACTTTCGCTCTGAGAGTATATGTCGTTTGGTTCTGTTTTCGTTGGGTGGTAACGATTAAATGGTTATGTTTCTATGCCTTCCATGAGTGTGGTGCACGTATTGGTGTATTTGTACTTACGCAGAACTGTCACAACATGTTTAAACATACCATCTGCTATATCTACATCTGGTGTTCGTCCTGGAGTTCCTTCTCTCTCGCTCATTCCCTCTTTTTACCTTTATGCCTCCCCCTCCCAGGCCGTAGACAAGCGACGCCCACCTTATCGCCGTTTTGACTTGTTTCCGCCGAGACAGGTCATACAATCGACCCCCCTCGCATCGAGCCAGCCCAGGTCGGCCGAGTCAAGCCGGGTGGCCCGCCCCACAGTTGGCCCAGTCGGAATGCCCGGTCCGCTGCGATGGCGTCCTTCTAAGGTATTGCACCGAGCCCTACAGAGGCGCCCGGCGAGGGGTGGAGAGAGGGCCGGGGACTAGGGGCGCGGACGACGGAGGAGCGGGGCGAGAGTGGGGAGCAGTTCTGGAGCGGCAGTAGCCCTCCGAGGCACCGTCGGCCAGATGGCACCGGAGGGGGATGTGCATCGGCGGCGAGCAAGGGGGGGGGGGAAGTGAGAAGGAGAAGACCTTCTCAGGAGGCGGCGAGGCTTCTCAGAGGCCCCCGCGCCTTCAGAGAAGCTGTTTCTGTCCTCGGGGAACTGTGAAACAACCATTCAGAAGGCCCTGGGTTTTTTCGAGCCTTCTGAGAAGGCCTTCTCCTTCTCACTTCCCCCTCGGGCTCGCCGACGACTGTAGGTTTGGGCGAAATCTTGACGGGCGCTGGCCGGATTTACTTTATATCTTTGACTAGGGGGGGATACCGTGGTCGGCGTTTTGGGGGAGCGCGTCGACTTGGGCCTGATCTGGGGCCGCGGAGGGGCTCCGAAACCTGGGTGTGTTCCCCGCCCTCGGCCTTCCGAACATCACCGACGTCGAGCATTCGCGCCCGCGTTTAGACGTTTGGATAGTTTTTGAAGCGAGGGGGGTAGTGGGAGGGAGGGGGTGTTGGCCGGCTGCTCTGCAGTTGACCCTGCCCGCCGCCGCCGCCATCCACGTCATGTTCAGGAGGAGAAAACACACAGACACAATTAATCGGCGATTCCCAGAAAATATGCGAAAATATGGGAAGTGGGAGGGAAGACAGAAACCCAGAAAAATATGGGGAAATATGGGGAATATTTTTATTTGTGTGTATTTATTTGTGTGTCCTGGGGCCCCTTTACATGTGCCTCGCCTTCTTCCTCTCTCTCTCTCTCTTTGTCTCTCCTACGTCCGCGCTCCAACCTGGAGGATCTGGAGCCAGAGCCCCGTCCTCGTCTGCTTCCCGCCCTCGCCCTCGGTGCCCTGCTCCTCGCCGTCGCCCTGTCGCCGCCCTTCGCCGCAGCTTCGGCGGCCCTCTCCTCCCTTTGCGCAGTGGCGAGGCGTCTGGGCTTGCCTCTAGGGCCACCCACGGATGCTCCAAGAACTCTTCGTGGCTTGCGCCAGCAATCCTCGGAACGGTTCTGGCTCAGACCGTCGTGTTCTGGCGCATCGGCTCCATGTCTAAGAGCTCTCAGAACATTCTCTTGCTCCAAGAACATGACATGGCAGGCCGACTGGAATGCCGGGACGGCCGTTCCCTGCTCAGTCCCTGTACGTGGGCGCGGCCGCCGCGCCCCTCCGCCTGCGCCCCCCGCAGCCTGCGCAGCTGGGCCCTCGCGCTGCTGCAGGGGGCCCGCGCACGGCCACCTCGAGGACCCCACACCTGCCTCCCCCGGGGGTCCGTCAAGAGACCCTCCTGCACGCCTCGGCGCGCCGTCGTCGGCCGTGCCCCCCCCCCCCCCCCTGGAGCTGCGGAGGCCCCTTCAGGTCCGACGGTGCGAACAAAACTGCGGGAGAGCGTTTGTTTTGTTTCCTGGCGATCACGGCTCAATCCTCGGCTCCGTCCAGCCCGAAATTGCCCAGTGGCCCTCTAATCGAGCTCAATATCCTTCAACATCGCTTGTACGAAGACCTTCCAGAAGCTGCCTCTTGAGATGTGCCACTACACATGGCCGAGTAGAGTGGCTCGGAAGTTTGAGACAGTCTTGTGTCCCCTGGCGGTAACTGGGGCGACCGGGAGGGGGAGGGGGGGAGCCAGCCACGTCACGATTCGCACCGGCGCCGATTGGAACTGCTTGAGAATGGCGAAGTCCCCGACGGCGCCAGTGCGAATCGCGAGGTGACCAGGGATGGTGGAGGGGGGGAGGGGCGGGGCCGGTCACGGAAAAGCGGGCCCCAGCCTCGGGGAAAATCACGACCCGAGCCCCAGACCCCGTCTTTCTGCTGTATGTCTCGTGCCGGATCGATCCGCGAGGGTCCCAGGGCCCCCAGCTGGGCGTGAAGAGCCCAGTGCGAGCCAGAAGCTGCAACGCCGGGAGCCCAAGGTCTGCCTCCCCAGACCCCCGACGTCATGATTCTGTTCGCAACGTCGACCCTTAGATGTCTGGACCCCTTCCCCAGGACCTGTTTTGCATCCTGATTCGTTTTCTGACGGTCCCGAGGCCCAGCGAGGGCCCCAGGGGCCGAAAGTAGCAAGAACTTCCCGTCGCGATGACTGCATGACTCGAGGGGGTCTGCCTCTGGCGCTCGGCGACCGCTGTGGCGTCGCTCTCGCCTGCGCCACCCTCGCCTCGCCCGAGGCCTTGGCGGCCTCGCCACGGCGGCGCCCGAGCCACCGCGCACGGCGCCTGGGCGGGCAGGGGCAGGTGCGCGTCGGGAGCTGCTTGCTTCCAGTCTGCCCCGGCCTCCCGCCGCGAAGTGGCGGCCTGGGCGTCGCGCGGCCCCCCTCGCGATGTAAAGACATCACGACGAACGGTTTTTGGCTGCTTTCGGCCTCCAGGGGCCCTTGCCGGGCCTCGGGACCGTCAAAGAGCGACTCAGGATGAAAAACTGGTCCCGTGGAAGGGGCCCAAAGGTGTCGACGTTGCGATCAAACACGACGTCGGCGGTTTGGGCGGTCACCCCAATCTGACGTCACGAACAGAAATGCCACACCGCAGCAAAAATCACCACCGGAGCCCTGGACCCCATCTTTCTGCGTCATTGTTTTGAGCCGGATCGGTCTGTGAGCGCCCTGGGGCGCCCATTGTGAAAACACTGCAGCGCCAGAATCTCAGGGGTGTGGAGCTTGTGCCGACTCTTACCAGCCTCGAACGTATCCCTATCCCTGAGATTGACACGCCAACAGGCGATGACAATCTTAGGGATCCGCCCTCAAAAATACGGGAATCCCTAAGGTTGGCATCGTGATGAGGAGGTGCCCAGCAACGGGTATAGGGATATGTTCCAGGCTGGTAAGACTCGCCGGCCTGGAGCAGAAGTCACCCGCGACCCATCCCGACACACCTTCTGCGGCGCACGGCCTCCGGCTGCGGAGGCGGGCGCGGCACGTCCTGCGCAGGCGTTCCTCCTCGACGCCGCTCTGCTCGTGCTCTGTCCTCCCGAGGCGGCAGGCCGCGCGGGGGCGCGGCACTCCGCGCCAGCCGTCGTCGCGCGACACTTGCGCTCCGTGTCGCGCGGCGCTCGCTGGGGGGAGGGACCTCCACGGACCCGGACCCCCTCGAGTCACGAGGCAATCGTGACGGGAAGTTCTCGCTGTTTTCCGCCGCTGGCGCCCCTTCTAACGGGCCTCGGGACCGTCAAAAACGGCTCGGAACGAAAAGCTGGTCCCGGGGAAGGGGTCCAGACCTCTGGGGGTCGACGTTCAGAAAAAATCCTGATGTCCGGGGGGTGGGGAGAAACAAGGATATGAGCATGAACTTTCGGAGCTCCGCGCGGATTTCCCACATCGGCGCCTGCCCCCCCCCCCCTCCGGCGCCGCCCTGCAGGGATGGGTGTCTGGCGCCGACCCAGAAGGTCGGGGTTGGACCTCCGAAAGTTATGTTATTGACGTTTTAATGTTTCACTAAAACAGCCGAACGAGCAGAGAACGGGTGGAAGGAGAGAGAGAGAGAGAGGGACAGAGAGCGACAGGGAGAGAGCTAGAGGAGAAACATATTCCGACCCTTGTCGCCACGGCTGGATCCGCGTCGAAAATTTGGTCAGAACGCGTCCCAAGAGAGGTCCAGGGAGCAGCGTCATCGGTATGTTTTTGCCCCCCACCCCCCCCGGAGAGGTAGACAGACAAGCAGAAAGAGAGAGAGAGAGAGAGAGCGAGAAAACAAAAAGAGGGAGAGAAAAAAAAAGAGAGCAAGAAAGCAAGAGAGAGAGAGCGAGAGAGCGAGAGAGAGAGAGAGAGATAGGCAGAGTGCCAACCTAATGTGACGCAGACGTGGCCCCCTCGGCGCCAAGAGCAAAAGCCGCCCAGGCGACCCCGCCCCGCACCCGAGCCGGCGCCGAAGAGGAGGGAGAGGGGGGGAGCGGGAGGACGGGGCGGCGGACAACCACAGGGCGCGGCCGGGCATCGGCCGCGCGGCCCTGCTTCCCCTGACATTCCCCGATGTGTCTATTGTTGCACCCAGCGGCCCCATAGAGGTCTCGACCGCTTCCCCGGGGACAGTTTTTCGTCCCGGAGCCGGTGTCATGACCCCGGGGGCCCGATCACGGCACTCGGAGGCCAGACTGAAGGAGGAGCGCTCGGACAGAGACAGGCAGATCGTCGAAAGTTTCGGGCCTCCTCCCTGGCCAGTGCCGCTCGCCGGCAAGCTGACGCACTGCCTGTTCGACAAGACTGGCACACTGACCACGGACACCCTGCTGCCGTCGCTGACCGTGAACTGCTGCGCGGCGGAGCAGGTCGGCTCGGTGTTCCGCCTCTTCTCGCTTCTGAGGAGTTGGAGGATCGGAGGCGACGATAGGGGCGAATAGCCCAGGGGGAGCAATACATGCATCCAGGGGCAACGATGGTCCATGTCATTGGCGAGGCCCCTCGGCGGGATACGTGTAATGCCTGCCCCTGGGCCATTCGCCCCTATCGTTACCAGGGGGAGGAGGAGGAGGAGGAGGAGGAGGAGGAGGAGGAGGAGGAGGAGGACGACGATGACGACGACGACAAGGAGGACCAGTGTAAACAAAAGACTCGTCAAAGATGTTGGGGTCGACCCTCCCTCCAGGCTCCCTCTACATGGATTCATTTCCACTGGAGGAAGTTCTCCGCTGGGAGACAACATGTGGAATATCCTGAACCGTGCCAAGCACCATTCCCGGGATTTGAGCACCACGAATCAACCTGACCCTCGCGTCTTGACGATCCTGAATCGCGCCAGGGTACTATTTCTGGGTCTTTGACACCGCGGCTCAATGTGACTGTTGCGTCCTGACACTCCTGAATCGTTCCAAAACACCGTTCTTGGTACGTAACCCATGAGAACCAGGGAAACAAATG
Organism: Prorocentrum cordatum; assembly: GCA_963575745.1. NCBI lineage: Eukaryota > Dinophyceae > Prorocentrales > Prorocentraceae > Prorocentrum > Prorocentrum cordatum. The sequence continues at coordinate 590,564 of CAUYUJ010019071.1, forward strand.
CAACTGTTGAAAACGATTGTGCGCGGCGCTAAAGCCAGAGCGACATGTTGAAAAGGAGCCGCCCACAATACGTGAAGTTCTTGCACATGTTTATCAATGGTATGCGCGGCGTTACGGCGAGAGCGACATTTTGAAAACGGCCCACCCCCAATCCGCAAAGCTCTCGCAATTTGTTAAAGCGAATGTTCGCGGCGCTGAGGCAAGAGCCACATCTTGAAAACCACACACGTTCAATCCGTGAACATATTGCAAGTTTTAAAACGAGAGTGCCAGGCGCTAAGACGAGAGCCACACATTCAAAAAGTCATGGTCATCAATGGCTGAGTCTTACGCGAAAGCCCGGCCCGCCCTTCCGACCGGCCCCGGGGTGCTACAGAGAGGAGTTATTTATAAGAAAACGAAATTATCCCAGTGCGACCCTACCTAGGAGTTGGAACCCCTAGGAAAGCAGCATTAGTAGTAACAGTAACGCTAAGCTAAAACTAAGTTAAAGCTAAGCTAAAGCTAAGCTAAAGCTAAGCCACAGCTAAGCTAAAGTTAAGCTAAAGCTAAGCTAAAGCTAAGCTAAAGCTAAGCTAAAGCTAAGCTACAGCTGAACAACAGCTAAGCTAAAGCTAAGCTACAGCTAAGATAAAGCTAAGCTAAAGCTAAGCTAAAGCTAAGCTAAATCTAAGCTACAGCTAAGCTACAGCTAAGCTAAAGCTAAGCTAAAGCTAAGCTAAAGCCAAGCTAAACGCTAAGCGGCAAGCTAAGCGAAACGCTAAGCTAAAGCTAAGCTACAGCTAAGCTACAGCTAAGCTAAAGCTAAGCTAAAGCTAAAGCTAAAGCTAAAGCTCCCAGGGGACTGGGGGGAACCGCTCCCAGGGGACCGGGGGAACCGCCTGGGGCGTGTAGCACTGCCCGGCCCCTTTAAGCTAAGAGAGTAAGAACCCTTCTAGGCAGAGCCTAGGTAGGGAATGAAGGGGGATGAGTTCTCTTCGGCCAAAACTTGTCATTGTATAATATTTTGTTTTGTTATGTGTACCCTGTGTTTTTACATGTCTCAGAATCCCTGCGCCTCTTCCCCTGATTATTATCGCAGTCAGCTGAAAGCGCGAGCTAGTCTCCATCGTGGCGGCTGACCATGGGAGTTTGTTGCGCCTCGTGCTACGTGCTGGGAAGTGGAAAGGCTCTCCCATTCACGACCGCCCCCGCACGGCAATGTGCTGGAGAGAGACGCTGAGCGGGTAAATTTGGTGTCGGCTGCGCTTGATGAGCCGCGCGCGAGTAGGCATTCACAAGGAGCTCGTTTTCTTGAAAGTGTCGCGCAGCAGCAGCAGTCTGGCGGCCTTTAAGATCCGGGCCCACGCGGTCTGAGCAGAAGCAGGAACACACACCTCCTCCTGAGGAGGAGGGGGAGGCGGAGGAGGCGAAGGTGCTTCCCTCCTGTGGAGGGGGAGGGGGGAGGAGGAGGATGGGGGGGGAGGACGAGGAGGAGGAGGAGGAGAGGAAGAGGCCTCACCCCTCCCCTTCTTCTCCCCGTCCTCCTGCTCCCAAGGAGTACAGCCTGATCCGTCTCCGCGCGGGCGGCTGCTCTTGGACCCTCGGCTGCCACCCGTATATTCCCCTCCCCCCTTCATGTGGTGGCACCTGACTCAGCTGGTGTCGCTGCGCTCCTGCTGCGCCTCCCTCCGCGCTCCTCCCTTCTCCCGTTCCTCCTCTTCCTCCTCCTCCTCCTCCTCCCCCTCCTCCTCCTCCTCCTCCTCCTCCTCCTCCTCCTCTTTCTTCTCCTCCTCCTCCTCCCCAGGGCTGCTCGACCTCCTATTCCTCGCCGTTTTGCATCTCCCCCCACTCCCCCTCCCCCCTCCCCTTCGTCGTCCTGCACTCACGAGTTGTTGTTCGCGTCTCCTGCGCTGCTTGGGACACACTTGCGAGCTGCCGTTTGTAGGACTCTGGGGCGCCGCATCGCCGGCAAGCAGGGCTTCGGGCACCGTTTGTGTGTTCCGACGTGGTCACTTCGTATTTGGCTTCCTCTAAGTACACCCTCCCCTGCAAAAGGGTACTCCAGATTTCGTAATAAAGGAGGGGGGTCTCATTTCGGGGGGGGTCTCTTCCAGGCTATCTTGGAGGGCCTGGGGGGTCTGGGGACGATGTTTTTGGAGGGTTCTCCCATGGGGGAGGTCTGAAATGGCTTGTCTTGGAGGGTCCAGACCCCCTCCCTTTTATTACGAAATCTGGAGTACACTCAGAGCATGTACAACTGGTGTTTTGTGGACTCGCTTGCTGGCAAGAACGCGGGAGTATCAATTCCCGTTGGGAGTGTGAACTTTGCGGCGGCCCGGCTGGCAGCATCTGTTATCGTGTGTGGGAATGCCCTTGCTTGGAAGAGCAGAGGCGTGGAGAGTCTTATCGATACTGTGGAGAACTCCTCTAACTCGTTCAGCGTCATTGGGGGTGCCATTCCGCACCCTGGGAACTATTTTCCTCCGCCCACGCACATGGACGACGATGTCATGGAGACACAATGGATGCGTTACCCTCCCCAGCCAGAACACCTCTGAGGATTCGTTTTCACCGATGGGTCCTGCCGCGGTCATGTCTTCAGAGAGCTGTCCAGTTTTTCTTGGGGCCTGGCGTTTCTTTTCCACGGAAAAAAGATCCGATTCGCAAGATCGCGAGGCCTGTGTGGGTCCACCTCCCGCAAACCCCGCAGGCTGGTGAGTTTTGTAGGGTATTTAGCTGCGTTTGAAAGCATGACGGGCCCGTTTGAGCCCATTGCCGACAGCGAGAACGGTGTAGAGACCCATTCTCGTTCCCTACCCGAACAAGTGTCGGACATACACATTTATTAGTGCCATTTCTTGCAAGCCAGGTTTGAGGATAGTTTTACGAAAGTTCTAGCTGCGCACCATGCGAGATCCCACCAGTCCCCTGAGGGCTCCTCGATCTCCGAAGATCTCCGTTTCTGGCGGCAGGGTAACATTGATGCGGATGTTGTGGCGATACATGCGATGTCTCGGCAACCAGTTGGCACCGAAGCAGTAGATGGTCTCCCCAGTCTGGGATATGCAAGAACCGATTGCACCTTGGCGATGCACCTCCTTCCCAAGTGTTCCCCCCTTCGGGAGTTTGGGGAGGTCGAGTACCTCAAGCCTCCTCGCCCTTCTCCACGAGTAGGTTTGCAGCATGATTGGCGACACATGGGCAACTTCTGGAGGTGTTTTATGTGTCTCAGGGTGCACAGGTCCTCGTGGCCTAAGCGTCCTTCGCGTAGTGTTTGCCCAGGGCCCAGGGACCTCCCTCTGGAAGACACCGGTAGTCGACAGCACGGGCGTATAGCCCCAGATTGTGGTGACGGAGCGGCCATGTTGTTTGCGTGCGTTGTGCATGCTATGGTCAGCGCGGTCGTTTCACACGTTTATATGAACATTGTTCGAATCATGCTTCACCATTCGGTCGTTGGGTCTGGAGTGTGGTCGCTAGGGGGAAGCACCCAAAGAGGCCACAGCTCCAGAAACCTTGCCCTTTGCGTTTCTCGGGCCTGACCGAGGGAGCAACTCCCAAGGTCAGAGCGTCCGCTTCTGATCTGCCAACAGGCGCCGAGGAGAGGAGGATCGATAATTTAGCTGCTGGCCTCGCTTGCTCTGCCCTCAGAGGAGTTGCCCTCGCGCTTCGGAGTGGGGACAGTCAGGTCCTACAAGCTGTTTTAGTCCCCCCTCCCTCGGATTCGGGCTCATGTTGATCGTGATTGCTGCTTCTGCTGAGGCAGGGCGCTGCTCGTTGGTAATCACCGTTCAGGCCCCAAGGGGTCGGTGAGGTTTGGTTCGCATCTCCAGGCCCCCACCTCAAGCTAGGGGCTCACCACGGGGCGATCGCCTGACGCTTGGTGCTGCTAGTGAAAAGGTTTCAACCTGGTCACTGGCACTGGTACTGGCTACTGGCATTGCTCCGCTGTGTCTAGTCGTCAGGTTAGAACGTGTAATGTCCCTGCCAATTGGCGGCCACGGGGTGGAGCTCAACGCGTGGCTTTCTCTCGGTCTGAGGTGCTGGCAATGTCTCGTGCTTCTGGTCGGGTGCCGTGCGTGTCTCCGCCCTCCGCCTCCACTTTGAGGTCACACGCATCCATGTTTCAGGAGACATACCCCTCGGAGGTAAGGGGATCAACATACCAGGTTGCTGCACGCCACGCTAGCCTGGTCTAAACAATACGTGGCTGAAGAAGAATGAATCCTCCTCCTCCGCCTCCTCCTCCTTATCCTCCTTTTCCCCCCCTTCCTCAGTGGCTTGGGCTCCTCCTCGTCCACCTCCTCCCCTCCTCCTCCTCCTCCTCCTCCTCCTCCTCCTCCTCCTCCTCCTCCTCCTCCTCCTCCTTCCGTAGCCATTTGGGCTCTGGGTCTAGTACGCTGGATCCGCACGGGGCGCTCCGCGAGCGCCAGACCGCGCTACGCTCTGGCGTGCGAGGGCCGCCATGGGGCGAGGCGGACGCTGTGCCTTCACTGTCCGCCACGGCATCTCCGTGGCCTCGGCGCCGTCGGTGGAGGCGGCGGCCGAACCCATGCTGCGGCTCCAAGCTGCAGGCTGCGCGGTCTCTGCGGAGCCGCAGGTGACGCCCGCAGCACGCGCGGCGGCCACGGCGGCGGAGGCGACGCAGCCTGCTCGCCCCGCGCTGGGTGGCCGGGCGCAGGTGGTGCTCGGCGCGGCTGCGGAGATCGGTGCCCTGGTCGGCGGCTCGACGCCGGCCGCAGGTCTGGCCGAGCGCCGCGACCGTGGGGAGCGCCTGCGCGGGGACATCGTGCGGAGCTGCAGGTCGTTTGACGCAGCGGCCGCCTTTCTGCGCCACCCCCGCGAGGCGGAGGCCGTGGTGGCCAAGCTCCGGAACTGCCCCCTGGGCAAGGCCGACACCACGGCGGTGCCCGCGCAGAACGGCGACCTATCCGAGATGCCCGGCGCGAAGGAATTCTTCATCGGCTCGGATGGGGAGGCCGACGAGGTTGGGGAGATGTCTGTGGAGGGGCGCGACACCGGCGTCGGCACAGACACCACCGAGGAGGCCGTCGCAGAGGTGCACAGCGACGGCCTGCTCGTCGACGCGAAGCCCGACAAGGTCTCCATGGGCGGCGAGTTCGTGGACGACGACGGCTTCGCCGAGCAGCCAGTGCAGGCCAGTCTCCTGGACCTCAAAGTTCTGCTCCTCGAGCTGCGGGCGGACGTGTTGTCTCGCGTCCCTGTGGTTGCTGCAGTCTCCACGAGCGCAGGCCTCAGCGAGTCGTACAACATGGGCTCCAAGCTGGAGAGCGTAGGCGTTTGTGATTCTCCCGTGGGCGCTTATGGCATGCTGCAGGTGTGCGGCCCCGACGTGTACGAGAAGGGCGTGGGTCTCCTCGTGGACGTCGGCGGCACCAACTTGGATGAGGATCCCCAGGGTGAGTCCGCCGACTTCGTCAAGGCGGCGCTGGGAGCGGGCGTGGTAGGCGCGATCAACTCCGTGAGCGACGCGCCGAAGGTGCTCGGCAAGCACGTGCACGCGATGGACGTGGGCCTGCTCGAGGACACGGACGGCACCATGGCGGAGCATGTGGTCGGCACGTACGGCCGCGAGCAGGCGTTAGACGGGATCGGCGCGAGCGACTGTGAGGGCGACGCGTTGAAGGTGCTCGGCCAGGGCGTGTACGAGATGGACGTGGCTCCTCTCAAGGACGTGGACGGCACCAAGGAGGAGCAGAAGGAGGAGCCCCTGGGTAAGCCCGCCGATGTCGTAATGGGGGCGCTGGCGGGCGATGTGGTTTTGAAGGGCGGCGAGGTCCGGACGTGCTCCCTGGCGGAAGATCTGTTCTCGCCGAAGGGTCAGTTCTAACCTCAGCCAATGGCGGAGCAGCTTGGGGAGCGGCTGAAGCCAGACATCCAGTGCGGCCCAAGCTCCACGGCCACCGACTGGCTGAAGGCGGTGGTTGCGAGGTCCGACCCTAGCGGCGGTGGCGAGGATCATGACGTCTTCGACGGGCGTGGCCACGCTGGTGGACGGCGACGGCTGGTGATCCTCCAGCGGCAGTTTGTCCAGACCGCCGTCGCCGACAAGGTGGTCAAGATGGAGGCTGAACTCTGGCGCTCTAAGACGCCCGTCCTGAGCAGCGCCGCGCGCGCCGCCCGCGCAAGCGCTGAGGACGGCTCGGGCCCGCTGGATTCGCCTCAAATTTTTGCGCGGCGGCCCCTGGCGTCGCTTTGGGGGCTGGCCGCGTGGGAACGGGCTCGCACTTGGTGTGCGAACCCGCGTCCCCGTGGGGTGGTGGCGGCCGTCGGCGGCTGCTGGGGGTTGCTCGTTTTTGCCCCCCCGGGGTGGACTCCGCCTGTCCTTGGTCCTGCGTCGGAGGGCCGCGGTCGGGGCGGACGCCTGTCTGGGCTTCTGTCTGGGGGCGCCTCGTCGCCTGGGCTCTCGAGCGGCGTGCCGCGTCGGGCGCCAGTGGCAGTGGCGAGACCAACGAACTTTTTCTGGCGCCCTGGACCTCGTGAGCCTGCTCATGGGGGCCTGGGGTGCCGTGGAAGCTGCGCACACCATCCTCCTCCCCTCCTCCTCCTCCTCCTCCTCCTCCTCCTCCTCCTCCTCCTCCTCCTCCTCCTCCTCCTCCTCCTCCTCCCCCTCCTCCCCTCTCCCCCTCCCCCACTCCTCCCACTCCTCTCACTCCTCCTCCTCCTCCTCCTCCTCCTCCTCCTCCTCCTCCTCCTCCTCCTCCTCCTCCTCCTCCTCCTCCTCCTCCTCCTCCTCCTCCTCCTCCTCCTCCTCCCCCTTCTCCTCCTCCAGCAGGCGGCCGCGAGTCTTCTCCGCGCGGCCGGCGCTCTTTGATCGAGAGCCGGCAGACTCCTCCGTAGCAGGGGTTGGCTCCCCCCGGGGTGGTGGCCGGCTGTCTGAGACAGCGGCCACTCCCAGGGGGGAGGGGTCTGCCGGCCGGGGCCTCTACCACCCTCCGCTATAACACGGGAGCACGGCGAGCCCCGCGAGGATGAGGTTGGCCAGCTCCCCGGCGTCGCTTGGCTGGCCCGCGCGGCGCCGCCAGCCCGTCGCCCCGCGCTGCCGCCCGCGCCTCGGGCAGCGGCCAGCGCCTTGCTCGCGCCGCAGCCCGCGCCCCCCGCAGCGGCCGGCTTCGCCGCAGCAGCAGCAGCAGCAGCAGCAGCAGCAGCAGAAGCAGAAGCAGCAGCAGCAGCAGCAGCAGCAGCAGCAGCAGCAGCAGCAGCAGCAGTTCCTGGCTGGACCGCGCGGCGCCGCCAGCCAGTCGCCCAGCGCCCCGGGCAGCGGCCCGTGCCCGGCTCGCCGAGCGGCCCGCGTCCCGCGCCGTCGCCGCCAGCAGCCCCGGCAGCCCCGCCGCAGCGTCAGCGCCTCGCCGCCCCGCTGCTCGCCGTTGGCTCAGCGCCTGGCCGCCCGCGCCCAGCGCAGCCCAGCAGCGCGCTGGAGCTGTTGCGCCAGTCGCCGCCGCGCGCGCGGCGGGCTCGTCGCCGGCCGCTGGGTGGCGGACGGTCACGTCCAGCCACCGTCGCCCGTCGGCGTCCTCGTACTCGACGTCGAGGATGGCCCGTTCCAGGGCCGCCGCCTGCCCTGGCCGCTGCGCGCGGGCTCTGTCCCAGCCGGGAACGCGCTGTTCGTAGAGCGGCGCGGAGTGGCTCCACCTCCCCGCGAGACTGCCCGCGGCTCGCGCCAGTCCCGCGTGGCGCTTGGCGACGCCACCGCCAGGCTGGCAGACAGCGGCGTGGAATCCGGCCTCGTCCAGCGGCGTTTGACACGGCACCCCGCCAGCCGTCAGGTTCTGGCAGGTGGCCGCAGTCTTCGGGAGCTCGTCGGCGGCGCACTCGGGCCTCGGTAGCTGGACTCGGCTCCGGGTCGCCGTTTCCCAGTGGGGGTCCTCAAGCGCGCACGCAAGCTCCGTGGGGTACTGCAAGTAGGCCCCAGCTCCTGGCCCCCCGGCGGAGAGCAGCGCCGCCTGGCTGCAGTGGTGCATTCGCTGCTTCGCAGCAGCGTGGGTTCTCTTATCCCTTATGCACCATAGCAACCAATGTCTTCTGCCTTGTCGAGTGGCCCAGGGCCCAGCAAAGCCTCCAGGGGCGCGGCGGGCTCGGGGTCGGCACCCTGGCGCGCCAGCTCGGCCCGGGTCGCCTCGAGCGCGGCCGCGACCTGCGGCAGTGCTGCCAGCATGTCTCCGAGAGTGGAAACACCAGAGACGCCGAGGTCGTGCTGGACTTCTGCGGCCGCCTGCGTCCACGCCGCCCAGCAGGCCGCCGCGCGCCTCGTGGCTGCCCACTGCGCGCCAGCCCCGCCCAGCTTGGCTGGCAGGCCCAGCATCGTCCTCCTCCTCCTCCTCCTCCTCCTCCTCCTCCTCCTCCTCCTCCTGCTCCTCCTCTTCCTGCTCCTTCTCTTCTCTTGTAGACGCTTATGAAGAAGGAATGTGGAAAGGGGGGTTGGAGGGATGCTTGAATGCAACATCGTTGATGAGTCTCGGGTTTGCACTGGTCCTCCTCCTCCTCTTCCTCCTCCTCCTCCTCCTCCTTGTCCGTAGCCATTTTGGGTCAAGCCGTGTTCCCCGCTTTCTCCGCTGCCGTTGCGCCCATGGTCGGCTGCTCGGCGGCGGCGGCGGCGGCGGCGGCGGGCGCGCCTTGGATGGCTGCGCGGGGCTGCCCGCCTAGGTGGCGGCCCAGTGAGTTTCAGGATCATGGGGAAGGCCTCCCTCGGCGCCTCCGCGGCGAGGCGTGCTGCTCGGCGGCGCGGTCGCGCTGCTCTGGAAGCAGCGCTGCGGCCGCTGGCGGCGGCACGCGGCGCCGTGGGCTCGTGGGTGGACCGCGAGCGCGCGTCGAGATCGGCTCTGCAGAGGATTGCAGTAAGAGATCGTGTTCCCGGCGCCATGCGGCTCAGGCGGAACACGACCTGGCACGCATGCCAAGTGCCGTCTGGCGGGTTCACGGCCGCGTCCTCGGCGGATTTGGCTTGGGCTGCTGTTGGGCCTCGGCTGGGGCGCACTGCTGGTGGCATTCGGGCTGAGGCCATGCCGTTCGTGCTGCGGGCTGCCTGCCGCGCGGTGGGCGTGCGCTGCATCTGCGGCACCACTCGCGCGTCCGGCCGTTGTCGGAGGCAGCCACGGCGCAGGCGCGCGCGCTGATCCAGTCCCCTGCCTTGCAGATGCCGAGCGTGACGGAGAATTGCGAGAGCGTGGACGGGACTTGGTGGTGGCTGCCCGTCGCGTGGCTCATCCCGGGCCGTTGCGTAACGCTGGCGCGGCTGTGGCATTTGGCTACCCTGGTGCTCGACGTATGGAGTCGGCCGAGGGTGCAGTGTCGGATGTCTCCTTCGCGGTACAGGGGGAGGCGCGTGGAGGCGCGGTTGCCGAAGAGATCATTGACGCGTAGGTCTCGTGGGCGCCGATGGCAGGCGCAGCGCAGGGCGGCAAGGACGGCGAGGGCGACGGCGTCTCGGAGGCTGCGTCGGCCGCTGTTCGAGCCCCTGGCGGTGGGTCGGGCTTCGTACAGGGTGCCGTGGAGCCGAAGAAGCGCCGTGCTGCTCTCATGGCCGTCCTGGAGCGGGAGGGTCTGTCCGTCGCCTCTTTCCGCCCTTGAGTACGCCGCAGTGCTCGTCGGCGTCTCCGTGGTCCACTGCACGGTCGGGGGCCCAGTGCTGGTCAGGTCCAGCTCTGGCCCCCGCGGCGCGCACGTGTGTGCACTTTCCAGTCATTTCAGCCATTCCTCCTCCTCCTCCTCCTCCTCCTCCTCCTCCTCCTCCTCCTGCTCCTTGTCCTCGGACTCGTCCTCCGTCTCTTCTTCACCCCCGCCACCGTTCTCCCCGCCCCCCATGGCCGCTCGACCTCCTCTGTCCCGCCTTTCTGCATCTCCCATCCAAAGCCAGCTGGGTCACGTCCAATCGTGCCCAACTCTTGGTTCAAGCTGGCCCAATCTGGTTCAGAAACCCATCGGTCTTCGTAGCGCATACATTTCCCATGAAAGCATCCCAGGAGCTGCCTTCTCAGATTCCTCCTCCCGCCTCCTCCCTGCCTCTCCTACCTGTCCCTCCTCCGCCGAGGCCCCTCTCTTCTTTCTACTGCTTCATATTTCCCCTCTTCTTCCCGGCGGCGCTGAAGCACGAAAGTCGCAGCGAGCCTCGTAATGAAAAGGAGGAGGAGGAGGAGGAGGAGGAAAAGGAGGAGGAGGAGCGCTCGCTGCTCGGAGGAGGACGAGGGGGGAGGAGGAGGAGGGAGGAGGACGAGAAAGACGAGGAGGAGGAGGAGGAGGAGGAAGAGGAGGAGGAGGAGGAGGAGGAAGTGAAGGAGGAGGAGGAGGAGGAGGAGGAGGAGGAGGAGGGGGAGGAGGTGGACCTTTCTGCCCCACCTCCCCCCCCCCCCTTGCACCGTTCCCCCCGCCAGCCCGAGGCCGCGGCCACCGCCCCTCCGCAGACCGAGGCGCGCTGCACCTTTTTCCCCCCCCCTCCCGCCGTGCCCTTTGGTGGGTTCCCCTCTGCGCCGCCGCGGGTCAGGCTCGGGCTCCGGGCCACGGGGCGGGGGGGGGGGGGAGTTCGAGGATTGAGGGTCGAGAAGGGAACCCTGAGATCTGGGCACTCTTGTTTTTGTGCACTGAGCGTTTTCGCACCGTGTCTGGCCCCGAGGCCATCACTGCTCGATCCCGCTCAGAACATGCAGCCGAGTCGTTGGGTCCAGAACTCCGGTCGTGCTGTTTGGCGATTTTGTATGTTTTTCGCAAAGTCGGACCTCAAGGGATGGGGAGAGGATCGGGTGGGGGGAGGTGGAGGGGGTGGCGGGGGAGTGGGAGGGGGTGGAGGGGGCGTGGATGAGGGGCGAGGATCAGCACCCGAGGCTTTCGGACCTTCGTGGTCCTTTACGGGCCTCCAGGGTGTCATTGGAGGCCCAAGAGGAAGAGGGTCCGCACCTGCAGCATCGAGAGCAATAGTGTGCTCACAGGTTGTTGACTATCATGGTGTCTCTGGGAGTTGTTGTCGGGCCTCCGGGCCTTCACAAAGCCACAGGCGGCCAGCGGTCGGATCCTGGCGGGGGCCTAGAGATCGGGGGCCCACACTGGGATGGGGGGAGATACGTGCGGTCAGCAACTTGGGCTTGGCGTGTCGCGCCGCCCGTTTTGGCCCACCGCGCTTGGGTGCGACGCGCTGACCACTCCCCAGTTCCCAAGCGTCAACGTGCTGGGCTCTTCCCAGTCCCGCGCTTGGCCGAGCGGAGCGGCACGCTAACAACTAGCGCGCAGCAGGGGCCGCCGCCGCAGCACGCTGAGCAAGCGTTCCTGAGCGTGCTGCCAAGCTGCTGAATGAGGACCGATTTGGGTTCGGAGGGGGCTCGCTGTTCTTCAGGTCATTCCGTAGTTGTTCATCTAGCCCTCTTCGTGCACCCAAGCGCTTCTGGTGCCAAAGTGGGGCTTCGTTCATTGTTCAGCGTTCCTTATTTCAGCAGCCCGGCTGGGAACAGAAGCGTCCGCCGGCATTCCATCGAGTAGAAGTCCTGGGGAGGGCGCAGGTCCCTTCAGCAGCTGCCGCTCGGCGTGTGGTTTCACAGCGGCGGTGGCGGGGTGTTCCTGGTTGCCCCTCTACGGGCCACGTTTTGCGGCTCGGGAGCATATTCGACAGAACGTGAATGCATACGCACGGTGACGGAGGGAGGGGGGCAAGAAGGGGGGTTCGCGGAGGGAGGGGGATCCCTGCGCAGCGTTTCGGAACGCTCACAGAGCGTGCCAGAACGCTCTGAGGCGTCCGTGGCACCGTGTCTCAGAAGCGCCGGGTCTCAGAGTTTCCCGATTCATCCCGATCCGACATTATCCCGATCCTGCTTTGGCTTTAGGGTAGCACATGTGGGAAAGGAAACGCAAGGTGTGAACGCATAGAGGGAACGGCAAGAGGTAAATGCGGGGCCGCTTGTGCTGTCGTGGAGGCTCGGAAGATACAGGGGGCAGCCAAAACTTGAGGCAAATCAACAGTTTAGGCCTATTCGGGGCCTCTCGGGGGTCCTTTCCGTGCCCCCTGTGACCGCCGAGGGAGATTGTTGCTCCGTCTTGCGGCCATCTTGGGTCGTGATTGGCCCGCCTTCACCGTCTTGGGGGTCTCTTCAGGACCGCCCTGTTGGGCCGTCTTGGGCCCTCCCAGGGCGCCCGCGACCCAGGTTCCCCCGGACAGTACCAGGAAGTTGGGTACTCCTGCGGCCAGCCAGGGCGACAGCTGGATACATGTGGCCATATGTCTCTCCAGAGCTGGACCCTTCTATGGCCAGGTACGCTGGGCGTCCGCGTATGTGAATCCAGCCGTGTGTATGTGTGTGTGTGCGCTTTTGTGTGTTTTTTGTTTGTGTGTGTTGTGTGTGTGTGTGTGTGTGTGTGTGTGTGTGTGTGTGTGTGTGTGTGTGTGTGTGTGTCTGGGTGTGTGTGCAGCGCCTGAGGCCCCCCGCGCACTCCTCGCGGCGATGGTTCTCTCCGCCGGAGGCCTTCTCCCGAGTTCCTCCTCCGCGGCCGCCCTCCTAGTTGTGCGTCCCTAGTTTCGACCTGGCCCGCCGTTTGTTCGAACGCGGTGGTGTCCGCCCTCGCCGCTGATCGAAATAGTGTTCCAGCTTCTTGGTGCCAAACTAGTGTCGGGTCCGCCCTCCATGTATGCATACAGTCGAGTTTGATTTGCAGGGAGCCCCTGCCAAATCAAGGGTCATTACCCTCGTGTCTGGGTCAGACCCTTGTGTCGGGGCCAGGAGCATATCCGCAATACCATGTACTGTTTGTCCACCCTTTCGTGGCCATGGTGGCCCGAACGCAGCGTACTTGTTTAAACACCTATCGCCCGGATAACCGGCCAGTAAAATCATACACCATACTTTGTCCTGCGGCGTTTTTGCGGAGCCCCACGGGGCAGGGCCCAGATACATTGGTGCATATTCGCGCGGCTCCCATAGTGTGCTGTGCTTCGCGGCGGCCAATCTCCTCGACCTTTCTATGGCAATGCGGCCATCGGAAGGATCCCGTGTTCTCTCGCGTGCCCTCTCCAATCGCATTCGGCTGTGCAGGGAATTGATCGAGCTGGTGCAGCTCCGACGACGGCCGACCACGGCGACCACGGCCGACCACGACGACCACGGCGACCACGACGACCACGACGACCAACCACGACCGCGGCCGACCACGGCCGACCACGACCGACCACGACCGACCACGACCGACCACGACCGGCCACGGCCGACCACGGCGACCACCGTGGCTCGGCCCATGCCTCCCGGGGCGGGCCCCGCGCGGGGACTGCTGGGCGCGCCCGCGCGAGCGAGGTGGCCGCCGCGTGCCCCGCCGCCGCCTTGGCGGCGGCCTCGGCCGTTGGGGGGGGGGCCGATGTCCGTTCACGGGAGCCTTGGGCGGGAACATGGCGACCAGCTTGTGTTGAATTTGCACCAACTTTGGACGGCCCGTGACCCTTCTTCCTGATCCTCCTCGCCCTCCATGCCCTTCCTGCCCCTTCCCGTTCTTCCCGCCTCCGCTTTGAAGGTGCGAATCCGGTCAAGATCCGGTCCCACATGTCTTCCACATTTGGTCCAAATCAGGCCTAAATCGGACAGTCCAAGGGGTCACGCCGGCTCCCATGGAACGGACACCGAAGGGGGTAGTCGCCGCCGCCGAAGCTGCCGCAGCCGCCGTCGTCATCGTCGTCGTCCTTCTTCTTTTCCTCCTCCTCCTCCTCCTCCTCCTCCTCCCCCTCCTCTTCCTCCACCTCCTCCTCCTCCTCCTCGCAACCAGAGAAACAAGAAGGTCCTCGAGCGGTCCAGGGAGGTGTCGAAGGCTTTGGTGGACGGCATCAAGAAGAACGGGGGCATCTTCGCGGCCTTCAGCAGGGCAGGGGAGAAGATGCTGGTCGCCCTGAAGTGCGCGGAGGAGTATGACACCATAGTGCGCGAGTACATGCTCATGGACATGGAGGACGGGGAAGCATTGTAGGCAGCCAAGCAAACGCTGGAAGAGAAAGAGAAGGAGCTGCATGAACACGGCAATTGCAAGACGTGCAAGAACATGGGTGCCCAGCGTGCCCTGTACCTGAATGCGCTTGGTGTTGTGGACAAGTGGGGCGACAACATGCAGTTGTGCAATGTGTGCAGGTGCCGCGCAGGCTGGGGCAGGGACAAAAACTGCGCCTGCTCGTGCGGACGAGCTTTCCCCAACGAGCTGTGGTGGAGGGGGCCCAGCGTTAGCTCGCGGTCAGATCAGTGGATGTCCTGGTGCAAAGTCGACTGGGAGGTGCTGGTGATTGCCCGGAGAGCTTCCCCAATGACCAGCTCATGAAAAAATGGGTGGACAAGATGAAGAACGACTTCACCGAGGACCGCGCGAAGTAGCCCGAGATCGGCTGGCGCGAGCTTGCGACGCGGATCGCGACGAACGACCTGGAGAACCTGCAGAGCGCCATGGAGGCATCCGAGAGGGAGCAGCAGACCGTCGAGAAACTCGAGAGGAGGGAGGTCGATAGGCTCCAGCGTCGTCAGGAACTGCGCGAGACCACGGGCACCCTGCTCGACGGCGCCGAGATTCTCGAGAAGTGCGCCGTTTCAGGTGGAGCGGCCAGCTCCAGCGGCCGCGCGTGGGAGCGCCCGCTCGCGCCTGCGGCTGCACTAGCGAGGGCATCTCGGAGTGCAGGCCAGCGGGGCCTGCGTCGACATGAGCGTCTTTTGAAAGGAGCACCGACAGGAGGCGCAAGACGACAGGAGACAGGACACATGCATATTGACATATCGCCACTGGGGCGACGAGTGGAAAACGATGGCCCCACAGAGACAAGAGAGCGCCCCCCTTAAGGGCCCCTTCCTCCGGTGGAACGACTGTGGGACATGACCAGCGCCACAGATATGGAAGTCTCTCACACGCCGTGACATTAGAGGCGTTGCTCGCCCCTACGTGCAAGCCGACTGGAGGGGGCACTCCAGATGTACATTTTGAATTCTGCCTATTACAGAGAACTTGGACGCAATATGTCGCAGCACAGGGCTTGCGTCGGATACTACATTGCACGACTCGGCCGTCGACCAGCACGTCCAGGAAGCGAAGTGAGTCTAGAGAGGGAGGGACTCTGTTCGAAGCGTGGGCCCAGCAGGACTTGTTGGTACAATATTGAGCAGGCCCCCCAGCATAAGTTTGGCACGAGAGGGGCCTCCTGCATTCCCTCCCTCTCCCCCTCTCCCCTTGTGTCGTCGAGGTGAGGTCGCGTCGTCGTCCCCCCCTGCTCGGGGGCCCCACTCGCCCAGCGCGTTCCTCATGGAATGGGCGCGCGAGAGGGCCAACAGCCGCTCCCCCCTCACTGGCCCGTAGGGGCTCGCACTCACCAGGTAGCGAGCCTCTCCTACGGGGCCTCCTCGGAGCTCGCCCCTTAAGGCATCGGGGCACGCCCCCTGCCGGCCCTATGAGAAGTCTGGGTCTGCGGCGAAGTTCACTCGCAGGGGATTTCGCAAATCGTGCCCGCAGTTCCTTTGCGGGCATTTCGACGTTGACCCCCTCATGCCGATGTCCTGTCTTGTCCTGTCCTGCACTGCCCTGTCGTGTCCTGTCCTGTCCTGTCCTGTCCTCCGCTTCCTCCTCCTCCTCCTCCTCCGAGGAGGAGGAGGAGGAGAATAAGCAATGGCATAAACATAGAAATTAGGTTGTCCGCGCAGATTTCTAGGATCGGCGCTGGAGCCCCCGGCGGCGCCTCCAGCGCGGAGCTCCGAGTCTTTATGTTGATGCCATCATTCGCGTCCCTATCCTCGTCCGCCTCGTCCTGGGCGCCAGCGGCGGCAGCCCCGTCGCCAGGCGATGAGACACCGTCATCCTCCTCCTCTGGTCCTCCGCAGCCTCCTCCTCCTCCTCCTCCTCCTCCTCCCGCGAGTCGCCCATTTCGCGCGATGCCGAAGGTCGTCGCCCGTGTTTCTGCAAGCCGTTTTTGCCAGTAGGCGAGCCTTGATCTTCGGATTTCTCTACGCTGGGTCCTCCTCTGCCTCGCCATCGTGGTCGTCGGCGAACCGTCATGCCTGGAGGTGGCGGGGTCCGCCTGTGTCGTCGCAGTTCCGTTCGTTCCGTTTCGTTCCGTGTTGTTCCGTTCTGTTCCGCAGTGGGAACGACTATCGTTTCGTTCCTCCGCCGCCATTGTCGTCGCAGTATGCCAAGGAGCGAGCCCCCAAGGCAGATGATTGGATCGGGTCGTCCAATCCCCTTCCTTTCGTTTTTGGTCGGTGTTACTCCGCATCCTTCTCTCGTCGACTTCTGTGGCTGAGACTCGGGAGTTCCAGCCGCCCTTGCCTTACCTCCTCCTCTCCCCACCTGCTCGTCAATGAGTGAGAGGGGGAGATGAAGATGAGTGGGAAGAGGATAGGGACCAGGGGGAGAAAGAGGGGCAGGACGAACAGGAGTAGCACAATAGGGCGGATGGGGAAGAGGAGTGGGAAGAGCATGAGGACAAGGAGAAAAGGGAATGGGGAAGAGGACATCATGGGGAGGAATAGTGGGGGAGCAGGGAGGTCAGAGACAACCCGTGGGATACAACAAATGCTGGAATCACCCTTTTCTTCCTATGCGCCTGCCGGGTAAAATCCTGCGCCGAATATTTCCTTACAAGCTCCCTCATAGGATCCGACATGTAGTCTTGCACTCTTCGTCAGAATGCGGAGAGCTACCCTCAAGGACGAGCGCACCATTCGTGTGACGCCGCGTATACCATCCTTGTAATCATCCGAAGGTTCCATATGCGCGAGCGCCGATATCGGGTAAGTATCAAGCGGTAACCTTATTTTATACGGGATCAACCTCATCTTCGATGAAGTCCCAAGCGAAATTACCAACGTGAGAAAGAACAGCGCTCTATCTTTGCAGCTCCTGCCAGCTTTTAGAAATGTTCTCGGCGCCGAGAAGTGAGAGCCACATTTTGAACATGCTCGTACCCCCATGCGTTTAGCTGTTGTACTTGTTAAGGCAAACGTGCGTGACTGCAGGGTGAGAGCCACATTTGAAAGCGGCCTTCCCTCCATCCGTGTAGCTGTCGCGAACTTCAGCTAGGAATGTGCGCGGCGCTACGGCGTGAGCTTCATTTCGAAACGACGTTATCCGACCCGTGTAGCTTCTGTAAGTTAGAACCACTCGTTGCCAGGAAGTCTCAGAGCGAACTGCCTGGTCCCTGGCGGCGACTCTGGCTCCGGCCCTGGCGCGCTCCGAGCTGACCCAAGAAGTCCGCGCGTACCCTCGAACATTTTGGTTTCTGAAGTTTTGTTCCTCCTTGTAGTAGCGGGGTGGGTTCTCACCTACGGACCGAGGCGCTTGCTAAGTGAAGCGGGGTACTTCATTGCCAAGTGGTACTCCTGCGCACATCAGGGAACGAAGGCTCTGAGAAGGGTCGGCGTTGTGACGATATTGTATTATTTTCTTCGTGCGACGTAGAGGACCAAGGAGTCTTGAGGCCACTCGGCAAAACCGTGGGGTCCTGGAGGCTGCACCAACGCTTCTGGGCGCGCCGCAGTATGGCGGGGACAGGATGGGGTGGCCGTTGGAGGGCCTCGAAGCCTTCTTGTCACCCCCAGGCTGCCATCCGCGCTCCTGAGATGCGGGTCCTGAGGTGCAGGAGGGCGGAAGATGGGCCTTCGGGCTCTGGGGTGCAGCCCTGTGGGGCTACAGCATCGCGCTGGCGGCGAGGGGCTGTCGCCGTCCAGAATGTTGCAACTACTGCAAGTCGCTGTCGTCGTCGTCGTCGTCGTCGTCGTCATCTTCGTCATCCTCCTCGTCCTCGTCCTCGTCCTCGTCCTTGTCGTCGTCGTCGACGCCGTCGTCGTGGTCGTGGTCGTCGTCTTCGTTCGCGCCCCCGGCAGTCGTCGCCCCGTTCTGTGCTGCAGCCGTCTTGGCTCGGAGGTGCCGCCGCGGCGGCCCCGCCAGAGCCAGCGCTCCCCCTGCGCCCGGGGGAGACCCTCGCTGCGCCCGCCGGCCCTCCCAGCGTCTGGCTCTGAGGCCGGAGTCTGTACACGTCGGGGGCGAGAGGGGGGGTCAATGCAAACGCGGGTCAGTCAGAGCGCCGGATGTTGCAGGATCTTGCCGAGCCAGGGGCGCGCTGACCCGGGCTTGGGCGCAGGATCCTGCAGGATCCTTCAGGATCTTGCCGGACTCTGCCATGGCTGACTGACACGGGTCTGGCTTGACCTGGGTCAGTAGATCCCCGAATGGGGGCGCGATGAATGAAGTCCAGGGAGGTTTTTCATAAAATGCCCTTTCAGGGCCCCCCGAGGGGCCCTTTGGGGCCCCAAAGGGGGCCGCTAGGGCCCGAGCAGTGCACCTGTCTTCCCCACCCCCATGTATCGCCCACTGCCCATTAAGCGATGCCTGACGCCTGGGGAATCGATGTTGCAGGACCCAACGGGGCATTGTCATGGATGTTATTCTCTTGCACAGGGTGTCTAGAGCTCCTTCCATTTTATTCCGCGTCGCACCGCACCCCGCCCTCTTCCCGCCCCCCCTCCTACTCCTCACCAGTATCCCAGCGGCTCAGTGGAACCTCCGCCCAGAGCCCCCTCCGCCCCGACCATTCTATTCAGCGTCGCACCGCGCCCCCCCCCTCCCCGCCCCACTCCTACCCTTTCTCAGCGGCCCATTGAAACTTCCGCCAAGTGCCCCCTCCGCCCCGACCATTTTATTCCGCGTCGCGCCGCGCCACCCCCCTCCCCGCCCCCCTCCTACCCCTCCCCAGCCTTCCCTAGCGGCCCAGTGGAACCTCAGCCCAGTGCCCCCTCCGCCCTAACCATTTTATTCCGCGTCGCACCGCTCCCCCCCCTCTGTGAAGCGAAACTTCACAGGGCACACTTCCTCTTCCCTCGAGATGCTCCTCAGGCAGCTCTCCACGTGGCGCTCTATCTCCGATCGGCGCCACCAGCACCCGCACGCACCAGCACTATGAGAGAGAGCGGGGAAGTATGTATTGTGCTTAATTATATAGGAGTTGGTAGAGAGGGAGAAAGGCGGGGCCTCTCGGGCCCCGGGACTCCTGTGGTCCCCAATGAGGGCCTGCAGTCAAATGGTTATGGACGGAGCGAATCATGGCATTCAAATCGACGTGGATCGATTGACACCGACCCTTAAATATCTTCGCTCCAATCCATAGCTGAAGCGGGCGTCACACTATCCACAGGCTTTGCTGGAAATCTAGATCACCCCACAAATCTGGGCGAAAATCCAGAGTCTGGACAGTTTCTAAAGCATTGATTCCGAGGCCTTTACGCCTCTTCGCAGACTCAAACATCTGATCGTATACCAAACGCCACCGGCAACCGTTGCTGAAACACAAATCCAGGTGCCATCTTTCATGGCCCTTGGTGAGACTGTTAGCTAGCATGGCATCACTGTGGACCCATCGAACAGGACACTCACAGGCCTCAATCCCGTTCCTCAGGGCTAGCAGTTCTAGACCCGTCCTGAACTCTGTACCTACCATCAGTTATTCCGGGCAACTAAGACAATCGTACAGGTTCTTTGAGTCAGTCACTAGACATCCAGGAACTCGCCGAACGTGGTCCCAGGGATCTCTAAGATCAGGTTTCCACCCAGATAACTCCGACAACAAGAAACGAGCATAAGTAACTTTGTCCTCTGCGTTGACCGTAGCTGAAACCTCAGCCGCCAGGGGTGATCGGCACGTCCGTTCTACTTTGCCCGAACACCAACTCATCAAAGAGACTCCCGTCTCCTTGCCCTCGAGAAACGACACCGGGACAACTCCTATGATCCTGATTTCCGTCGACTTCCCGTCTATCCTCTTCGCGAAAGCCGCATCCCCCCAGCCAGCGACTGCCAGTTCTTCGATTGGCTCGAACGCGAAGGTTTCGATCGTCCTTTCTCGGGCCTCTTTGGCCCTCTTGATGAGCTTGTTAACCTTCAGCAACTTCTCCACCGTACACGATTTCGTCTTGCTCTGGAGCAAACTTAATTCTGCTAAAATGTCGGGCCCCGTCTGGGTCCCTTTCCGCTGGAGGCTCCCGGTGGCTGCTCGGAACTGACTCTTCTCAGCGGCTGTGACTGGCGAGGCGACGAGATTTGACAACGACGCTCGGGAAGGACCTCTATTTCCTCGATCTGTTCTATGTACGTCTTTTGGCTCAAGCTGAAACTGAAATCTGATCGCTGGTAGATGTCAACACCACACTGTGTGAAAGATCCGTACTCCCACTCCGTCCAGCGAAACGCATCCATGATCTGTTGCTTGGCTCTGTCCCACGTCTGGTCATGATCACGACCGGCGAATAAGAAGTCATCCACATCAGATAGAGCCATTCCGCGGACATGGGATCGACCATCAGAAACATCAGACTCCAGAATCCAAACACACGGATCAGCTTCCAGTTGTCTCCAGCAGAGTTTTTTCAGCTTCTTGTTCACAGCCTTGTGCCACGCCCTCGGAGCCTGTACTAGACCGTAAGCTGACTTCTTGAGAAGAGCCGCCTGACCTGTGCCAAGACCCAGGTACTCTGCTATGTCACCCGTCGGCTTCCCGAACAAATCACGATCCAGCTCCTCGCCTTGCAAGAGCGCAGACTTAACATCTCCCCTGGCAAATCTCATCTTGAAATGGGCCGCCTTCTGAAAGACGACCTGTCTTGCCGTCCTGGTAGCCGTTGGTGCACACGATTCCTCCGTAGTCAGACCCGAATCCTGAAATCCCAGAATCACAAGTCGCGCCTTGGTTTTTCTGCCACTGGGTTCTTTTGGATCTATCTTCCAGGTCAGGATCCCCGTGCCCCCTCCGCCTCTGTTTCGGGCCCCCTGGGAGTTCTTCGGATCCTCTGTCAACTTTTTTGATATTTGTTGGTCTTGGCGGCCATCTCGCGGGGGAGGGAGGGCCCTTGGAGTCTCCTCGAACTCGCCCTGTCAAGCCCATCTTGCGGTCCTCGTTGGCCCCTCCTTCCCCGATTCTTCGCATCCTATATCCTTTCCCCATCCTCCTCATGCACCTCCTCCTCCTTCCCCCTCCCTTCTGTGCAAGAGCCATGGCACGCGTGCCACTTGTTTCGCCCTGGGCGGGGTCCAAACAAACACATCTCCACTGCCTTTCAGGAGTCCGGGGGCACCAGTACTCACTGCCCCATGCAGTGGATGTTTTTGGATGCCAGCGTGTATGCATTTGCTCAGCCCCTCCTCCTCCTCCGTGAGACCTCGGGCAGCGAACCAATACGGGGCAGCTTTTGATCGATGACTCCTCGGATGTTGGAAAAGTTGGTTTCCTAAAGCACGTATGCCCAGAAGCTCTGGGTTTCAAGACGTTCCTTTTCTAGAGCTTCCAGGGATTGGGGCAAGGGGGAGTACAGCAGGCCACACCATGGCTAGTCGACCCGCTTCAGCGTTACAGTAGTGGAGGGCATGACTACTGGGCTTGAACATGTCCACAGGCGTGATTCGTCTGGTCCATTTTGGAACAGCCGTTCCAGATGGGCAGGGGGGGGGGGGCCTGTGCGCTTTCGCGGTTATCCCTTTTCCTCCTCTCCCCTCCTACTTGCTCCTTTCTCTTGCATCCTTCCTAGCTCCCCCTTCTCACTCTCACCACCTCTGGTTTACCTTGTCTCTTCAATCCTCCGTATCAGTATCCTCCTCGTCCGCTGTGGTTATCCATGCTCCTTCCTCCGCCTCGTTATCCCCTCCTCTCTTGGCACTCCTCCGCCTCCGTCTTCGGGGGGCGGGGGGGCGAGGCAGTCGTAAAGGGAGTCTCTCGTTTGGGAAATGCATAGGGCGAACGAGAACATCGGCCCGAGGGTGCTTCATGGAGTCATAAGGCAGACCGCCGCGTTGCAGGAAGAGAAGTTGGAAGGGGTGACCGTGCTCACAAACAGCGAGGACCCCCTGGACATCCAGGCCCTTGTCGAGGGTCCGACGGAGACGCCGTACGATGGCGGCATCTTTCGGATCAAGGTCTGTATAGGAGCGGACTTCCCGCAGCAGCCTCCGAAGGCCATCTTCTTGACTAAGATCTTCCACCCCAATATCAACGCGTCGACTGGGGACGTTTGCGTCAACACGCTCAAGAGGGATTGGGACCCAGCGAACTGGAACATCGGCCACATTCTGCAGGTCATCCGTTGCTTGTTGATCGTGCCCTTTCCGGAGTCTTCCCTGAATGAGGAGGCCGGGCGCTTGTTCATGGAGAGCTACTCGGAGTACGCCACGCACGCCGCCATGATGACCCGCACGTGGGCCATGCCGCGGCAGCCAGCGAGCACGGCTCCGCAGAGAGACGAGGCCGGCGAACCCGCGGAGGAGGGAGAGGCGAGGAGGCCCTCCAGGCAGGCGGGCGCCAAGCAGAAGAAGAGTCTTCGGCGCCTGTGACCAGGGGCCGGGGCACGGTGGTCCCAAAGGCGGCGGGGGCGGTCGAGCAGCCTTTAGCTAGCTCCTGCCCGACGCTCTCGCCTGATGGCGTGCGACGGGGCTCGCTTCCTCACTGCCTGTGCGGGCGAACGCACGTGAGCAGCGCCATGCAAGCAGGGTGGTCAGCGACCAGCGGTTCGGGGCACGGGCGGTTCGGTGGTCGGGGGGGGGGGGGAGGAGGCGCAGCAGCAGGCAATGCAGAGGCCTCCCCGGGCCATGTGCGGTGGATGGTGCCCCCTCGTCGAGCCAGCTGCCTCTGCCCCTCCTCCCCGAGCTCGCGCCGCATCGACGCGGCGGCGACGCCGGCGTTGGGCGCGCAGGGCGGAGGGCCACCAGCTCCCTTCGGGTGTTGCTAGAAGTGCCCCTGGCCCAAGGTGCCCCCAGGATTTTTTCAAGGAGGCCCCCACGGCCTCCAGCACACCCCTCACGAGGCCCAGGGGGCCTCCGGGGCTCCAGGATTGAGCGAGAGGGGCACCTTGGGCCAGGGGCGCCTCTAGCAACCCCCGATCCCTGGTCCAGGTCGACCTTGAGCGATCTCCTTCGCCGCATATAGCGTGCGCGCCAAACAAGACACCAGCATGCCAGCAGGCGCTCCACGGACATCTCACATCTCTCATCCCCCGCTGGCCCCAGGGGCCCGCAGAAGCCCTCGGGCGGGGCACCCGAGGACCCTCAGAGGTCGACGAAGAATCAGCCCCAGCATTTCTCAGCGCAAGATCTCGCATCGTGCGCGTCTGCTGTAATGGAGGATGACGATTAATAAATGACCGGGGGTCGTATTCACGCGGCGGCGCCCGGGATGGCGATTAGAAAAAACCGGCCGCGGGCTGGAAAACTATCTTTTTCAATCGTTCTCCTCCAGTCAGAAAATTGTGCAGAAATAACAGAAAACTATTTTTTAATCGTTCCCCCCCCCCATTTTTTATTAATCGTCATCCCGCATTAGCGGAGATCGCTGATGTGTCGCACGACCCGAACGCTGTCAGAGGGGACAGTCAGTCAGCAGTCGCCTCGAGACGACGGGAGCCGGCCGTATACCTATACGACCACCCTTCGGGTGGTAATAAAACGACACGAAGATCGGGACAAAATCGGATTGGGATAACTCGAAATCTCTGAGAATCGGCGGGTTTGGAGGATGTACTGGGCGCCGCGGCCGCTCCAGAGCGTTCCGGAACGCTCTGAGAGCGCTCCGGAACGCTCTGGAGCGATTTATCCCGATCCTAGCCCTGTTTGAGGTAAGGAGGTTGAGGGGAGGTGAAAGAACCAATTGCTGGCAACTGCGATGGGTGTGATGATGACATGACGATGCTGGTGGCGCGCTCTCAAGTTGAGGGCGACGCGTGATGACGATGCTGCGCCGCGATGTGATGCCACTATAGACCCCGCGATCGATTTCACTCGATCGATCTCACTACCGACCTCACGGCCAGCCTCAGTACTTACTATCGATGGATCTAGCGATCGATCCCATTAGCAATCTCACGCTGAGTGTCGCTGAGTACGAAAAGGCCGCGCCGCTCGCAGACATGATTCCTGGAAGCAGGTGTTGTGCGTAATGCTTGCTTGGGCCACACAGCTGCGGTAGGAGTGGCCGTGGTAATGATCGCATTAGCCGCGGTGGTTGCAATGCGATGAGTGGTCGAGAGGATTGTAACCAGGAGAGTCAACTGAAACGACCCCGCAGTCGATCTCATTGTGGATCGCATTTAATCGATATCACAACCGATCTCACTATCGATATCACTATCGATGTCACTCAGTGGATCCCGCCATCGTTCCCACAGTCGATCTCACAATCGATGTCCTGATAGATATTACGATCGATTTTACCATCGATCTCACTCGGCCAATCTCGCTATCGATTACACACTTGATCTCTGAAGTGATCTGAATCGATCTCACAATCGAGCCAATCGATCCCACTATCGATCTCAGTGTCGATCTAGCAATCGATCGCACTATCGACCTCACGATCGATTGCACGATCGACGCAGTTATCGATCTCACTATCGAGATCACCACCGCTCGCACGATCGATGCAACTACCGATCTCACTATCGACCTCACCATCCAACTATCGTTCTCACGTCCGATCTCACCACATCGTGGTCGTTATATATATACACATATCACGGTCGATTTCAGCACCGATCGAGACACCCTCGGGACACCACTGCGGAACATCGCGGGGCACTGCGGGACACCATTGAACACCACGGGACACCGCGGGACACCATTGGAACACCGCACAGGGGCACCACGGCGGGACACCCCAAGCCACCGACCGCTCACCAGAGGGCCAGACTTTGGCATCTGAATCGCCCTAGCGACGGAGGGATCATTCCTCTCGCGCGCACACGCAGCTTCGCCCCGCCCGCACGCACGACACGAACACGAAACCTGGACTGATTTCCCGGTGGAGGGCTCTCC
Organism: Prorocentrum cordatum; assembly: GCA_963575745.1. Taxonomy (NCBI): domain Eukaryota; class Dinophyceae; order Prorocentrales; family Prorocentraceae; genus Prorocentrum; species Prorocentrum cordatum. The sequence goes on from CAUYUJ010019071.1 coordinate 615,332, forward strand.
GTTCTATTGCGATCTCACCCCCCAACCTTCGACCTCCACCCACGCCCGTCCTGGCTGGCGCGGCCTTTCACCTGACGGCCAAACAGGGCTTGACTATTATTCGACGCGGAGATCCCCAGATGTGCATCTCGTTTCCTGGAACGTCGCGGTGAGCGTCTGGGTGTGAGAGCGAGTGCATATGAACGAGTAGATACGACGACAACGACGACGATGGCGGCGGCTACAGAATGATGAGGGACAGTGACGAACACAACTCAAAGACCGATAGACGGTGAGCAGGCCCCCTTCCCTCTCCTTCCTCTTACTACTCGTCGTACCCCATTTCTTCGCTTCCTCCCTCCTCCCTTCTCCCTCTTCCTGCGTCGTCTTTCTTCCTCATCCGTCCTCCCTCCTCCGTTTTGGCGGTCGTCCTTCTCCCTACATCGAAGTGATCATGCTGCTCTGAATTTGCAGGTGTGCTGAAGCCAGCGCCTCGCTCGAGACAGCTTCTAAATCTGTTGTGGAGAAAGCGAAGTCCAAGCCATCAAACAGGCAAGCCGCTTGAGGCATCTCCACATTCTGGTCGCGAACGGGCCGGTGAAGTACCTTCTGACGCCCCACCCTTGAGGTGCCGAATTCAGCGCATCGCTTGGGACATTCTTGCAATCTGGTTAGAAAACGCCGAACTCCAAGCCACTAAACAGGCAATACGCTTGATACATCCCCACAATCTGGGCGAAAGGGCTAGTGAAATACCTCTTGACGGCTCCCTTGTTGGCTTGCTGAAACCAGCGCCTCGCTCGATACCTCAAACGTTGCTCTGAATGCAAAGGAGTGGGTTATCAAACAGGTAACCCGCCGGAGACATCCCCATGATCTGGCCGCGAACGGGCCCGTGACATATTCCCTGGTGGCTCCCCCTTGGAGTGCTGAAGCCAACGCCTCGCTTGAGACATCCTCACAAGTTGAGTGTGCGTGCGTGTGTGTGTGTGTGTGTGTGTGAGTGAGTCTGAGTGTGAGGACTCTGAGTGTGTATGAATCTGAGTGTGAGAAGTGAGTCTGCGTGTGAGTGCATCTGAGTGCATCCGAGTATAAGTGAGCACAGGTGTTAGTCTGAGATGAGTGAGTTTTAGTATGAGTCTGAATGTGAGTGGGTGAGTGTGTGTGTGAGTCTGAGTATGAGCGGTCCGAGTTTGATGAGAATTCGAAGGAGGCGGGTGTGGGGAGGCGGAGGCGCCACAGAAGTACCAATATCTCCATCTTAGGAGATCGGGAAGAACCTTTCGGAGGTCCGCGGGGATCTCTTGGATCGGTACTGGACCCTCCTTGCGCGCGGAGCGCGCCAGGGGGTCAGCGCCGACCCAAGAAAGCAGCGCAGATCTCCGGACATGTACGTTTATGCCGTTGTCGGTTCTTCTGCTTCAGCAAGGCGGGCGCGTCTTTTCACTTCACGCCCCAGCCGGGCTTAGCAAATTCGACTACATCTGCAAGGTCTCCCCTCTGTTCCTCTGCACTCTTCTGGGAACTCATACGCTGCGGGTCAATCCTCACCGACTCGCTGCTGGACACATAGGCAGCGCCCCTCCTTCTTCTCCACTTCGTCATTCTCTTTCTCCTGCTCCTCTTCCTCCTGCTCCTCCTCCTTCTCCTCATTATCGTCCTTCTGCTCCTGCTCTGCTCTCCTCTACAATTACCCAATATGAAAATACTCTCTCACTTCCCCTGATGGCGTCCCGAAGATATCCGACACCCCCCCGCGTATTGTTTTTTACACACAGGATTCCCGGGAAACGGGTTTTCGCTTGTGTTTTTTTTCAAAATGCTGCTCTCGCCGGGGCGCCGGCCTCATTTTCGGGCCCCGCTCGTTCCGAATCGTGCTCCCGCTTCAGCGCTGGCCTCATTTCCGTGCTTCCGCTCGTTCCGAATCGTGCTCCCGCTGCAGCGCCGGCCTCATTTCCGCGCTTCCGCCTGTTTCGACTCGTGCTCCCGCTGCAGCGCTGGCGTCATTTCCCGTGCCATGCCACAGCACACGCGCACACACGCACACACACACACACCACCACCACCACCACCACCACCACCACCACCACCACCACCACCACCACCACAGCACCAGCACCAGCACCACCACAGCACCAGCACCAGCACCACCACCACCACAACCACGCACACACGCACGCACGCACGCACGCGCACCACCACCCACTAGTCCGCGGATAGAGAAAATCAGCGCCATGGTAAGGGATGGGAGGGAGGGGTAGGACGTCAGATATGACGCGCGCACCTAGCTTGCCTCATCCCCACTCTCCTTCTCCTGCTCCTGCCTCTTCTCCTCCTCCCCGTCCTCCTCCTCCTCCTTCTCCTCCTTCTCCCCCATTGGCGCCTTGCCCCTGCGGGTGCGGGACCACCATGGAAGGAGAGGGGCAGTGGAGAGAGGTCGAGAAGGACGAGGAGGGGGAGGGACTGGGAAGAGTTGAGCAGGGATGAGAGAGGGGTGGGATGATGTCTTGAGGAAGAGGGGGGAAGAGGAGGGGGGGTGGCAGGACCAGCAGAACAGAGGAGGAAGGAGGAGGGAGAAATGAGGGAGAGGCGGAGGAGGGAGAAAAGATGGAAATCAGGAGGAGGAGGAGAAGGGAGAAGGGAGAAAGGAGGGAGAAAGGAAGGACAAAGGAGGGCGAGGAGGCGGAGGAGGAGTAGGAGGAGGACGACGAGGAAAAGGATGAGGATGGGCGGGGCCACCACAGCAAGACATCGAGCAGGTGGAGGATCAGGGTTTTGGCACGACGGCCTTCGGTGGCCTGCGCTGGTGCGGCGCAGAGAGAAGATCGGGGGCTTCGGATGAGGGAGGGCCTTCGTCACGGGCGGTGATGTGCTGGCTTTGGCCTGGCCCGCCGGTCGTGGACGCAGCGGTTGACGAGTACACGCCGGTCGTTGTAAGCAGGTAGTTTCGGATTCCCAGACCCCAATCTACTTCAAGCGCCGTCCTACTTCAAGAATCGATATGATTTTGGTGCGTTGTGTTATTCTCTGGGAGGACCGGAGCCCAATCTACTTTCTATTTGATGTGTTGACCTACTTCTTCCGAGTGGCGTGTAGGGCCATGGCAAGCCGAGCATGCGTCAGCCTTGCTGCAGCAAGTCCTCTCATGAGTCACCTCTCAGCGTCGGCCATGCTGCAACAAAGTCCGCTCATGAGACACCTCTCAGAGGCTTGCTTCGGTGACCTTCCTGGGGCCCACCTGGCGGATCTGGTCGATTGCAGTATACCTCGAGCTCGACTCTAGTTCGAATGGAATTTGGCTCAATCTCAACTCAAGTCGGCGGTCGTTCGACGAAGTATCGACACATGAGTGGAGCGAGTGTCTCCAGGAAGGTCCACAGAACGAACATATAATCCCTTCTCCCACGTCCCTGCAAAAGTCATGTTCACTGCGGGCATGGCTCCCTTGAAAGACGATCGCCTCCTTTGCCTGCTGTTCAGGCGAGAGTTCTTTTTGGAAACGGAGCCGCCCGCCATCGCCGCGGCCCGGATGAGCGCCTCGGAACAAAGATACAGCTTAAGGACGCAACCATCGAGAACCCAGTGTTTACATGGAACAGCCCTCCATCCGTGCAGCTGCTGCGCATGTGTCCCCGTCTTGTCATACATGCTGAGGAAAGCAAGCGGGAGTATCATGCTTCAAAGGAGCCTTTTCGTTGCGTGCAGCTGTCGTGTAGTTTCACACTCCAGCTCATGACAACCGACGAGCTCCATGTAAGCGCGAGGGCCAAGCTCCAGACCACATCACCTCAACATGTGTGCCTGTTGTGAGCTTCTGCAGCGAGTACGGGTGGCAGTTGGCGAGAACCAAATATGGTGACCCCCCACCTCCAAATATGACGAGCGCCACAGTCGAAACCAACACAACATTCATCCATGTAGCGGTTCGGAATTTTGAGCTTGGGTACCTGGCTGAAGTGGGGTTCCACGGTTCGAATTGTTGTCGTTCTTGTTGCTCTTGTTGTTGCCGTTGCCCCTCGACCTTCGCCGCGACCCGCGCCGCGACGCACTCGCGACCCGCTCGCGACTCAGCCGCGACCCACCCGCAGCCCGCCCGCGATCCACCAAGGACCCGCTCACGCAGCGACCCGCCCGCGACATTGTTGGAACCAAATCGGCGTCTGCGGCGGGCTGGCTTACCCACATGGTTTACACACAACATCGGCGCTTGCGACGGGCTGTTTGGCATTGCGTTTGAAAAGCATCATTATGCGCCCCAGCTCTGGCTCCCCCCCACTCTTTTCCGCAACTGCGGGGGACTAGGTTCTGCCACGCGCAGAGGGGGGTATGGGGGATGGGGGAAGGCTTCTTAGAAGCACCCCTGCTTCTTAGAAGGCGCGGGCCTTGTCTGTAGATCCGAGGCCCGCACCTTCTAACAAGTAGACTCCTTCTAAGAGACCATTTCTTAATTGCTTGGGCCATGACGGGCGTCATGGCCCCGGCCCCCCCTCCCCTATGACGTAACGCTCCCCCCCCCCCAGTGCGCTCCGGGCACTGCCGCCGTGCGTGTTGGGATCCGCCTAGGTGTCCGCGTAGGAATCCGCATAGGAGTCTGGTCCGCAGTCGTCTTCGTCGTCGTCGTCGTCGCTCGTGGCTCGTGGCTCGTGGCTCGTCGCTCGTCGCTCGTCGCTCATCGTCGTCGTGCGCGCGGACGCGGCTGGAGCTTGTTTTTTCCCAACCATCCTGTGGTGTTGGGTCCTCGTTTTGAAGAGACGGTGCCCCGCGTCTCCTCTCCTTCCTTCCTTCCTCCCGCTGCCCCCTCCCTCGTCGCCGCACCCATTTCGGCACACCCCTCACACGTTTCGTGGCCCCATAGGGAGCTCCACCGAAGGCCCCAGTGGCTGCGTCCGCATGGCGGCGCCGCACCCATTTCGGCACACCCCTCACACGTTTCGTGGCCCCATAGGGAGCTCCACCGAAGGCCCCAGTGGCTGCGGGCGCATGGCGGCGCCGCACCCATTGGCGCCGCACCCATTTCGGCACACCCCTCACACGTTTCGTGGCCCCATAGGGAGCTCCACCGAAGGCCCCAGTGGCTGCGGGCGCATGGCGGCGCCGCACCCATTTCGGCACACCCCTCACACGTTTCGTGGCCCCATAGGGAGCTCCACCGAAGGCCCCAGTGGCTGCGGGCGCATGGCGGCGCCGCACCCATTTCGGCACACCCCTCACACGTTTCGTGGCCCCATAGGGAGCTCCACCGAAGGCCCCAGTGGCTGCGGGCGCATGGCGGCGCCGCACCCATTTCGGCACACCCCTCACACGTTTCGTGGCCCCATAGGGAGCTCCACCGAAGGCCCCAGTGGCTGCGGGCGCATGGCGGCGCCGCACCCATTTCGGCACACCCCTCACACGCTTTCGTGGCCCCATAGGGAGCTCCACCGAAGGCCCCAGTGGCTGCGGGCGCATGGCGGCGCCGCACCCATTTCGGCACACCCCTCACACGTTTCGTGGCCCCATAGGGAGCTCCACCGAAGGCCCCAGTGGCTGCGGGCGCATGGCGGCGCCGCACCCATTTCGGCACACCCCTCACACGTTTCGTGGCCCCATAGGGAGCTCCACCGAAGGCCCCAGTGGCTGCGGGCGCATGGCGGCGCCGCACCCATTTCGGCACACCCCTCACACGTTTCGTGGCCCCATAGGGAGCTCCACCGAAGGCCCCAGTGGCTGCGGGCGCATGGCGGCGCCGCACCCATTTCGGCACACCCCTCACACGTTTCGTGGCCCCATAGGGAGCTCCACCGAAGGCCCCAGTGGCTGCGGGCGCATGGCGGCGCCGCACCCATTTCGGCACACCCCTCACATTCGTGGCCCCGAGCACCGAACCCCTCACACGTTTCGTGGCCCCATAGGGAGCTCCACCGAAGGCCCCAGTGGCTGCGGGCGCATTCCGCACCCATTTCGGCACACCCCTCACACGGTGGCCCCATAGGGAGCTCCACCGAAGGCCCCAGTGGCTGCGTTGGCATGGCGGCGCCGCACCCATTTCGGCACACCCCTCACACGCTTTGTGGCCCCATAGGGAACTCCACCGAAGGCCCCAGTGGCTGCGTCCGCATGGCGGCGCCGCACCAATTTCGGCACAACCCTCACACGTTTCGTGGCCCCATAGGGAGCTCCACCGAAGGCCCCAGTGGCTGCGTCCGCATGGCGGCGCCGCACCCATTTCGGCACACCCCTCACACGTTTCGTGGCCCCATAGGGAGCTCCACCGAAGGCCCCAATGCTACCGCCCTCATGCGTCCCGCACGCCCAGGACAGCGTTTCGTGGCACGCCTTTCGTGGCTCCATAAGGGAGCCCCACCGAAAGCGGCACCCACAAAGCGTTATTCACAATTGCATATGGTTGGGTCGTTCGCCAGGATTTTTTTTTATTCCGGCCGATGACGGCAATCATCTGGGGGGGGTGGAGGGGGTCGATGACGTCACGCTTCGCGCCGGCGGCGCCTGGGAATGCCTCGGAATGACGGAGGACGGGTGGCACCAGCATGTAGGTGGCGATCAGCACCACAACGCCTGTGTAAACCTCAGTGCTTGCGTACACCACAGCGCCTGTGTACACCACACCGCCTACGTACACCACAGAAGCCGCGTGCAACACAGCGTCAGTTTGTGCCACCGCGCGCGCGGGCACAACAGCTTTTGTGTGCACAGCGCCTGCGTACACCACATTAGCCGTGTGCAACACAGCAGTGTACACCACAATGCTTGCGTGCATTGCAGTGTCTGTGTGCACCACGGCGCTTTGTGTGCACCACAGCAACCGTGTGCAACACAACACCACTGTTGTATGTAGAATGTTAGAAGGAATCATCATAACAAAATGGAGCGTTTGTGGATTCCACCGAAAACACCAACAAACAATCCGAATGGGCAAGGGAGCGCCAGGGGAATCTACGAGTCTTTCTGAGTTCGCCCGCATCACCGTCACTCCTCCCATCTGCGTCCAGGAGGCTCCAACTAAATTGGCCGTCCGAGAACCAAGTGGGCCGATTCAATAGACCATTCCGCGGTGCACGCTGAGTTGTGCACGTGCGCTGTAGCGCCAACCCTCACGACAGGGGGTAAGGAGGAGGAGGAGGAGGAGGTGGAGGAGGAGGAGGAAGAGAAAAAGGAGGAGGAGGTGGAAGTGGAGGAGAAGGGAAATAGGAAAAACGTCGCATTCGATTATCAACACTTTCCTGGCGTGGCGCTTCCGCAGCAGATCCTCACGTACAGGCTCCTTCTGCCAGTCCTATGCACGCAAGCATTGTGGTGTACAATAGCGCTGCGTTGCACGCGGATGTTGTGGTGCAGACAGGCGCTGTGGCGTGCACAGGCGCCGCGGTGCACGCAAGCATTGTGGTGTACACAGGCGCTGTGTTGCACATGGTTGCCTCCGGTATGCACATGTACACCGGCGCTGTAGTGTACGCAAGCACTGCAGTGTACACAGGCGCCGCGTTGCACACGGTTGTTGCGATGTGCGCAGGCGCTGTGGTGTACACGCGCGCTGTGGGTGCACGCGAGCGTTGTGGTGTACACAGGCGCAGAGGGGGCAGATCGCCACCTACATGCTGCTCGCGTCGTCGTCGTCGTCGTCGTCGTCGTCGTCGTCGTCGTTTGTCGCTCGTCGCGTCGTGCGCGCGTGCGCGGCTGTGGTGCCGGAGCCACACGGCGGGGGTGGGGGGGCGTTACGTCAATATCCCCCCCCCCCCATGACGCCCGTCATCGCCGAACATAAAAAGAAACGTTCTCTAAGAAGCCTCCCCCCTCCCACTACCCCCTCGTGCGCGCCGCCAACCACCCCTGGCGCCCCCTGATTCTTTCCACATTTGCAGGGGACTGTACGGTAGAGGCGCTAACACAAGACACAAGGACCACTTTGGGCTCAGAAGGGGCTCTGGTTTTCGGGCCGCTCCTTAGGCCTGTGTCGGAGAATCTGATCGCGGCCGAGGCTCGCCGTGGCTAGGAAAGCCCCTTCCGACCTTATTTGGCACTCCGTCTGAGAGTAATTACCATCGCTGAAGGTATCCCGCCCCGCAAGTGCCGCGCGTGGGGGCGCGGGTGGTGGCGGGCCTTGCCCCCGACCAGGCCACAGGCGACGCCCAGGCCGGCCTAGCGACACGCATGGCGGTGTCCAAAAGAGGAGCCGTGCAGAAGGAATGGGGGGGGAGACGCAATCAAGGAGGAACGAGGAGGAGCAGAAGGAGAGAGGAGCAGTAGGGGATGGAGGGGAGGAGTAAGAGGAGGAAGAATATGAGGAGGGAGGTGAGGAAGAGGAGAAGAAGGAGGAGGAGGAGGAGGAGGAGAAGGAGGCAGGATGAGGATGAAGATGGGGAAGAGTAGGAGGGAGGATGAGTGTGACCAGTGTCAGCCTAAGACGCATCAGTGGTGCTACAATAAACCCTCCTTCCAAGTTCCCTCTTCACAGATCCCTGCAATCATTTATGTTCACTGCAGGAAGTGCCCCATTGGAAAACGACCGTCTTTCTTGGGGCTTCAAATACGGGAGTCAACATGACTGTTGCGCCCTGACGGTCCTCCTAAATCGCGCTAGAACGCCATTCCTCGGACTTCAACACCGTGAATCAGCGTGTGTTGCGTGTTGGCAATCCCGACCCGTGCCCAAACACCATTCCTGGGACTTCAAATGCGCGCATCCTTGAAGCGGTTGCAAATTATCAGACGGATAGGTGCGGCGTAACAGCGATAATTTGCTATTGAAGAAGGAGTCGTTCTCCCATCCTTGAGACAGTTGCACAGGCAGTGCGCGGCGGTACGGCGAGAGCCACACTTTGACAGGGAACCGCCCTCCGTCCGTGAAGCTGCCGCAAGCTGTTCGGTCGGTTGCATGCGGCGCTACGGCAAGCACCACAGTGCGAAAACGACCCGCTCTCCCGCTCTCCACCAGGTCATCACCGCTGGCACCACCATGGGAGTCCAGCTGGGCCACTCGCGCAGCCCAGGACTGGCCGCAGACGCGAACAGATCTCGCGTCGAATATCTCTTGCCCTGTCAAGGGGCCGCAGAGATCGAGGCGGTGCTGCTCCTCCGCGACCTTCGTAGCAGGCACCTTGACAGCAAGGTGCTCGTCGCCAACGGGTCCATTTACAGCGACATTTTCGCCCTCATCGTGGAGCTCACGTGACCGGCCGGCTTGTCCTGGATCTCACACCTCTGTGACGAGGCACTCTTTCTGTCGCCGCGGCTGGCCACGATCCGCACCACCGTCCAGCAGGACGTCTGGCAGGACACAGTGGAGGAGCTCTGGAAGGACGATGTGGACGCCGCTGTGTCGAAGCTCTGGTGGCAGCTCTCCCGCTCAGGAGGGCGAGCTTGGACGACGCCGTCAGCCACTCCGACTCGACTCCAAGCTGCGCGGCGCCCAGCCGCAGTGAGGGCAGTGCCGACTCCTGCCGGAGACGCAGCGGCGGAGTTGCGCGGGATTTTTGTGAAACGATCCCCACGCCGTGATCGCCGCCCTCTTGGTAGTGCTGCAGGCTCAGTCTGGCCTGGCGCTGGCCCCAGCGGGTACTGCTGCTGAGCTGGCACCTGGTACGTGGCGGCGCCTGGCGGATGATGACCCCAGCGTCGCACCATGGCCGGGTGCGTCTGTACTCGCACTCAGCGGCCGAGGTTGCGTCGGTCACGGCGCACCTGCACGGTCAGGCCTTGCAGATGGGCGGGGACCTTGTTTCCATCACCGTCGTGCCAGACGAGGCGGCTGCTCCGCGTGGCAGCGGAAGGGGCAGGGGAGGCGGCGGCGCCAGGCCTCCTCTCTCCGAGGGTGCTTGGCAGCATGGCAGCGGGATGGCCTCCGCTGGGCCACCGTCCAGGGTGGCTGGTGCATGTGTAGTTGACGTCGTCGAGTCCAGCAGCATCCGTTGTTTCCTCCTGGACTTTGAGCTGACTGTTCGTCGCTTCGCTCACCATGATGACATTCCTCTCTCTCTCTCTCTCTCTTTTTCCTCAGATTCTGCGCATCTCAGTTCCACCCGTCCCACAGCCAAGCGCCACGAACTTCGACGAGGTGGTTTCGTAGCTCGGGAGATTGCCCTCGCTGTCGCCTGCGGGGCCAGCCCCGCGAGTGCTTCGACGGCGCTGGATCCCGCCGCCCCTGTGCAGGCAGGCGGCGTCGACCCCTTCAGCAGCCTTGTCGGCATCATCCCAGGCGCCCGTGGGCCCTTTCCCTTCTCTTGGGGACGTTGCGGGCGCCTGCTGGAACGCCCAGGCGCCTTCGACCGCCGTCGCCGGAGGCACGTGGATAAGGGCGTGTACGTGCGGCGGCCGCTCAGGCACTGGGATTTCGTTCCGGTCTCGGAGGCGCACTGTTTGGAGGGTGCGGCTGCAGCACAGAGCTGTCCATCGGATTGCCAGGCATGGTTCTCACCAGGTAACTACTTCTCGGAGGGGCGTGGGCGTGGGCATCACCGTGAAGAAACAGTTTCTGGGCCAGTTCGACGCGGCCCCGTCCAACTGGATCGAGACGGTCCCTGGTCGTGCTGCCGTGCTGCAGCTCGGCGGCAACGCCCGAGCCTTGAACTTGCACGTAATTTATTTTGCCACTGGTTCGGACGGCATGGTTGTCCCCTGGGGCGCCGCCATCCCAGCTGGAGTGGACGAGGATGCTCGCCAGCAACGGCGTCACATGTGGACCGCCCTCGCCCGACGGATGACCCGTGCCGCCGAGGTGCTCTCCATCGTGATGGGTGACTTCAACTGGGCGGCTCGCCGGGAGGACAGCGTGTCCAAAGCCACGGGGGACGCCGCAGAGCAGATCGACGCCGCCGAGGAACAGCACGGCCGCACGGGCTGTACGGGCACGGGCCGCAGGGCGAGCCGACGCACGAGAACGCCGCGTGCCGCAGCCGCCTCGACCGCGCCTGCTGGAACGCAGACGTGGCTGGACAGCTGGATCGCTCCCTCCTCTGCTCCGCCTTGGAGTGGGTGCCACATTTATTTTCGCACCGAGCGGTGGCGTTTTCTCGCCGTGCCCCAAAACCGCCATTCGTCCAACTCGGCGCCCATCCGCGCAGACATCATCGACCACCCACTGTGGCCCGCCCGAGTGGCCGCCGAACTCCACGAGTCGCGCGTGCGACAGGAGGGGGACAGGGCCACATTGGCTGACTTGCAGCTGCTAAAACGGGCGATGAGGACATTCTCGGGCCGCATGAAGCGGGAGAAGCAGCAGGCACCGCAGCAGGCCGACCAAGACGACCACGTAGGCGACGCACTGCGGTTCATACGTGCCGCCGGGCGGGGCAGCGAAGGAGTGATATGGCGCTGCGTCGCCAGCTTCCCAAGGCTGTGCACGCTGGTCGCCAGGCCGCTGACGTCGGCAGGACAGCGTGGGGCCGCGCTCCAGCCCTATCGCAACTTGGCGGTGGAGCTGGCCCGCGCCGCGGCCATCGACAGCTTGACCGCGCTGCGTGACAGGCAGGCGGACCTCCCGGCCGAGGAGCTCATCATCTAGCGAAGTCGCATACACAGGCTCCTGCAGCGGATCTCACCGCGTCGCTCCAGTGGTTTGGATGCCGTACCGAACCAGCAGGGCGAGGTTCTCGCAGACCCCGCATAGATGGCGCCAGCTCTCCGGGAGCACCGGCGGGGCGTCTTCTCCCGTCGGCCAGCCGACTGGCAGCTCTTCTCCGACTGGGTCGAGGCCGACGCCCCGACCGTGGTGCCGCCGCACGGCGACGCAGCCTGGCAGCTCCAGCGTGATCACGTGCAGACAGCCATTGACCGCTCGCCAAATACGGCCCCAGGGCCAGTCCATGCTTGGCGGCGCTTGGGGCCTATAACCACTGACGCGTTGTGGCTGGCAGTGCAGGCTCTGACTGCGCCGGGCGCCCCAGAGGACCTCCGTGAGTTCCTGTTCGACTGCAAGCGCGGTCGATACGAAGGGCACTGGAGTCCTCCCAGACGGCCGCGTCGGGCACGCTCACGCAGACACCCGGCCTCTACACCGACAACCGGCTGCTCGCGAGCGCTTTGCGATTCTGCGTCGAGGAGCCGCTGGCCTCGGTGATCACCGAGGCTTCGCCCCGGGCCAGTCGATAGATACTCTCTAACGGGGTGGACGTCGACGAGGCCAGGATGCACGTGGCGCTCTCGCAGACTCGGGGGGCGGCCTGGTTCTTTGACTTCCAGACCGCTTTCCCTGGAGTCGCTCACGAGCTCCTGCTGGCGACCTGACGGGCGTTTGGATTGCCGACCTGGCTCGCTCTCTCCGCGGGGCACCTCTACGAGAACAAGCGGTGCAGCCTGGTCGTGGGAGCGCGCGTGCGCGGCGGATTATTATCGGAGGCTGACATCAGGCAAGGGCGCCCTCTCTCTCCAATCCCTTTCGCCGTGGCCGTGGACGCGCTGCTTCGCCTGCTTCGCGTGAAGGTGCCTGGCGTTGTGAGCCAGGCTTTTGCTGATGATATAGCAGCAGCGGTCGGCGACTTGGACACCGCCGCCCCGCCCCTTTTCTCGGCGTTTGCGACTTTTGGCAAGATTTCAGGACTCCGCCTCAACATGCCGAAGACAGTCCTCGTGCCGCTTTGTCTGCGCGAGCCAGGGCCAGTGCTGCAAGTGCTGTTCCGTGGCCAGCTGGGCCGGGGCGGCCCGCGGGCGGCGGACTGCGGGATGCATCTCGGCTTCGTGCTGGGGCCGTCTCGCGGCCACAAGGCGCGCAACAAGGTTTTGCCGAGGTACTTGGATCGCGCGGCGTCGCGGGGGTGCGCGGGAGGAGGCTCGTGCGCCACCTCGGTCGCCTACGCGGTCCATGCCACTTCCGTGCTGGTGGTCCTCGTCTAATTGGGCGGGCTTGCACCGCAGTGGCTGGATGTCGAAACCGAGGCGCTGCGCCTTCTGATACTTGGTTGTGGCCAGTGGTCCTGCCCCCGCGACCTCAAGCACATCGACATGCTAGGGTTCCCGAAGTCTTTCGTGCGCATGCCCGCTCGCCAGCTGGCGGCCCAGGTTCGGGTCTACTGCATGGAGGCGGCTGGTTCTGAGGGCTTGCGAATTCGGCGGCGGGCGGCCGCGCTCCGCCGCGCGGCGCAGTCATCGGTCCACATACTGGCGCAACCGACTTGGGCCGATTGGGTCGCACTTAACTTCGCGTCCCAACTGGGCCGCAGCGCCGACCATTTCGAAGCGCTCGGCGTGGCCCGGGCCGCGGTGGAACACGCGATCTTGCGCGGCGACGGCGCGGCTTTGCTGCAGCGACCTTTCGCCGGGGAGCAGGCCCAGAGAGTCCAGGTGGCATTTCAGCGGGCTGCCGCTGCTTCGCCGCCACGGGCTACAACGCTAAATTTGGAGATGGGGCCCAGCACAAGCTGGATCGCAGGGCTGCCCCCCCAGCTCCCTCGAGTCAGGGTCGGCAGTTGCGCGGCGGTCTTGCAGGCCCTGCGGGCGCGGGCCCCGCCTCGCCTGGGCGGCGTCGTGGCGGACGCTGTGGAACGGATGGTCGCCGAACCGGCGCGCACAGGGCCGCCGCGTCCTCGCTGGGTGCATGTCCCGCTGCTCGCGAACTGCGGCAGACTCCATCGAACGCTGCGCGAGCTGCCCGCTGCTCCGCGATGCTGCCTACGCTGTGCTGCGGCCCCCGCGCCCTGGAGCCCCTGGCGACCGTCTGGCAGCTCTCTCGGGGCAAATGGCGGGTTCTTAACCGCAAGCGCGGTGCCAGACTAAAGTGCCAGACTACCGGTACCAGACCAAAGTGCCAGACGAGCGGCCCCAGATTAGCGGTGCCAGACTACAGTACCTGACTAAAGTACCAGATTACAGTACCGGATTAGCGGTACCAGGCTGAAGTACCAGACTTGCGGTACCAGACTAAAGTACCAGACCAGCGGTACCAGACTAAAGTACCAGAAACAAGTACCAGAAAGTACCAGACTAACAACCAGACTCAAGTACCAGTCTAGCGATACCAGACTAGCGGTACCACATTAGAGTACCAGATTTGCTGTACCAGACTAAAGTACCAGACAAACGTACCAGACGAAAGTACCTGACTACAGTACCATACTAAAGTACCAGACTAGCGGTACCAGGCGAAAGTACCAGACTAGCGGTACCAGACTAGCGGTACCAGACTAGCGGTACCAGACTAAAGTACCAGGCTAGCGGTACCAGACTAACGGTATACCAGACTAGCGGTACCAGGTTAAGGACCAGACTAAGTTCCATATTACAGTACCAGACTAGCGGTAGCAGGCTACAGTACCAGACTAGCGGTACCAGACTATCGGTACCAGGCTAGCGGTACCAGACTAGCGGTACCAGACTACAGTACAAGACTGGCGGTACCAGTGTCTAAAGTTCCAGATTCGAGTGCCAGACTTGCGGTGCCAGACTAAAGTACCAGACTACTGTAGCAGTCTCATGTATCAGGCTAAGGTGCCAGACTAATCAGACTAACGCACCAGAATAATCATACGAATGTACCAGGCGAACCAGACTACATTACCAGACTAGCGGTGCTTTAGTCTTGTACGTTTGTCTGGTACTTTAGTCTGGTTCGTCTAGTACTTTAGTCTGGTACTTTAGTATGGTACATTCGTCTGATACTTTTGTCTGCTATAGTATGGTACATTCGTCTGACACTTTTTGCCTGGTACTTTAGTCTGGCTTTTCAGTCTGGTACTTTAGCCTGGTACCTCTTGTCTGGTACTTCAGTTCGGTGCCGCAAGTCTGGTACTGCTAGTCTGCTACCTTAGTCTGGTACCGCTGGTCTGGTACTGTAGTCTGGCACTTTAGTCTGGTACCGCGCTCACGGTTCAGAGCTACCCTCCTGGGGCTCGATTGCCGAGCAGGCGATGACCCAGGGAACGCGGTGAAAGCTTCGATCCTTGCTGAGGCAGCATACCGCGCCCACTGCCTGCCGCCATGGCCGGGTCAGCAGGGGCCCTGCGGCTTTTGAGGCATTTGGGAAGTCGTTCCGTGAGGCAGTACGGGACCATCGTGACGCAACGCGGATCTACGATGTTGCGCACGGGTGGAATCGAGTCTCTCTCCTCTCCTTTCTCCTCTCCTCCCTCCTCTCCTCCCCTCTCCCCAAGGTTTGGCTCGAGCGGTTGCACAACCGGTTCCGCGCCGATCCCCGCCGCGACGCCCTATCGGGCCGCCATCTGCCAGGCGCGACGCCTGCCTACTCTCCTCCTTCCTATCCCCAGCGGCCTCGCGACGAGCCCGCTCCTCATCGCAGAGCGCGCAAGCAGCGCGCTAACGCCCGCGCGCTTTTAAGGGTGCACAAGGCTGCGATGATGCTTTCGCAGCACCACTCCTTCCAGGGTATCCCCCAGCAAGGCGCTGTTCCTCCTACCTTCCCCCCTCCGCACGCGCCACCTCTCTCGCCAACATCTGGGCTGCAGCAGCACGGTATGGCTACTTCTCCCACCCAGCGTTTGGCTGCTCCTCCCTCACCGTCTCTCTATGCCACGCGCCTTCCCATGGACTTTTTTCCTCCACCCCAGCAGCCAGTGCACCAGAAAGGCAGCGCCCCTCCCGAGTTCTGGTATTGCCTGCAATGTGGCCGGGCCAATACCACTATGGACGTCTCATGTCCCAACTGTTTTCCGACTCGGGCAGCAGGTCACCAACGTGCGAAGGTCAGCCCAGCCAAAGGTCAGGGGCAGCACAGGCCCCTGCATGATGGGGGCGCGGGGCCGGGCCACAAGGGCCCTCGCTCCTTTTCCGGAAGCGCGGGGGGGGTGCACTTGGGCAAGGGCCACGCACCGACAGGGGTGCCGTCTTTCGATCAGGTGGCTGCATGGGCAGCGGAATACGGCCTGCTCCCCGCACCCCCAGGAGATCATGCGGTCCAAGAGGCTGGGATCTCCAGCAAGTCGCGCAAGAAGCGCGAGAAGGACGATGCTCGTAGAGCTCGCGAGTACCAGCGCAGAGATGGGGAGCAGCCTCCATCGAAGGCTCCTGGCACCCCACACGGGGCTAGGGACACAGGCATCATAGGACAGTCTCCCCAGACACAGCCTTCCCCTTTTGCGCCTCCTCACGACGGTGCGGCCACTCCCCCTACACTCTTCGGCCGAACCTCTGTACAGCAGTCTCCTTTCCTCGCGGCCGAACAGGCCTACGCCTCGCTCGGCGCGCTGGATCCTGCCACTGAGCTCTCGGAGGCGGAGCTCACAGCGCAGTGCCCTACCCTTACCCCAGACGAGGCGCACTCTCACTCAGCCTGGCTTTACCCCCCGCTCGAGCCCGACCGCCTGCTGGAGCACCGCAAGGCCCTTGCAATGAGCAAGGAGGCACTAATCCTGCAGCTTAGGGCCTCAACTCTCCTAGGACACTCCGATATGCGTATCACCGAGATCCGAAAGGAGATTTCCCTAGTTAACTTTCAATTGGCCAACGCGAGGGATCCGCTGGCCAAGATTAGTGAGCAAGAGCACGTGGTGGCCTCCCTGCAGGCCGATTGTGAGCAATTGGCAGCCAAACAAGCGCAGGCGGAGGAGCACGTGCGCAACATCGCCCTGGCCCTTCAGACCGCACAAGCGGACCTCAGCCAGGCTTCCATGCTACTAGCTTATTTCAAGTCGCAAGCACCGCCAGCCGCCGCCATCACTGACTCGCTCATGATGGGGGGCGCGGCGGAGGAGCCAGGTGCAGTACAGCGCACTGCGGCACTCTCTGCAACGCATACAGGCGAGGAGCAAGCCGACCCACATGACCTGGGAACGGCTACGCCCCTCACGGCAGCGCCGACCTCTCCCCCGCTCCTCCACTGCCCTGCGCCCCTCCCAGGCATCCAAGGGTTGGAACAGCCTTACATCACATCACTCTCCGCGGCCATGCAAAGCAACGCCGAGGCCGTGGCCAGGGAGGTTGCCACCATCAAGGCAAGTTTTGACTCCCAGGCCCAAGCCATGCGCAACTCAGTAGACACCCTAGTCTCACAGATCAAGGCCGGGCAACTAGTGCCAGCCGCCGCTTCTAGCCACGGCGCTACGGTCCGGGGGGGGACCACAGCGCCGTCAGGATGTGAACAGGCCCGCGCTTCCCCCAAAGCAGGCCCGCTATTCCGCCTAGGTTTCGTGCCCAAACCCGGGCCAGCGCCAGTGCCCAAGACGCCGACAGGGGAGGCGATCACCACTGCGCCCTCGTTTCAAGACAGCTCGGTTAGGGAGAAGGCTATCAACCAGCAAAGCCCGGCAGCAGCTTCCGTAGAGGATCCCAACGGCATGCCCCCGCCGACCCGCTCTGCCAGCCAGCTTGGGTGGGACCTCTCCGATGAAAAAGGGGAGCCAGTCTCCATGGCATCCTCCCGCCGCAGCGCAAGCGCGCAGGCCAGGGGCAGATCCGCGCGCGCGGGTCAGGCCGAAGAGCGCACGCTTTCAGGCATCAGCGAGGAAGATTTTGTAGCTAGGCAGGCAGCACGCAGCAAGAGCCCTCGTGGCTCACGTCGCCCCAGGCCCGAGACAGCCGAGGCTGAGCCAAAGGCACGTGCAGGGGCATCCGCCACGTCTACCCCGCGCAGTCCTGCAGATGCAATGGCAGAAGCAGAGGCTGCGGACCTTCGCGCTGAAGCCGAGGCCCACGCGGCACAAGCTGCTCAGGACGATTTAGCCCAGGCAGCGCGCGACGGCACGGTTTTTCAGGTCGCTCCCCCGGACACTGCCCACGGGTGAACCTGGGGGGGGCGGCAAGGTATACGCCGCAGCCCGCTTCCGCCCATGGGGTGGATGCTACCGGTGCTTACGGCTACCTCCATACAGTTGGTCAGGGACTTCGATGTCATTTTTCCAGCCCTCCACTCCTCCTCCATCCCCACCTGGCACAGCTTTGTCTTCGATACTCCCTACGCGGCTTTTGACTCCGCGGATATATATACCGACGCCAGCGGAGGGGCCTCCAAAGGAGATCTCGCTGGCCCGCCAGCGTGGGCTTTTCTGGTCTTTGCATGGCTTAACGGCACTCGACACTTGCTAGGCTTCCTAGGGTGTCCCACCCCGGAGACAATGGGAGCAACTAGAGTCTCCGCTAAAGCGGAATTCGATGCCGCCACCTGGGCGGCGTTATGGGCTCTACAGTCCCCCTTCCCTCCCGCCGTTCCTCTCACCTTTCACTCAGACAACATGGACGTTGTCGCCACCTCCCAAGGCGGTACCGTGGCTGAGCCACTAATGGAACATAGAAGCCGCCTCGACAGTCTGCGCAAGGTACTTGGCCTGAAACGTCGCTTTACATGGCAGCACGTGCACGGTCACCAAGCTGACCCGCTCAACGAAATGGTTGACACGGTCGCCAGACTATACTCCCTCGCACTGCTACCTCCTCCAGTGCTTCCGCCCCTCATGAGCTTTCTCTAAGACAATGCGCACATTTTGGAATGGCTCTGGCTTGAGTGCCTTCCTCAGCAACAGCGTGCGCTTTACCCGCCGAACCATCAGGTTAGTCTCAATCCTCCTCTCCCCCCGCGCACCTCGCTTGCTGATGTTTTTCCAGGTCTCTCCAAAGAGGCAGCCCCGATCGCAGACGCCACGGCATCATGCTGTCTCAGGCTAGCCTCAGCCAACATTCTCTCTCTCACGCCTGCTTCGCGCATCTCCCAAAGAGCCAGGCTTACAGGCGTAGCCGTCAAAGGACGCCTCCACCAACTGGCCGCCGCTTTTCAACGCAATGGGCTCGACGTTATCGGTATGCAAGAGACGCGAGTCACAGCCACGGGCTCTGGCAAACGCCAGGTTCCCCCGTACGTAGTCTTTTTGTCAAAGTCTCAAGCTGGAACTCATGCTTGCGGCTGCGCGCTATGGGTCAACCTTACCGCGCCCGTTTTTCCCAATGCCAAAGGCATTCCCACTTTCCCTATTAAGTCTCACAGCGTGCGTATTGTACACCAAGACCCGCGCATTATCGCGGCCGTCATCAGTCAGAACGGCCTACGTTTCAGCATCCTCGTGGCACATGCTCATCATTCCGGGCGTCCTCTCCACGAGCAGGCCGCATGGTGGCAGCACCTTAGACATGTGCACGACCATATTTTACCGCAGCCCACTCCTACTCTTGTCCTTATGGACTCCAATGCTGCAGTGGGCGCGCAAACATCAGCGGCCATTCGCCCACAACACGCGGAGCAAGTTCACACGGCTGGCTCCTTTTTCCATCGATTCCTACTTGCATCTACTCTTTGGCTGCCGGCCACCTTTGTGCCACACCCTATGGGAGCGGGCACATGGATCGCGCCAGCACGTGACCCCGCCTTCAAACAGCACTGGAAGCGCAGGGACTACATAGCTATACCCATAGGCGCCTCTGCCAATGAATGCGAAGTCAAGTATTCTCTTACTTTAGCACTCGCAGTGCTAGACCACGCTGCCCCGTGCTTATTATGCCGTTTCAAGTTACAGCTCCGACCTAACGAAGACCAGGGACGCCAGGTCATGCGTATTCCGCACGATCCTACAGCATACCTCGACCCGTCGGCCAGACAGCTTTTTGAAGACACTTTCTCGCCTCCCCCTGAAGCTCTAACTTTCGACCTGCACGCCTCCGACCACGCGCTCATGCTGGACAGGGAGGCGCGCAATGCCATGCTACAGGCATTTCCCCAACCCCGCACGTCTACAGGTCGCGCACCTTCCAATTCCCGCGTCTCCATGGCCACCCTTAGGCTCATGGATGCCAGAGCTTTAATTATCAGCCAAGCCAACACGCTTCAACAGGAAGCAAGCAACCTTTTCCTGCTGGCAGCTATCGCGGCTTGGAAGCGATATGTGCGATCCAGGCAAGCATTTACACGTCCTAAAGCGGCCTTGCGACATCACGAAGAGCTCTCGCTGATGCCCGCAATTAATAATGTTTTTGCCAAACTTGCGGAGCTCGGCGCTGCTCTCCGCAGCATGCGTGCCAGCATGGCTGACCCTAATGCCTCCATTAAATGGAAGCCCAGAATTCGCATGGCCTGCTTGCATCAGTTTTTAGCATCCTCGCCTACACGCGTTGCTAAAACCCGCTTCCTTCATGCTTGCTCTGCGCCTACCATAGGTACCGCACACGCGGCTGCCATTCAATTACGCGCACGCGCAAGCGCCATCAGGGCCATCGTCCTAGCTCAATTCACACAGGCAGTACGTTGCTCCGTTGACCTGGATGCCGCTTTTCACCTACAAGGCATTGCCGCCGAAGTTCACGAGGCATGGCAGACCTCACAACAACGCACTGCCTTTGCGCGCTTACGCACGTTGGGCGTGGGTTCCAAAAAGAAGCTACGCTCCTCTCCCCTACCTATCCTCTCCACGGCAGCGGGCACCTTCGTGGTAGACGCCACCCAAGCGGCCGACACGTGGCTATCCCATTTTGCTCGACAGGAGCATGGTGCAGTTATCCCGCTCAAACATGCCAAGACCTACGACGCTAGTGCATCGTATCTGCCCGCTGACCTTACTGTGGATGTTCCCCCTCCATACTCCCTCTTCTCCCTAGCGCAAATCGAGCGCGCTTATGCCAGGGCCCCAGACTCGGCAGCCAGCGTGGATGGCTTCAAAGGAGCCTTTGTCAAGTCGTTTCACCGTCTACTTGCGAAGCAGTACTACCCGGTCCACCTCAAGGCGCAGGTGCGCCTTGAGGAACCGCTGGCTTGGCGGGGAGGGTACAACTTCGTCATTTTTAAAGGTGAAGGCAATCCGGCCATAATGGCCAACTCCCGCTCGGTAATGGCCTCCCCCCACTTCTCCAAGCGGCATCGTGCCCTATTGCGCAAAGAACTGGTGGAATATCTTCCTCCCATGGCAGGCGCCTCACAGTCTGGCGGCATCGCTGGACGGGGCACAGATTTCGCCACGCTCGCGGTCTTAGCGCACCAAGCCTACGCAAATAGCCAGCGCATTTCCTCAGCGTACATATTTATAGATGCTGTCTCAGCCTTTTACAGGGCCCTCCGACAGCTCATATTTTACTGCGACTCGCAACAAGCTGACCTTTACTACTTAGTTGCTTCCCTTGATCTCCCCCAGGAGACAGGTGAAGAACTAATAAGACATTTGCTCTCTGCCCCTCCTATACTGCAGGAGGCTGGTCTCCCCCCGCATCTCCATGCACAAATCTCGGCTGCATGCGAGCATACCTGGACCTTCTACCCAGGAGCCTCAGGGGTAGCACTCACATTACGTGGCACCATCCCAGGACAGCAGCTCGGAGACGTTCTTTTCAACTTCCTCATGGCCCGAGCCAATAACGAAGCTGTCAAGCAGCTCACCGAATCACCGCTTGCACACCTTATTCTCAATGTCCAGGTGGACAAGGATGCCCCGCGCTCATTTTTCGCCCATCATAAGGACAATATAGCCTCCGCAGAGACAAAAGTGCACCAATATCTGGACTCGTGCTTTTTCGATGATGGTGCCTATGCCTTCCTTGGTCCCACTAAGGAGCTATTTGACGCCATGCCCGTGCTAATGGCCATCATAGTCGAAGCCTACGCGCTCTCAGGCATCAAGCTAAATTTTCAAGTCAACAAAACCATGTGCCTTTTTCAGTTTAGAGGGGAAGCTTCCATATCCCTTCGTCGCAAGCTCTGGGACCCCCAAGGGCTCAATGGGCACATGCTAGTCTCACCTACTCTCGGGCATTCGCCTTTTTCCCTCCACTTCGCCAGAATATACACATATCTAGGTACGCACCTGGATGAAAAGGGCAGTATAGGCCCCGAACTCGCCCACAGGCGATCGGAGGCGGCCCCCAGCTGGCGCAATCTTGCCCGTCAATTCTTGCGCCACTCTTCCAGTACCTGGCTTCATGAGCACCTGCATTTACTGGACTCCCTCATCCTCTCCTCCCGCCTTTTTAATGCCGCTGTTTGGCCATTGCTCACTGGGCCGCAAATAGTCTCCTTACAAGGAGAGTTCATGAGAATGTACAGGCGCTTGCTCCACCTCCCAAGGTGCGACAGCACGGCAGAGCGGGACTCATTTGTCCTGGCCAAGGTCTGCAGACCCCCTCTACAGCATATCTTTAGTGCAATGCGTCTGCGCCTCTTTGGCAGGCTTCTCCGCACGGGACCTCCGCACCTCACCTCCCTGCTGGCCAAATTAGCCGCAGACGTCCCAGACTCATGGCTTGCCCTGGTGCAGAAGGACCTACAGTGGCTGGGCGAATTTTCTGCCAATCTAGCACAAATGCCCTCGCCAATGTCGCACCTGGACCAGTGGGAGGCCCTCGCTCTCCAATCCCACACAGGATGGAAGCGCCGAATTCGCAATGCCCTTACTGCGGGGGCACAGCATTTCGCTCGCGCAGCACTCGCCGAGGCAGCTGCCAAGCACTTTTTTGCCATTACTGTCCCATGTGGGATCCCCCTGCCGACGGACCATGTACAGCACCCGATCGAGCAGCAACGCCTGGCAGCGCACTACCCAGCGGTGCTCACTTGCCCATGGTGCTCGCGCACATTTTTTAAATTTCGGGGGCTAAAACAACACGTTGCCCAGGTGCACTGGACCTTGTCCCACAGGGTCAAAGGCCTAGTACCGGACACCCAGGTGTGCCCGGCCTGCAGTCTCCCCTTTGGCTCACGCGCCAGTCTCATGCAGCACCTCTGTTTCGACTCCTTCATATGTGCTCTCTACCTACTTTGCCACTCCCAACGCCTTCCCCAAGAGCAAATCGCAGCGCTTGCTATGCAACGATGCGAAAATGCCAAGCTACAAGTAAAGTCAGGCGTAGGTCGCTGGCGCGTGGCATTGCCGGCACATCGTGCCAAGCGTGCTACCACACAGCACTTTCGTGACTTTGCCAAACACTTGTCGCAAGCGGACGCTCGCGCCATAATGGCGGTTACAGATTACGCGCTGGACTCTGCAGCCGTCTCTTTACTTTTTCCCGCCGATGTTCCTCCGCCACTACCTCCTCCTCTTCCTGCGCTGCCTGAATGGCCATTTCAACCGAAGGATTATTCTGGTCTAGCGACCAGAGAAATTCCAGCCCGTATAAGGCGCAAGGAAATTTTCATCCTCAATCTTTTCTCTGGCCGCAGGCGCGAAGGGGATATCCAGCATCACCTGGAATCATTCACGCCTGACCCCTCGATAGAGGTACATATACTGTCGGTCGATATTGCTATCGACCCCGACTCAGGCGATCTCACCAAGTCGGAGACCATTAAGCTCTGGCAACAACATATTTATGCCGGCAGAGTGGTTGTTTCAGGTGGGGGCCCGCCGTGCGAAACCTTTTGCGCGGCCCGCTGGAAGCCCAACGGACCACCGCCGCTGCGCACTACCGAGCACTACTGGGGCATCCCCAACGCAACGCCCAAGCAAGCCCGCCAATTGCAGATAGCCAACTTGCTACTCGCTTCATTGGTTCTCCTCTTTGCCGCTCATTTGGAAATGGGTACCTCGGCATGGATGGAACATCCATGCCCTGCCCACTGGGAACCCAGGGCGCAGCCTAGCTGGATATGGAGGCCTTTAATGGCCCTGGCTGCTGCACCGGCGGTCCGCACCACGGACATCGACCAGTGCATGTTCCAGCCGTCTTGCCGCCCTCCTAACGAATTCGGCAAAGCCCCCACGCGCTTGCTATCGCTCCGCCTTCCCTCGCCCCCAGAGCTCCTAACTAACCGTCCCCAAGGGACCAAGTGCACGCACCCACGGGGGTCACATCGTACACTTCTAGGTAAGGACGAGAATGACCGCTTTTTCACTGCTGACAGAAAGACCTATCCTTCTGCCCTTTGCGAATGTCTCGCCCAGGCTATATACCAGGACGTCATTTTACCATTTGTTGACGACCCACAGGATCCTCTTCCCCAGTCGGACCACTCGGTTCTGGCCCCCCTCCTCCGCTTCTCCGCTTCCATGACCAGCGACTTTTGGCTAGGCCCCGACTTTGTTGATCCCTCCGCCCCTCGCACCCGTGCCAAAGTGGATGGGGAGCTGGACCGCTTCCGCGGGCTTTTGGCTCTCTCCAGGCCCCGCGAGCCGCGGCGCCATAGCGACCTCCCCTCGGAGGCTCACGAGCAGCCTGATCCCGCCGATCAGGACTCGGAAGCGGAACAAGAGGCCATGCACTTTTTGGGCACAGCCCCCATTTTTCCCTCCACCCTCCCTCCGCCGCCACCCCCGCCCCCCCTAACTCTGGATCAGAAAAGGCGCATCCAGTGCAATAGGGAACGGGCCAGACAAATCAGGGCCGAGCGTTCCCGTCAAGCGGCACGACCCGCCCCGCTCACGGGCATTTCCCTCTCTCACATGTGGCACCCTGCTTCGCCCGCCCCGCAGGACTTCAACGCCGACATCTTCGACACTTAGCTGGCGTCTCATGTCCAGACGGCCATGGGTGCTGGTGCCGCGTGAAGCCAGGCCAAAGCATCCCCCACCTGGCCAATTTCGGTCCGCCTCAGCTCCTCCACCCCTACTTTCGCCTGCCCAATTCGCCCAGGTAGCCAAAGCGGTGCAGCGCTCTCTGTCCAGCACCCCACCAGCCTCAGATCCCCCGCGGCCGCCTGGCGATTTCAGCGGCCCCCCCATGGGTCGAGGCAGGCACATTTACGGGGCCACTTTTCATCCTCCGCCACCTCCGCCCGCCTTGCCTCCCCTGCCGCCCCCAGATCATCCCAGGGTGCCTGCCAAAGCAGCCATTCCGGAAGGCTGGATAGGCCAGGCAGCTTCTCCTTTTTCTCCACCCCTTTCAGCGTGCACCTCGCCTCCACCCCTGCGCGAGCCTCGCAAACAGTCTCGTAAAGCTGCGCCACACAGGAGCCAGCCGAGCAGGGCTTCTAGTCCCCCAGCATCGCCTAGAAGGCTGGATCAGGTGGACGACGCCTCATATTCCTCTGCCTCCTCACCATTTCCTCCGCATGACTCTCCAGAGCCGGCGGAACAGTCCGCTGCGCCCCGCGCCTCTGCAACTCGCAGGCGCAAACAGGTCTCATTTGCGGACGAGTTCACGGCCAAGCCCCCCAAGGTGGCTTATAATTCGCGCTTGCGCACCGAGCCGCGCAAAAGCGCGCTCAAGCAGCCAGCGCCGATGCGCAGGGAACCTGCTGAGGCACAAAGCAGCCCGCAGGAGTCCCTCGGCCCGCCGTCACCTCCAGCCTCTCCTCCCCCTAGGCACCATAGGGCTCGCAAGGCCAAGGCGCGCCGCGCGGCCCATGCAGCTCAGCGCTCACGCTCGCCTGCCAAAGCGTCTGACGCAGCCTCGGACGAGCAGCCTGCGCCACAGCGCCAAGAACCAGTAGAGGCTCAAAGCAGCCCGCAGGACTCCCACGGCCCGGCCTCGCCTCCAGCCTCTCATCCTCCAAGGCACCATAAGGCTCGCAAGTCTCACCATACTGCCCATGTAGCTCCGCGCCTGCCGCCTACAGTCGCAGCTGCAGCTGCGTCAGCCGCAGCATCGGACGAGCAGCGCAGCTCATTTCTCAAGGAGCACGAGAATAGAATTGCCCAGCTCAAAGAGGAGCATAGGCAGGATCAGCTCCGTATCGACAGGATACACAGGGAGCGCCTCAGGCTGCAGTTGCGAGAAGGCGAAAGCCTTTCGCATTGCGGTCAGCGTCTTTCGCCCAGGAGGCCGCATAAACCTCATGAAGGAGGTGGCGCTGCCAGGCGCTAGCTTTTGCCAGGCAGCTAACCCTCAGCCTAAGCCTAACCTCACCTTCTTTCCTCTTATCAGCTCCCTTTTCCGCCTCATCCCCATCAGGCCATGAGGAGCGAGCCCAGTATCCTGGGCAACGCCGGTGCAGACGAGGACATGCCCGCTGCTGAGGCGTGCCCGGGGCAACAATTAGAGCCGCGCGGCATCTCGCCACCAGCCTCTCGTTTGGCCTCCTTATGGAAGCATTTGGCTGAGCGGCTTCTTTTGGCTCACCAGCAAGTCTACCGCTTTCTCAGCGGCGGCGCGAGGCGCCACGCACTCATTCTGTCTCCCGCCACGGTGTACCAGCATAATGCGGTACCCCAGTGGCAAGCCACATGGCAGCTCGAGAGCGGGCCGCCCGCATGGCCACACGCGCGCGCCTTCGTGGGCCCTGTGCTTCACCTAGATTTGCCCACGGCCGTTAATCGCACACTCGAGCGCTGGCATGGGCGCTGGCGCGAGGCCAACTCCCCTAACCTACTCCACATTTACCCTCAATGTGCTGCGGGGGACGGCCCCTATGATGCCCGTTTCTCACCCACCATAGGGCTAGTTTCTGCTTACGTGCCGGACCAGCTTTTTCTGGACCTACTCCAATCGGGGGCCTGGGAGCAGTCCTCCCTCAGCCCTCATCGTCTTTTGCAGGATGCAGCGGCTGGCAGCCCCATCCTTATAGACTTCCAGGCCATGATCATGGTTCGGCCATTCTGCCTCCCGTTGTCCCACCTCGCTCGTATCCTCCGTCTCCCCGAACCCTAATCCCTCAGGCCATGCCGACCCCAGAGGCGCAGCACCTGCCGCAGTTCGAGCACGGCGACTTCCGCTGCGCCCCCACTGAGGCAGTGCCACCACCGCCTACAGTAGTGCAGTGGATGGTAGTAATAACGACAGGCCACATTCCGCTTTGGTCCCCATTGCCCATCAATGTAGGGCTCCTAATGGAGCAATTCCATGGGCAGGAGACCAGGCTGCCATCCTCTGCGGAAAGGCCGCGCTTTTTTCACCTCCCCATTCTTCAGGAGATGGATGCACGGCCCATCCTATTTGGCACGGGCATACCCTACCGCACCGGCCTTTCGCTGCGGGTCAACATGCGTAGCGGTAACATCCTCATCCCTATAGACTCCGCACCAGGCCAAGCATGCATCAGTCGGCCCGTCAGGAGGGTCCTCCTCACACAGATGCAAGCATAGGCCAGCTAGGTTTCACTCATATTTGGCCGTTGGCTTATGGGCTAGTTCTTTTTGTTCCCTTGGCACTCCCCCCTTCTCTCAGCGCGCCCCACGCCGCCATGGTGCCCATGCCTCCCGCGGGCGGTTCCGCAGCGGCCGCGGCGGAGGCGGGCGCGGCCGAGGCCAGCAGGGCGTCGCCCAACACGCGGGAGCTCTTCGGCCTCTCAGGAGACACGTATGCTGGTTCGGCATGGCAGGGCTCCCAATACACGGCCGCCACGCGGGAGTTCAAAAAGTGGTGGCCTTCCACATACCCTGGCGAGTGGAAGATGCCCAACGGCATGCTCTACCCGTTCGTTTGGAAGCTCAAGTCGCTGGACGTCATCGACGGCCAGGTCGTCGAAACCTGGGACTGGGAGTGGATCGAGACCCCAGGCCTGGCGACCATCTCTGAGGTGGAGGCCATGCTGAGGGACCACTACAACCAGCAGCAGGCTGCCGCGCAAGAGGCCCAGGCGCGAGCGGCGGCGACAGCGGCAGGTCTCTCGGCGCTCTCGGCTGCCGCCCGCACTCTCAACCCGTCGCCCTTCGGTGCCTGAGCGAGCCACATTAGTGCTGCATCAGTCAGCGCCCTTCTAGGTCGTCCTAAGCGACCTCGGCGCAACTAGCAGCGCGCCCACTTAGGTGGTGGGCTCGCCTAATACTTTCCCTTTATACATCTTTCCAGCGTTCTCTCCTTACCTCGGCAGCCCACCACCTAAACAGCTGGAGCCATGCCGCTCCAATTCTAGGTCGGTCGAGCCGTCCTGCATAGCTGAGTTGTAGGCCACGCGAGTCTAGCAGCATCCAGCCTATCCCGTCATAGTGCGGCTCAGCAACCTTGAGCAGCCCCGCTAACAGTGAGGCGGCTAAACGCCGCTCACACATCTCAATTCGCAGACTCGCCACGGCTGAGTCCTCACGCATAGGTGGTGGGCTAGCACATTGCTCGGATCCTGGTTTACCTGCAGCCCACCACCTATACAGCCCAAGCCATCACACGAGTCAAAATCTACCAAGGAGACGCCGCGTCTCCAATTTAAGGTCGGCCGAGCCGACATGCAGTCCGCTGCAGTGGGTCCTTCAGGTACACACTCTCACTGCAACTCTGCGGCGCCAGTCGGCACCATCTCCGGTCAACATGGGATGGGCGCCCATGGTGCAACCGTCAAGGCGCCACACAGGGGCGGAGCCAGCCTAATACTTAACTCGGCAGCCCACCTAGTCACTCTTTTTTCCACCGGCCCCCCCTTGGAGGGTCTGTGCAAGAGTAGTTGCCATTCATGGGCGCGACTTCTCACTTTGCCGCACGAGTGCGGCCAATGCGGCACTTTTTAGCAGCCTCGCTAAACAGCGATCGGCTAAGCTCACACAGCAATTCGCAGACTCGCCACGGCTGAGTCTCCTAGGTGGTGAGCTGGCCTAATACTCTTGTTTCGCCTTGGCAGCTCACTACCTGGACAGCCCCAGCCACAAGTGCCTCGTGAGAGGACCGTGGCACTTTGCCCCGGCTTGTCTCTTTGGCCCTCGTCCAGGTGTAGCAGGGTCCCCTTGGTCCCTGTGTGCCTGTGAGGGGCCACACGGAGGTGGGTCTCTGCTGTCTGGTCTCGGCTAGCGCCCAGGCACACCCACCTCCCCGCCGCGGCCGGCCCGTGCAGGCCTTTCAGCTGCAGCGTCCGCCCTGCAGCACGGCAATGCCATTCTGGCCCTTCTTCTTCCCTCTCTCTATCAAG
This sequence comes from Prorocentrum cordatum, assembly GCA_963575745.1. Taxonomy (NCBI): domain Eukaryota; class Dinophyceae; order Prorocentrales; family Prorocentraceae; genus Prorocentrum; species Prorocentrum cordatum. The sequence continues at coordinate 643,866 of CAUYUJ010019071.1, forward strand.
CCTCCTCCCTCCCCCAACGCGCTGCTCAGCAGCAACAAGGCGGTTCGACCGCCCACGGCCATTTTGGCCCTCCGTCCAGCTCCTCCTCTCTCCTCACGGTCTACTTAATTTGGGTAGGCATTCCCAGGCCAGATACTTCTTTTCTAGCCCTGCACTGCTCTCTGCCTCGAGGGCTGCCCTGCTATGGGCAACGAAGCAGGGCCCCGCTGATGTCTCTCTTCGCACGGCGCTGCAAACTCCTCCTCTCTCGTATATGATTCCTCTCCTCCCCCACGCAGCGCCAATACCTCTCTCCCGACAGTTTTCGGGACGAGAGCGGAAGCAGCTCAGCGTCCATGCTCTCGGGCTTCTCGTGTGCAGCCTGTGCCAGTCCTGTTGGCCGCTGCGCTCAAGCTACTTGCAACGAGCCTAGTACAGTCAAAAAAGTCCCCTCTCCCCTCCTGTGTGCCCCCGTCATCGGCCACGTGGCTGGGACAGCAAGTGGCGCCGTCACCGGGGGGGGGCAGAATTTGCCTTTTTCCGGGTGGCCCGGCGGCTGGCAGCCCACTGGCGCCAGCCACGCGCTTCTCCCTGTGGGCCGCGCGCCTTTGGGAGTGCAGGGAACCGTTCCTCCTCCTTCCCGCGCTCCTTTGCCTCTCCGGCCCTTGCCCTGGCCCTTCCTCTTGCCCTCGCCTCCCTCCCTCCTCTTCTTCCCCGCCGTCGTCGTCGTCAGTTAATCTTGCCGCCGTCGTCGTCGCCGTCGGCGCCCTCGGTATCGTCGTGGTTGTCGTTTCGTCGCCATCGTCGTAGGTGGGGGGCGGTCCTTTGCCCGCCCTTGGGCTTGCGGCCCCCCGCGGGGGTGGCGCTCGAGATTGTCACGGCGGCTGCGCGGCGGCTGAGGCGATGGCCGCTGTTGGCGGCTGCGCGGCCGTCCCTCGCCCCAGGTAACTGCTGGCCGAGGTCAGATTGGCTCCAATGCAGAATGGCGTGCACCCGTTCCCCCGTTAACTTTCCCCCCCCTTTGGCGTTTGTCCTTCCTCCCCCTGCTCCCTTCCCTCTGATGTGTCGGACGTTCCCGGCGGGCGGCTAGCACCACATTTCTCTGCGGCCGATGGGCCGTAGAAGGGGGTCTGCCCTGGATTCGGTCGCCTCCCGAGGGTGGACACCGGCGCGCCGCCCGTTGTGGGGGATGGCACCCCATCGATTTATTCCAAGTTTATTTCGGCCACGCTCGCACGGCACAGTGCTTGCCGAACGATGATCATGCCTTCAATCCTCCCTTCTTGTTGCCTTCCTTTCCCTCCCTCCCTCCTGCCCGGAATTGGTGGTTTCAATGCTGCCGGTTGCATAGCATAGCGCGGAGGTGTCTGCGCCCGCTGCTGCTGGCCGACCCCGGGCTGCTTTTTCAGACAGGGCTTGCTCCAGTCAGCCGCTGCGGAACAGCGTCGCATTTCCCGGGCACTGCCGTGCCCGACGTCATTCTTACATGTTCAGTTGGCGAGTGCGCGCGCCGAACAGTTTCGGTCCCTCGCGGGCTCTATCTCGATCCGCCCGTGGGCGTGCCGGGTAGTTATCGCAACCGCGCTTGCATCGAGCGGCGCAAGGTAGCCGTCGTCGCCTCGAGATTTTCAGCGGGTGGACGCGGAAATCAGCTGTCCAATTGTCTCGTGGCCGCTCGCGTGGATGGCGGTGAGCTCCACATATTCTTTGTTTCCTCGAGTGTTGTTCGGGGCTCTTTTCTCGTGAGTTTGCGCAAGTGGCCATTCGATGAAGCGCTACCTGTTCGGATGCCTGGCTCTCCTCGTGGTAGACGAGGGTTTCCTGCCGAAGTGTCTTCTCCCCCCTCCTCCTGTGTCCTCTTGTGCATCTTACTCGTGCCTATTCGTTTGTTTCCCGCTTGATAGAGTTGCTGGAGTTGCATATGCAGCGCGGCCTCTTTGTCTCACGACCGCCTTGCACTGTGCCGTCTGGAGACCTTGAGAAGGGGCCACGAAGCCTCAGCGCCTTTTAAGCCTCCTGCGGAACAAGTGTTAACGTCGTCGCAATGTCTTGAGGCGAGTCTGCGCGGCGCTATAGTCAGGACGCTGAAGCGAGGACTGTTTTGGGCGCAGGAGGGCTCGACGTTCGGGCCGCTTCTGAGATTCATGTCGTGGAACCTGTTTGTGGCCTTGGCCCGCCGTGGCCAGAAAAAAAAGCCCCTTCATTCTTTGAGATGCGCTCCTCATGGCAGCACGATGTCTGCACGGCGAGGGCAACATTTTGAACAGGACTTGTCGTCCTTCCTTGAAGCTGTTGCAAATGTTACGGCGAGTTCCCGCGGCGCTAAGGCGAGAGCCACATTTGGAAGACGACCCGCACTCCATCCGTGAAGCTGTTGCGCATGTCAAGCTTCAGGATCACACATTGTAAGGAAATCTCAGGCGAAACGCCCGGTCCGGCCTCCCGATACGTCTACAGGATAACCTAGTTATCAGGCGAATGGAATAGGAGGAGGAGGAGGAGGAGGAGGAGGAGGAGGAGGAGCGGGAGGAGGAGGAGGAGGAGGAGGAGGAGGAGGAGGGGGAGGGGGAGGAGGACAAGCTAGGTGCGCTCGCGTCATATCTGACGTCCTACCCCTCCCTCCCATCCCTTACCATGGCGCTGATTTTCTCTATCCGCGGACGCGTGTCGTAGCGGACCTGTGGCTCCGCGCGCGCGTGCGTAGTGGGTGGTGGTGCACGTGCGTGCGTGCGTGCGTGTGTGCGTGGTTGTCGTGGTGGTGGTGGTGGTGGTGGTGGTGGTGGTGGTGGTGGTGGGTGGTGGTGGTGGTGGTGGTGGTGGTGGTGTGGTGGTGTGGCTGGTGGTGGTGGTGGTGGTGGTGGTGGTGTGGTGGTGGTGTGGTGGTGGGTGGTGGTGGTGGTGGTGGTGGTGGTGGTGGTGGTGGTGGTGGTGGTGGTGGTGGCGGTGCGGCGCGGTGGTGGCGGGCGGATGGGCGCGCGAGAAAAAGGCCCGCGCTGGGGCGAGAACGCCATCCTGAACGACGGAGGCCAAACACCGATCCGAAAATGAGGCCCACGCTGCAGCGGGAGCACGATTCGGAACGATTCGGGAGCAGAAATGAGGCCGGCGCCTCAACGAGAGCAGCATTTTGGGAAAAAATGACGCCGGCGCCTCAGCGAGAGTCGTTTCCCGGGATTTCCCGGGCATCCTGTGTGTTAAAAAACAGCACGCGGAGGGTACGCGGCCATCACCCGGACGCCATCAGGGGAAGAGGGAGAGTATTTTCATATTGAGTAATTGTGGAGGAGGAGGAGGAGGAGGAGGAGGAGAAGGAGCGGGACTGGAGAAGAGAGGACCAAGAGGAGTGAAGAGCAAGTGGAAAAGATCAGGAACCAGCGGGAGGATGGAGGGCAGGCGTCATGGAAGGAGGTGGAGGAGGGTGGCGATAGTCTGGAGGACGGATGGTGGGGGAATAGGGAGAGCAGGATGACGCTGAAGATGGACGGTCGAGGAACAGGGTTTGGGGTCCGACGACGTCGATTGACGATCGCGGAGGGGGATTGGGGAAGCGGGTCAAAGGGGGCCTCGCCGAGGTCCTGTCGACGTGTCACTCGCTCGTCGACCTGGACGGTGCGCTGTCTGGGGATCCCATCGAGGCCAGGGGGGCCGCCCAGTGAGCTCCTCTGCTCTCCCCCGCCTCCTCCCCATCCTGCCACCCAGCGCAGCCCGTTGGCTCTTGCCCTCTTGGCACCCTCTCCCCAAGGGCACAAGGAGCACGCAGGCCGGCACAAGTGTGCGCATGGGTGAGAAGAGAAACATATATCGTTACCGCCACCGTTCCCTTGTCGCCACGGCTGGATTCGCTTCGAAATCCTGGTCAGAACGCACCCCTGGAAAGTTCCTGGGAGTAGCGGTATCGGTACCTTTTTGTCCGCCCACCTCCCCCCCAGTGCAACCCGCTGCCTTTTGCCTTCCTGTCATCCCCCATCAAGAGCAGCAAGAGCATGCATGCGGGCATGAGGGTGTGCGTGGCGGATGAGGTGGCGCTCTTCCGCACCCGCTCCTGTCAGAGCTGTGGATCTAGGGAGAGGTTGCAGCCAGGCTCCTCGATGCTGGACAGGCGCTGCGGACTCCACGGTCACAGTAAAATGAAGATGTGACACCGCATCGGTCCTGTGTGGAAAAGGCTTGGGCAAAGAGCAGTCGGCAGTTTGGGAGCTTCGTTGTTGCCGTCACTGGCACCCAACCCTCTCACCTCCCTTTGCCCTGTGACCGTGTTGGCCAAGAGCACCTTTGATTAGGATCGCGTCCAGGTCGTGCGCCAACATGCGACATTGAGCACGGATCATCCGGAGAGATTCGAGCGCCCCTCATCGCATTGGCATCCCGTTGTTCTGGTCTTTTGTGCCGTCTTGGGAGGGGGCATCTCTATATCATGACGCATACCCCTTTCTCTCCCTTCCTCGAAGGCCAGGGCATATGGGTGGGGCAGGTGCGTTTTTCGGCGCAGATGCCTCGGGCTCCGCGCGGCAGGTCGCGGCGCTGGAGGGGGTCGGGTGGACCTACGACGCCGAGGCCGAGGTGGCGAAGCCCAGCACAGACAGGAAGGCGTTGACGGACAAGGCTGGACGGCCTTACCCAGCCTCTCTTATCAGCTTGCAGCATCTTATCTCTACCCCTATGTTGGGCATCACCTCACCTCGGTGCCGATCTCAAGGATATTCCTTCATTTTCTGCGGGCACATCCCTATGACCGTCATCGCCCTGGATTTGCTGATCTTAGGATATGTATGGACATCAGTGGGCACCCACAGCGCTGACCTTTGTCAATCTGTGTGATTCGTCGTTTCGATTTGTCGGCCAGCGTGGTGCCCAAGAGCACAAATAGTGCACCATTCTGAAGGCTATGCGGTGTAAGCTATGTGATGAAAGCTGCGTCGCGTACGCGATGTGGTGTAAGTTGTGGAGGCGAAACCTGTACGGTGTAAGCTATTTGGTGAAACCTATGTCGCGTAAGCAATGCGGTGAACGCTATGTCAAACTCTGGAGACGACACCGGTGTGGCAATCTAGGAGGTCTAGGCTGTGTGGTGCAAGCTATGTCGTGTAAGCTATGAGGTGCAAGCTACGTGGCAGCAGCTATGTGGTGTAGGCTTTGCAGAGCAACTTCTGTGGCGCAAGACGTGTTGTGCAAGCTCGGGGGTGCAAGCCATGCGGGGCGTGCCGTGAGGTATAAGCTATGCTGGTGTGGGTTAGTTGGTTCAAGGTGTGTTGTCAACGTTGCGCAATGCAGTCTGTGCGGCCACGAGCGGGCACCGGGCGAGACCTCGGCACGCCCAGCCAACGCCGGAGGCATCCCCTGGCGGGCACCCGGCGAGATCTCGGCACACACCCCCAGCGCACGAGAGGCGCCCACGAGGCGGCCACGAGGCGCCCACGAGGCGCCCACGAGGCGCCCACGAGGCGCCCACAAGGCGGCCACGAGGCGGCCACGAGGCGCCCACGAGGCGCCCACGCGGCGCCCACGAGGCGACACCTCGGCACGCCTGCCCGACACGCGGTGCCCACGAGGCGCCCACGGGCGCCGACCCCGCCAGGCATTGGCCGAGCACCCGGCACACCCGGTCAGTGAGAGTCCCTGTTTGGAAATATTGTGTTGGTGGTCTCCAAACCAGGTGGTGAGACACCCGGTGGTGACCCCGATTCCCCCCAAAAAATAATTCTGGGTCACCACTGGGTTTGGGGGACACGCGGTCGCCACGAGGTTTTGCGTTTCCTGGGCCAGCCAGCGCTCGAAAAACATGACCCAAATCGCCCAAAACTCACCACTGGGTGTTCTCACCACCACGTTTGGGGATCACCAAAAATATTGTGTTAGCGCACGCTCCAGGATGGCGCGCCCCCCCAGACGGAGTCTGCGACACACATCGGGGTGCGGAGGTCTCAGGAGGCTCTGGGAGCGCTGACCCGGCTCAGTTTACGAAAGATCGTGGCCGTGCGAGCGCGGAGCCAGAGTAATCTACGAGGGATCGTGGCCATGGGAGCGCGGATCCGATGTAATTAACGACGGGTTGTGGCGCTGGGAGTGTGCATCCGGCGTATTCACTGGGGATCATGGCCCTGGTAGCGCAGATGCAATGTAATCTACGAGCAGTCGTGGCCCCGGGAGCGTGAACTCAGTGTAACTTGATATCCCTGGCGCATCCCTTGGCACGTTCATGGCACATTTCTCTTGGCGCCTCTTTGGTGCGTTCCCTGGCACGACTGCGGCGCGTCCTTGCACGTCCCTTGGCACGCCCCCTGGCACGTCCCCTCGGTAGGCCCCCTGCCGCGTCCCCTGGCGTGTCCCGTGGCACGTCTGCGGAATGTCCCTTGGCACGTTCCCTTGATAAATCCCTGGCGCGCCTTCTGGTGCGTCCCATGGCACGTCCCTTGGCGCGTCGCTCGTGCCGTCCCATCTGTAGCGTCCCATCGCGCGACCCTTGCAACGTTCCGTGGCGCTTCCCTGACAACGCCCATCGCACGTCCCTTGCGAGTCCACTGGCGCATCCCTTTGCACGCCTCCTGCCGCATCTCCTGGCGCGCCTCTGGCGCGTCCTCTCTCTCTCTCTCTCTGCATTTAGCCAGTCAAACTTCAGAAGTTCAGGGCTCGCCGATATGGGGGAAACTGCATGATCTGGAGGCCGCGTGGTGCGAGAACAGGGGGAGGAAGAGGATGAGAGGGAGGAGGAGGGCGTCGACGATGAAGACGCCCACCATCAGGAGGCAGCACGCAGGCTTGGCAGATCTGTATCCGTTTCCGGACCCGTGGGCGGCTCATATTCCCTTGAGGTACCTTGCGTTGACAAGGTGAGTCCATGCCAGCCAGTCGACTCTGTGGTCGTGGTCCGCACCCACCGGCTCAGATGTAGCTCGATGAGTTTTCGCCGAGTTGACAGAGCGAGTGGCTCGTAGGTCCTTCTTCTCGACCTCCTAGCGTGTCCCCACACTGCCTTAGCCTATCAGGTGCAAAACTGCACAGTGCAGCATCGGCCGTCGCCCCTCTCGATCGGGGTTGCGGATCTCATGTGCGGTCTATTTTCAGTTGCCTCGTGGTGCGAACGGCGTGCGCGCGAGTAACAGACCAGGCTGCCTGGCCCGAGGGACACGACGCATGTGGATATTGTCGGGGGTGGATAGAAGCCCCAGCAGTGACACGTCGATTAGTGAATTGTCCGTTTTCGGTTCTCGAGAGGGCGCCGTGGTCGTTATTTTCCAGGCTTGCGCCCGCCAGGTTTGCGCCTCAGGTCGTTTTCACTAAACCACGTTTTACTAAAGGGGGGTCTGTCCATCCCCGATATTGCCAGGGAAACAAATGCCGCAGCCGATTGATTCCCACTCTTCGCCCTCCCTCGAGCCGCGGTCTGCTGATAAACAGCCATCTTCGGTTTGGAGTTGCGTTTGGGAGCCACCCCGCCCTGTCGGTTTCTGCAGGGCCTCCCGGGCTTTCTGGACGGCGCTCATGTCTGAATCCGAGGAGCCAGTGTGGACGGCTCGAGACAGTGCCTCGCCTTCGAGGGATAGGGGTTGATCTTGGTATTGGCGGCCAAACCCCACCTAGATGTGGCACACAGTGAGCGGCTCGACCGAGACCCCACTCTGCTTGGAGCGAGACCTTTGCCGAACAGTCGCCAGTTCTCGCCCTTTCGAGGCCCATTGAGTGGAACGCTTGGGATAACCAGCTTGGCGGGGCGAGTTCCTGGTGTGATGCACCCACTGCGGTGGCATGCGTGCAGGATCGAGGGGCCGGCCTCAATTCCTCGATGGAGGGTGGCGGAAGGCCGGCAGATGGCGCCGAGAGCACAGCGAGGGCGGCTCCGCCTGGGGAAGCCGGCGGATGCAAGACTGCCTTGCACCGTCGGGGGACGTTTCCTGTCCTGTAAGACGGCAGTTTTTTTGGTACTCCGACGTGGGCTCGACGGGGATCCGACGTGAATTCGACTCGGCTCGACACGGATTGAACACGGATTCGACGCGCGATCGGCATGGATTCGTCACGGATGCGACACGGATGGTTGGTGCGATGGGGCAGACGAGGTCCCCGTGAGGGGCCCCCCACAGGAGCTCCCCCACAGGTGCAACACAAGCAACAGTTTCGTTCCCCAAGCGCGCCAACTTTCTTTTTTCAGGACTTCATTTCGGGTCGCCCACGGGGTCGCGCTTCGCGCCTGGCAACCTGGACCGCTGCCCTTGCCTCGTTCTCGCCTTTTCGGGACTCCTGGGAGGCCCTCGTCGCCACCGCTGGATTCGCCTCGAAATCCTGGCGAGAACGCACCACTCGGGAGAGAGCTGGGCAGCAGCGGTACCAGTACCTTTCGGTTTCCCCAAAGGTGCCATTCTTCCGGATGGGGCGACGCGAGAGCGCGAAGAGAGCTGCGCGTCACGCGCCGCAGAGCGCGATGCTCACCACACACCAAACAACCCCAACCCAACCCGAAGGCCCCAATTTGCTCTGTATTCCAAGTGGGGGGGACGTCGGGGAGCATTGAAAAAACACGTATGGAACCCGTCCCCCCCCAACCCGAAATTCGGGTATTCGGGTTGGGTTGGGGTGGTCTTGCAGGAAGTCAGGTGCGCGAAGTGATGTGGCCTACCTGCGGCAAGCAGGACGCGCGCAGCAGCACAGAGCCTCTGGTCTCGTTTTTCTCACGCTGCGCACCCCGGTGGCGTCGGGGGGGCGGATAGGGGCCTAGCACACCCCGAGGGCACAACGACGCCCAGGGTCCGGGGCCTGGTGCCGGTCACGAGGAGGCAATTCAGCGTTCGCATTGCTCACACGTTTTTTCGGCCAGTCGGGAGCCCGTGCGATTCTGAGCATTCGTCCTGATCAGTATGCTAGCGAGCTGGGGCTGCCTGCCTTCAAACGTGCATACACGTTCAGATCGATGATCCCGTAACCGATGTGGGACAGCAGGGCCAGATCCGAGTTCGTTGGCATCACGTCCAGCCAGATCATCAGCAGTTTCGTGCAGATGCCCCGCTGTGGTTCTCCAACATTCTGAAGAGATTCTGAGCAGCAACCTGGTCAACAGCTATGGCGAAACCGAATATTTGAGCAGAAGTTTCGTCCTCCCTCGAATGTGTCGCCAGGTCACGCAATTCGGTACCCATCGATGAAAAGCATGAGGACGATGTAGCTTTTACGATGCCAGGTGCAGCGCAGGCAGCACACCGACATAATTGAAATTACGCCAGACACTAACATATCCAGGCTTCCTGGCTCACTCCGGTCCAGGGTGGTTGTCCTTCAGTGGTCATGGGGGGGAGACCAGGATGATTAGGCGACAGTCTGGGGTTTGGAGCTCCGAGCCAGGAAGGCAAGAGCAAGCCAGCGTTCGCACTGCTTTTCGGTGTACTTCAGCCAATTGGGAGGACCCTTGTGTATGCGACCCTTGCACCTGAGGCAGGTGACAACTTTGTTTTTCTTAGAGCAGGGCCTGTAGCCCCCTTCCCTCGATTCATCGTCGCTGCCCACGCCGAATGCCAACCTACCCGCCAGCCCATCTGCCCTCAGGCTTGCCGTGATCGTTCCGTCCCTGCTCGCGGGTGCTCCGAGATCTGTCAAGCCATTCCAACTCCCAAGCACGGCAGCAGCCCACCTTCACCACGGTGAAGTTGCCATCTGGTGCCTCAGTGCTATGCTGCTGGCGAGCACTCGATTGGTTGCTACCCCCGATCCCACACACGAAGTGATAGTCCACGCATCTATCAACCTTCGTATCCTGACTGGGGAATACCTTTCTGAGCCGATCGGGCGTGGAACATCTTCTAGCTCAATGCGCAATCCGTAGCCATTTTGGCTCAAGCTCCCCTTGCGGCCCGCGGGGGGCCCCGCTCCCCTGCCCAAGCCCCTGCTCCTCCCGCAGCGCCATGGGGTGCCGGACCAGCAACTGGGAGCCGCAGCTGAGGCCGCCGAGGCTCCTCTCGCAGCAGCCATCCACGGCGACGCCGCCGCCGCTCCTGCCGATCGCTGGCCGCGTGCCGCGCGCGCCGCCGGCCCACCACGGGCCCCGCGGCCGCGCCGCCGCCGCCGCCGCGTGGGCGGCGCCGCCTGTGGAGCCTGTGCGCCGCATGCGGCGCGTGCCCGGGCCCTCCGCGGTGGCGGCCCTTGAGGCGCTGGCACGTGCGCGGCTGGCGCCGTTCCCCCGGGTCGACGGGGTGCGCCAGCGCACGCCACAGGAGGGCGCGCCCGCGGGTCCTCCGGCCTGACCAACCGGGCCGCCGCTGGTCAGGCCCGCCGTCAGCGAGAGCGCGGACCGCTCGCGGAGGCCTCCGTCCACAAGAGCGGTCAACGCGGCCACGCCCCTCGACGCGGGCGGGCAGGGCCTCAGGGAGGAGGCCACGCGCAGCAGCCCGCGCGCGCGAGGAGGCCGCGCGCAGCAGCGCGGGAGCGCGAGGGGCTCGGGCTCGCAGGACCTCGGTGCCTCCGCCCCACGCCTTCGCCGTTTGAACGGAGGCTTCCTCTTCGACGAGAAATCTCTGGGCAGGCTGGCGTGGGTCGCCCTGTCGACGGGTTGCATGTGTGTCGCCCCTCTCTTTTTCGGCAGATGCCGCGAGGTGGGCGTAGCCGGCACTCTCACTGCTAGTTTCCTCCGCGTTGTAGTTGCTGAGCCCCTGTCAGCCTCTCCTCCTCCTGCGCCTCTATCTGTGCTCCCATTCCATACACTCCTTCCTGTATAATGCACACACTTGCTCACAGTTGTTTCTTGGGTTGCCGCTTAGATCAAGACTGGCCAGCCACCTGCTCGCGTGAATCGCAGCAGGGCAAGCAACAATGAGTCCGCACCGACAACCAAGGCTCTGCAGCAATTTGTTTTGCTGAGCCTTCGGGTAGGCTTTGCCGACGCTTGCGCTGCTAAGCAACAGAAGTTCGCCAAGTGTAATCCGCGCTAGGAGGACGGAGCCTGTAGTGAGGAGGTGAGCAGGAACAGGGGGGCAAAATGAGGAGTGAGCGCTGCGACCCGCCACCGCACCAAGCTCGAGCCGACCCTCTTTGCTGCAGAGGTTTGAATGGTACTTTGCCAGTAGTGATGTTGATGTTGTCGCCCGCGTGCTTCTTATAACCGTTTTTTCTGTTATAATTTACAGCCACCTGCTGGGGTGAGACTCAAGAGGGTTTTTAAACCTGTTCTCCCACCGACAACCAAAGTCAGCAGCACCGTTTTTCTGCAGAGCATGTTGGGTAGCCTTTGCCGACGCTGTCCTTGCTAACCAGCAGCAGCTCGCCAAGTTTGATCCGCGCTAGGAGGAGGGAGCCTTGTAGTGAGGAGGTGAGCGGGCACAGGAGGGGCCAAATGAGGAGTGAGTGCTGCGACTCGCCACCGCGCCAAAGTCGAACCGACCTTCTGAGCGGCATCTGGATTCCCTGATGACCGACCGCGCGTTGCATCTGTTTCGGCCCTCTTTGTTGCAGAGGTTTTAATTCGTACTCTGCCAGCAGTGATGTTGATGTTGTCGCCCGCGTGCTTCTTACATCCGTTTTTTCGGTTACCGTTTAGATTGAGATTGGCCAACCACCTGCTCGGGTGAGTCGCAACAGGTTTATCAAACTTGGTTTCTCACCGACAACCAAGGCTCTGCAGCACCGTTTTTCTGCAGAGGCTTTGGGTAGCTTTTGCCGACGCTTGCATTGCTAAGCAGCAGAAGCTCGCCAAGTGTGATCCGCGCTAGGAGGACGGAGCCTTGTAGTGTGGAGGTGAGCAGGAACAGGGGGGGCAAAATGAGGAGTGAGTGCTGCGACTCGCCACCGCACCAAACTCGAGCCGACCTTCTGAGCGGCATCTGGATTCCCTGATGACCGACCGCGCGTTGCATCTGTCTCACCCCTCTTTGCTGCAGAGGTTTTAATTCGTACTCTGCCAGCAGTGATGTTGATGTTGTCGCCCGCGTGTTTCTTACATCCGTTTTTTCGGTTACCGTTTAGATTGATATTGGCCAACCACCTGCTCGGGTGAGTCGCTACAGGGCTATCAAACCTGATATCTCACCGACAACCAAGGCTCTGCAGCACCGTTTTTTTCTGCCGAGCCTTTGGGTAGGCGTTGCCGACACGTATATTGCTAGTGGTCTCTGGTTGCTTAGATGTTTGCCTTTGGATCACCGCTCAGATGGACACTGGCCAGCCCGCTGCTCGTGTGAGTTGCAACACGGGCACGAGTTCGCACCGAGAGCAAAGGCTCTGCAGCACATGCCCCCTGACGAAAACACCAGCAGCAGCAGCTCGCCAAATGGAATCCACGCTAGGAGGAGGCAACACCGTAGGGAGAAGGAAACAGGAGGAGTAGCAGGAGCGGCAAGAGGAGGAGTGAGCGCTGCGCCTCGCCACCGCACCAAGCTCGAGCCGACTCTGAGCGGCCTCACGAATGGGCCAGTGCGCTGGAGCCATGGTTGGATGTGTCGGCGGTTGCTGGTCATTTGCCGGAGCAAGGTTCGGCGCGGTTGGCAATCGCTGGTGAGCACGAATCCTCTCCAGTTTTAAGCCAAGCGGGGCAAGCTGCGGATGCGAGCGGCTTCTGCTCGCCCTGCGAGCAAACACGCAGCGACCAGATCTGCAGCTGTTGCTGTGCGCCGACGCCTGGCCGTGCCGTGTGGTGCTGGCGCCCCAGAGAAACAGGGGCGGCAAGAGGAGGAGTGAGCGCTGCGCCTCGCCTTCGCACCAGGCTCGAGCCGACTCTGAGCGGCCTCACGAATGGGCCAGTGCGCTGAAGCCATGGTTGGACGTGTCGGCGGTTGCTGGTCGTTTGCCAGAGTAGGGTTCGGCGCGGTTGGCAATCGCTAGTGAGCACGATTTGGTTCCCAGTTTTTTGAGCCAAGCGGGGCAGGCTGTTGATGCGAGCGGCTACTGCGCGCACCATGGTGGTGCGCGGACGCTTGTTCGTGTGGAGCGCGACAGGCTTCGAGCGTAGAGCTGGGGCAGCGCGCAGCGTACACTAGACTACTGCGTCAGTCGGCCACTCTCGCTTTACTGCAGTGCAGTGCCAGTGACTTCCCTGTCGCGCGCCAGATGTGCTGCGGAATGCAGAGCACACATGCAGTGTACACTCGGTGCTGAAAAAAAAAAACTTCTAGCTCAATGCGCAATGGATCACTCGTGGCAATGGTGTCCCCGCTGGCTCTCTACCCTCCACTCTTCTCAGATGCTTCGCAAGGGTTGGGATAGCGTGCGTGCGTGTGGCCTGTTTTTCTGAGATGACGGGCGCAACGAACGTGGTATGCAGCCCTCTGACATTCGAGCGCAGTCTTCACTGCAGATCGTACGTGTTTCACGCCACTGCCGATGCATTACCCCCGTACCCCTAGTGATCGTGCTGAAGCCACTCCAGGCTGCGTGCTTGCCCTGCGGTCTCCAGCCATCAGCGCCGCGCACCACCAATTCTGATCATGCTGATTTCTTTCTCCACTTGCGTGTCCTATGGGCCCACTGCAAGCAACGTCGCATGCCCTGCCACTGCTAGCAACGATGACTTGATCCTCGGATCATTGCTCATCATGCGCAAGTTTGCTTTACGCAAGAGCTGGATCCACAACCCTCATACTTGATCGTGCTCGTCGTCCGTGGCAATTGTTGCTCGATCTGGTCAAGTTATGAATCCCCCCCGCTTGATGCGAGCTCTGGCGCGCGCACGTGTTCCGCGCTTCTTCCGGGGGGACGCGCAACGATGTCAAGCACAGTCAGCAGCTTGACCGCTAAGCCTGGCATGTGGTGCCAGGACACGGGGGCACTCTGCCAGCACATCTGGTGGTGCACGCCTGTGGGCTTCTTGCAGTTCATGGTGGCCGTGAGCTCGCTGATGGCTGTAAGTTTCATCGCCCTGCTGCTGCTTGTGCATCCGCTCGTGAAGGGATTCCTCGAGAGAAGACCGTCCAAGTACGAGGACGAGGCGACGGCGTCCTGGTTCGCCTGGCATGTGCAGTCCACTATTCATGCCAGCCTGCAGGTGTGGTTCTCGTACTGGCCCATCTGGCAGCTCAGCCAGTCGACCCCGCTGGTTCAGTTCACGACTCCAGGCTTGAGCACTGACAGCCCCAGCGAGGCCGAGCTGCAGGCCATCGTCCGTATCGGGAACGGCGCCGGGACGTTCTTCGCGTACATCTTCGTGGATTGCTTTGTCGCGGTTTATCGCAAGCAGATGACGATCGATTACTTGGCCCACCATCTCATCTTCATGTTCTTCTGTGTGGTCATCATGTACGACTGCTTCGCGCCATATCTGGCGGGTTGGCTGTTGATGATGGAGACGTCAACGATATTTCTGAACTTGTTTTCGTTCACCCGCAACAGGCTAGGTTATGGGCACATCTTTGTGAAGACGAGTTTCCTTTTATTCGCGGTGTTCTTTGTGCTTATCCGCCTCGGTGGGCAAACGTATATCGCCTTGTATTTCGGCCACTCCGTGATCACCAACATGCCTGCCTACAGGGGCATTCCAGGGTGGCACTTATATAGCGTGATGGTGGGATCGATATTTGGACTCGGCATCCAGGTCTTCTGGGGCTACGAGATCCTGAAGAAGCTCTTGAGGATTATGGGTTCACCTGCAGCAGCGAAACCGAGCCATCACGAGATGAAACATGATTGAATAGAATTTGATACCTGGATCGTTCGATCTTCTGACATGCCCCGGCTTGTGCATTCGGCGTTGCAGCTAGAGCCACTTGCACGGATAAGTGAATAGGCTTCGGAAGCTACGGATGGGGGTACGAAGTTGAGGGGGCATCATCTTTGTTAGGTCGTACTTGTTGTGCTCGCTCCCAGCGGACCCAATTTTTCCGAAAATCTAAAGAAGCACGCTGTCATCTCTTGGAGGGTCCAGCGTTGCTCCGGACCCTGCGTTTAAGCGGGCAGGGCGCAGGGC
>CAUYUJ010019071.1:666216-804193 GCA_963575745.1 Prorocentrum cordatum
GCCAATTTTTGTTACGGTCCATTGCCCGCATGGCAATGTGACAGGCATGCCGGGCGAAACGGCGCCGGCTGGGCTTGGATGTTATGAGTTGGCATGGAAAATGAACGATGTGGCAGAATCGCTTGTGAATTGAATTCGCCCAGGGGGCGGTCAAGGTTGGTTTTGGTGGGGTGGTAGAGCGTATGCTCATGAACTTGAACTTGTCCATTCCGTTGCAACCTGTATTGCGCGACCCAGTCGGCCAGGATCGCGATCACAGGCTTGCATTTGCTAGCGTATCTCTCTGGCCGCTCTGGCGCGCGCACGCTCGCGCGCAGAGCGACCAGCTGGTTTGGCACAACTGGTGCGGCCGCGATGGCGCTTACCCTTGGGGACCTCCGAGCGTGTCTGAAAGGCCGCGCTGGCGCGTGGGCGTTTCAGTGCGGGTCGGTGAATCGGATGGGCGCGATATAATGTTGACGTCGAGCTGGCAGCGCTGATGATAATGATGCGTGGTGGTGGCGATAATGACGCCTACGACGGCCAAGCACATGATGGCGCCGATGCCGGTGACGATGGTGACGATGGTGATGTCCATGTGTCAGTGATCAAGGCAGTTGTGTTGATGTTGGCGGTAATTGCGGCGATTGGCGATGACGACGACGGCGGCGATGCGATGTCGATGATGACGGTGGTGAGGGTGTGCGCGCGCAGGACTTCAGTAGTTGTGGCATGCTTATTGGTCAACATATCCCGTTTTTTTCCAACACCTTCTGTGTGATATGTCCCGCGAACACATGAAGTTGTAAGGATTTCGTTGCGCGCGCGGCTGCGCGTGCGTGCGACCGGCGCATGCTAGATCCACGCGCGTGACCCGCGTGGTGCGATGTGAATGCGGTTTATTGGCGACACTTCTAAGACCGTATGGTGTCTGCATTGTTTCACCAGGAGCGCGCGGGCTGAAGCATGACACGTTTTGTTACGAAGTCATCATGCTTCTTTGTTGTTGAACGGGGGTGCCAGCAGAAGTGCTTGCGCAACTAACGTGTTAGATCCGATGTTGCCACGCGCGCGTGAGGACTTTTGTTGTATCTGTTTTGCGAACGGTGTGCTGGAACCTTGATTTTCGAGATAAGCGAGTTTCCGCGCATAGTATGATTTGACCCGAGTGACGGGGGAAACGATACCGGTTGGGGGTGGTCTGAGTTCGTATGTAAAATGAACGATGGGGCAATAGCGCATGCAACTTGCTATGCGGAAGCGTGAGCGGTTCACCCCAGGAGCGGGGGGGTGGTAGAGTCTATTCTTTCCCGGAAGGAGAACGTACAGCGGACCCCACGTCGGCGCCCGCGGGCGCCCACCAGGCGAAACCTTGGCGAACCCAGATGGCGCATGGGCGCCCGTGAGGCGCCCGCGGCTCGCCACCAAGCGAAACCTCCGCAGACCCAACCAGCGCACGGGGCGAATTCGAGGCGCCCATGAGGCGCCCACGGGCGGCCACACAGCGAAAGCTCGGCGGACCTTTGAAGCGAGGCGCCCACGAGGCGCCACATGGCAGCACCAAGCAACGCGTCGGCGGATACAGGCAGCGAATGGGACGCCCGCGAGGCGCCCACAAGCGGCCACCGAGCGACACCTCGGCGGACTCGTGCAGCGCACCCGGCGCCTGCGCGGCGCTCGCTTGGCAGCGATCGGGAGGCGAAGCCTCGCCAGTCGGCCCAGAGGCGGACTCAACCAGCGCGCGGAACGCCCACGGGGCTCCCACGGGCGGCCGCCAGGCGAAGTCCCTGCGGGCCCAGCCATCGCACTCTGGGCGTCCACGAGGCTCCCAGGGGGCGGCACCCTGGCGAACCTTTGGCGGGCCCAGAGCACGATCTGAGGATTCGCGAAGGCCCTTCACTGCAAGCACTATTGCTTTCTTTCTCGGAACGTTTTCGTCCCCCCACAGTCTGTGTTTTCCTGGCAGGGCTGCCCACATAGTTCTCAGCATCGGTGCTGTGTTCCTGTCGTTCAGTCTGGCCCTTTCGCCACGTCGCCTCTAGATCCGATGTCTTGCTCGTCGTTGTTGTCCTCCTTGCTTCCCTTCCTCCGCCTGTCCCTGATCCTTGTGCTCGTCCTCCTCCGGCTCGTGCTCGTGTTCCTGCTGTGCTTTCCCCTTTCCGTCTTCCTGTGTCTCCATCCTACTCATCCGCCGCCAGTGTTTTTTCCGCCTCATCCTCATACTCATCCCATGGTGTGCAAAATTTGTCATGTAATTGCCTATTACACAGCAAACGATGGATCAACACATGCAATTGTCACCTTAGGGATCAAAATCCTCTAGCACACCCCAGTCGGCGGATAGAAAGTAATCCGACGGCAGAAGCCCACATGATCCTCCCAATTTTAAGCAACCCTTGTCGTCGTCCTCGTGATAGTGGAGGCCCCCTTCCCGTCTTCCCCTCGCCTTCTCCCGCCCCGCTTTGGCGGAGGCTTTCCTCCCACCCCTTGCTTGGCCTCCTCCTACTCTTCCTCCTCAATTTCTTTCCTTTGCAAACAATTCATCCTGGCCGCACTCCGAGGCGTGTCGGGAGGGCGGCTTGGACGTTTCCCTTGAGACATCCGCACCATGTATGCTCCTGGAGCTTACAGCTTGCAACAGTTTTACGGATGGAGGGCGGGCCGCTTTAAAAATGCGTTTTTTGTGTTGGCGCCGCGCACGCTCGTCTTCAGACGTTGCAAGAGCTTCACGGATTCAGGGCGGTCTACTTTCAAAGTGTGGTTCCCGCTCTGGCGCCGCGCACACTCGTTTTAAACAGCTGTAAGACCTTCACGGATGGAGGGCGACTCTGGCACGATTTAGGGTTGTCACGACGCAACAGTCACTTTGATCCACGGTGTTGGAATCCCAGATATGGTGTACTCACGATTCAGGATCGTCAAAACGCAAGGGTAACAGTGATTCACGGCGTCGAAGTCCCAGGAATGGTGTTCTGGTGCAGTTCAGGATTTTCAAGCGATTGTATTTCAACGAGGCAGTTCCCCTTTGAATATTGATCTTTGTAGGTGCCTACGAAGAGGGAACAGAGGGAGCGTTCATTGCAATAGCGTTGATGGGTCTTGGTTTTGCATTAGTTCTCCTCCTCATCCTTTTCATCCCCCTTCCTCCTCCTCTTCCTCCTGTTTCTTCTCATCCTCCTCCTGCCTTTTCTCCTCGTGCACATCCTTCCCCGCCCCCCCTTGCACGGGCGCGCATGTCGATGTTCCTCGGCGCTGTCGCCGCGGCGGCTGGTTGGGGCGCGTCCTATGATAGCCAGATCTCGAAGCTGGTGGGACAAGCTCGCGGGCCAGGTCCCCGAAACAACCGCTGCGTGCGGCAGGGGCGCTAGATCCAGCCGTCGGGGCAATCAACCCGCAAATGACGACAGCAACAGGGTTTGGATGACCCGCTCGGATTACTAACGTGATCCGGCGGCCTCATAACCAGAAATCTCTCGCGTGAGACTTCCCACAATTCACTCACAGACGATGCCCCCGCCTTGAGACTTCTCCCATAGCTACGCTTCAGGAGTCCCAAAGCGATAACAGCCACAGGATATTGATGACCCGTTCAGATTACTGACGTGACCTGTCGGCCCCACCGGGAGGGGTTCTCACAGTCCATTCGCAGGCGAAGCTTACGTTCGAGACTTCCTCCAAGATCCACGCACCGTAAGCCCAAACGCGAGAAGAGTTAGGAGGTTTGAATGGCCCGTCTGTGTTGCTAACATGACGTGGCGGATCCATTGGGAGGGCGCTCCGATCTGAGACGTCCGCACAATGCACTCAGAGACGAAGCTCGCGCTCGAGATTTTCTCTGGACCCACGCTTGGGGGACCCAAACGTGACGACATCTATAGAGGTAGCATGACCCTGTCGGAAAGTGATCTGGCGGCCCCATAGGGAGTGGCTTCCTTTTTGAAACGATGTTCCTGGTCGCGACGTCGTCCAACTCCAAATATCCGAAGCCTACAATTCCCGTTCGAGACGCCCGCTAGTTCCAAACATCCGAAGCCTAACAGTGAAGAGGATAACAATATTGATATGCCCGCTCGAAGTAATAACGTGATCTGCGGACCCCATAGGGAGGTTCCCGCTTCCTCACCATTAGTTCACAGACGACGATCCTGGTCGAGATTTCCTTATACCCATGCTTCAGGAACTCAGAAGTGGAAACAAGTATAGGGCTTGCTGACGTGACTCGACGTCCCCATGTGGAGGGCGCCTCCAGCGCCGCCCCTGGCGCGCTTCGCGCGCCTGGTCCAGCGCCGATCCAACAAATCCACTTAGCGGCTCGCACAGGGGGTAGGGGAAGGGGCAAGGCTTCTTAGCAGGCGCGGGTCTTGTCTACCAGATGTCGGGGCAGCGCCTACCAAGACTTTCCCCCCTCCCCCCTACCCGCCTGTGCGGACCCCCAAAAGCTCATGCTTCTGTGGTCTTTCCATGTGGTGCGTCCCTCGAAGGAAGCTCGCTCAGAGCGGCCCCGGAGCCCACCGCGCCGCCTGCGCTGCTGCCAGGAAGCGGTCCCTCCGAGCGCGCCCGCTCTCGCTCCGAGCGCTGCTCGCAGGAAGCTCGCTCCGAGCGCGCCCTCTCGCGGGCGGTGCGCACTGCGCTGCCAGCGTCTCGTTGCTCAGGAGCAGCGCCTCGCTGCTCCGGGATGGGCCCGAGGCTCGAGGTGCTCCGGCTTCTCGCCGGACCTCGGCAGCCTTCCAGCCTCCGGGTGTTCTCTGGCAGCTGCGCGCCGCCGAGAGCGTTTTCCAGGGGTGCCCGGGTCCTCCCGAACGGCCGCTGGAGGCCCGAGCCGACAGACATCTGGGCCGTATTTGAGCCGCAGTTGGCCCTTTCCTCCTGCTCCTCCTCGACCCTTCCTGTTCCACCTCCCCCTGCTCGTTTTTCTCGTCTCCGTGTGCAGGTGCGAGTCCGGTCCAAATCTGGCCCAACCTGACCCCAAATCTGGGCTAACTCCGGTCCAAGTCGGGGCCAAATCGGACTGCGCGGGGGGGCACATAGCTTCACATGGAACAGATACCAAGGGCCCGCTCGCTCCCAGCGCACATCTCCTGGGAAGCTCATTCCAAGCGTACTCATTCGCTCCCCGCGCACAGCGCTGGGCGTGGCTGGGACCAGGATAGCTCGTTCCAGCACGTTCCAGGGCGCTCTCGGAGCGTTCTGGAGCGCTCTGGAACGGCCGCGGCGCCCGACACATCCTCCAGAGCCGCCGTCTCGCAGAGATCCCCGACCGTTCCCGGTCAGATGTTGTTCCCGTCTTGGTTTCGTCTTACATCGCCTTGCCACAAGATCCCCGCCGTGATGTTTTTTGTTCAGGACGTCGATCCTGGAGGTCTCGACACTTTCCCTGGGACCAGCTTGTCATCCTGAGCCGTGTTTTGACGGTCCCGAGGCCCAGTGAGGGCCCCCAGAGAGTGAAAGTATCAAGAACGATTTCCGCCGTGCTTTTTTCATGGCTCGAGGCGGTCTGGGTTTCCAGCTAGGCTTGAAGTTCCAGAGGCTCCCTGGAAGGGCTCACAAGGACAAGCGCCTCAGCCTCGGAGCCGCCCGGTGGACCGGGGCACTCCTGCGCCAGGCCCTGCCCCGAACGCCAGCCCCGGCCATGCAGACTGGCAAAGCCAGCATCTCCACGATCATGTTTCGTGCGGGCCCAGAACTGATGATCCTCAGGACGTGCGCTATCAGAGGAGGGAATGATCTTGCCATACCGCTACCCTCGCCCCGTGCTTGCCTTTCTGGGCTTCCTCGGATGTCTTCGTCGCCACCGTTTGAGTCGCTTCGAAAATCCGGTCAGAACGCACCCCGGGAGAGGTCCTGGGAGTGGCGGTATCAGCACCTTTTGGCGTCCCCATGCTAGGTGTTAGCCCACCGTGTGGTTGCCCTTCTCAGCTCCGCCGACAGCACGTTGCCTGATGCTTCGGCCCTCATTGCTCCGCCTGCGTCGTGATGAAGGGCCTCAGTGGACAAGCACACGTTGGCGTTAACACACGTTCTGCGGATCAACGACAGGACGGCGATAAATCGCTCCAGAGCGTTCCGGAACGCTCTCAGAGCGCTCTGGAACGGCCGCGGCGCCCGATGCATCCGCCAGAACCTCCGGATCTCAGAGATCCTTGATTTGTCCCGGTCCGATTTCGTCCTGGGCCAGGCTTCGTCTCACATCACGTCATGTATGAATTGTCAGCGGTTCAGTCATCGTCAGGTTTCTGTTTCAGAAGTTCAGCCTCTGGAATCCGGCTGCGGGGCTCGCCAACATAGAATCGGGCCACGGCGCGAAACCCACACGCAAGATTGGGTCGAAAGCGCTAAAAAGCCATGCATTGGAAAAGTCATGCCTTCGCGGGTCGTAAACAGCTATTTGGGCTCAAGCTCAGGCCGGAGCGGCTCGAAACCACTCGGGTTCACCCCTGCTTGTATTTGTATAGCTGCTTCGGGGGGCGTTTTCAGCCTGATGCCGTTCGCGTCCGGATGCTCTATGCTACCAGTCTCCGGTTCTGGAGAGGCAAACGCGATCGTTGGAGGCTCAGATTCGGACCTCCCTGTCTTGAGACGCCCCGACAGCGCAGAGCCAGAGCGGCCGCGGTACGGTGTGTGGAGCTTGGTGGCAGCATTGTTGCTGTCCGTTGCATGTTTCTTCGTTTTTGCGGCAGCCAATGGTGCCGCCGCAAAGCCCGTCAGAAGATCTTTGAAGACAGCTGACACAAGTCGGAGGAACAAGCACGGCGTAAGCGTAGCCTTTCGGAACTCTGCGTGGACTTCTGGGATCGACGCCGGGCCCCCCTGGCGGCGCTTCTGGCGCTGCCTCTGGCACGCGTCGCGCGGCAGGGAGGGGACCCAGCGCCGATCGAAGAAGCTCGCGCGGCGTTCCGAAAGTTTATGCTCGTGTTGTTATTTGCTCCTCTAACGATGGTACTCCATGAGGAGGCAGCGGAGGTGAAAAGTCCCTCCGTCCCAGACTCCCCTAAGGTGCCCAAAAAGATGTCCGCGCCTCTCGACTCCGTGTGCGTGAAGAGCGGTGAGAACTGCACCAAGGCTCGGTGCTGCAGCCAGCCGGGGATGCGGTGCTACGAGAAAGACCATACCTGGGCAGCTTGCCAGCAGTCGTGTAATAGCACGGAGAGCTGGAGCTGCAAGGAGTTGGGCTCCTACAGGCCGCCGGCGTGCTCGTGGGACGGAGACGGCTGCGGTGGCACAAAGTGCTGCAAGAGAGAGGCCTACCTGTGCTTCGAGCAAGACAGTGAATGGTCGGACTGCATGCCGTGGGACGGCTGCGACCCCAGCAACGGTACCCCGACGGAGAACTGGAGCTGTAAGTTCGTCGGGCCCTCACAGGGTACCGTTGAGGTCGTCCAGGCAGCCGACGATGCAGACTTGGCAGGGACGTCCCTGTTCTGTTTTGTCGTGCTGACTCCCAACGGGATTGTGCCAGGCGACGGTGTGGAGGAAGGGTACGAAGAGCCACTTCTGTGGGCTGTCAAGGAAAAGGGGCTGGGCATCTTCAGCTGCGATCAGAACGCGGTCTTCTACGGCCAGCGGGCGGATAAGGCCGAGTGGGGTTCAATCAAAAATGTCGACGTGTTCATGGACGTCTGGCATCAGGTCCAGTACGCCTCGAATTACAGCGAGTTCGATTGGACCGTGAAGGTGGATGCAGATGCGGTGTTCTTCCCCGACAGGCTCAAGGCTCACTTGGAAGGCTTGCGCGCCCCAAAAGGAGCCGCCATCTATCTCCAGAACGTTGACTACAAATTCAAGTTCATGGGGGCATTGGAGGTCTTGTCGAAGGAGGCGGTCGACGCGTTCTTAGAAAACAAGGACGCTTGTCGGGATAATTTGGGCAATGATGGAGGCGAGGATTTCTGGACGAAGTCGTGCTTGGACGCCAGTGGTGTCGGCTTCATGTCGGACTATGACCTGTTGAATGACAAGTACACTAAGGACCACATCGACAGCCTCTCCGACGTCACTCCGTGTGAGTCCCAAACCGCTGTTGCCTTTCACCCCTACAAGTCGAAACAGTATTGGATAGCCTGCTACCAAGTATCCATGGGCGAGAAGTCGCTGAGCGATTTTCCGGGCTGTTTTTCAAGATTGCCTGGAGACCCGTGTACTTGGGGTTCGGGAGCAGCACACCATATGACATACGACGCAGACGGCAATGTGCTTACCGACCGCATCTATTGAGATCTTTTGCTTGCTAGCAAGCAGTCTAATTGGCTGTTTCAAACCGATCTATACCTGCTGAGCCCCAGCACAAAATCACATGCAAAACACGTGTTCTCCTTGCCTGCTGACGAGCATTTGCAAGATGGAGATAGCCAGATGGCTGGACCACACACGGTCATGGCATCTCCGAGCTCAGAGTTGCGAGGATGTCTCAGACGAAACGGGCTGGACCACCTCAGATTCTGCTCCCAAAATTGAAAGAGGGTCTCAGGCGAAATTGGCCAGACCACCTCGTGCGCGGAATCTTGGAGCTCAGAGCTGTGAGGATGTCCCAGGCGAAATGGGCCGTACCACGTCTCACGCTGTATCTCGGACTCCAGAGCTCCAAAGATGTCTCAAGCGGAACGGGCTGTACTACCTCAGGTCATTGCATTTCTGAGCCCAGAGTCGAGAGGATGTCTCAGACGAGATTGGCTGGACCACCTCAGATCAGGGGATCGGGGAGCCTAGGATTGGGAGTATGTCTTCGGCGAAAGTGGCTCGAACACCTCAGGCCACGGCATCTGTGAGCCCAGAGTTGCGAGGATGTCTCAGTCGAAAAGAACCACAGCCTCATGTCAGATCATCTCTGAGCTCAGAATTGCCAGGATGTCTCAGGCGAATTTGACTGCACAGCCTCGCGAACGACATCTGGAAGCGCAGTTGCAAGGACCACCTCAGGCGCAAATCGCCAGACCACCTCGCGAACGGCATCTCTGAAACCAGAGTTGGGAGGATGTCTTAGGCAAAACTGGCCGATCCACCTCGCGCGCGGCATCCCTGAGCCCAGAGTTGTGAGGACGCCTCAAGCGAAACGCGCTGGAACATATTAACCCCGGCCTTCGCGGAAGCAGGAGTTGCAGTGACGTCTCAGGCGAAACGCGCCAGACCACCTCCGGCGAAACGCGCCAGACCAGCTCAATCTTGGCCATCGCAGGGACAGGGGTGCTAAGGACGTCTCAGGCGAAACGGCTGGAGCACCTCAGAATTTCGAGGATGTCTCTGCGCGCCCGTCCCTCGACGGGAACCAGTTCTGACAACAAGAGGGCCCCAGCCATCACACATGTCTGAGGAAACTCGTAGTTCCACACGCGCACGGTTCCAGGGTTCACGCGGAGGGCTCCACACACATACGGCCTTCCCACCACCACCACCGCCACACACTCAGACAGCCTCTGTCTTCACAAACGCAGGGCTCCACACGCATAGGGCTCCACACGCACACATGAGCCACGCAGAAAACGGGGTCGTCTGCGCCGACGTTGGCGCGCAAGCTGCTCGCGTAAGGTCGCGCGTGTGCGCCCTCGCCTCTGATGCTGCGTGTCCGCGCAAGCCACCGCGCAAGGTTGCCATGCCATCCCTCGGAGGCGACGATAGGGGCAAGAGCCCAAGGGCGGGCAACACGCATTCGCCCGGGAGCCCCGCCGAAGGCATGAAGCATCGGCGCCCTTGGATACACGTATCGCTCTCCCCTGGGCTAGTCGCCCCCACCGTCGCCCTCGAATATTCTGTGCAAGACCCGTCGCATCTCTCCCTGCTCACGGGGCGCGCTGCGCGCAGTTTTGCACCCGCGCTGGCCGTGCACCTCTGGGGGAGGTGCACGGCCAGCGCGAGTCGTTTGTCCATCGTCCGTCGTTCGTCATTTGTCGCTTGCCTGTCGTCTGTCGTTTCTCGGCTGTTGTCCGTCGTTCGTCTGTCGTCTGGCGTGCCACAGGGCTCCTTCGTGCTAAAGGCAAAAACAGTGCACCTCCCAGGGAGGTGTCGCACACGTGGGGCCCCGTCTTCGCCTTAGAGCTGTCGCATCTCGGCGACCTGGCTCGACACATCTGCGGAATGACTCCGTAAGTATCCCGAACGTGTCTGGCCCTCCCACTGCAGGCCCCATCGCAAAGGATTGGGGGTCCTCTTATCGCGATTCCCCCCCCCGCGCAGCTCGGGCCGGGCGAAAGGGGGGGATTGGGAAAGGGGGGGTTACGAAATTTGCTGCATGCAGCTAGTTTCGCCCTCACCGAGGGGCCCATTCCTCGATACACAGCCGCCTCCGGCGCCGGGAGGCGCCGGGAAAATCAGCTACGTGAGCTGATTCTCAAACCCCCCCTTTGCTATCCCCCCCCTTTCGCCCGACCCGAGCAGCGGGCTCCGCACCGTGGGCCGGGGGGGCTCCCCCCCGGCCGTCGGCTGGGGGGCCGCGCGCCGAGGGATGTGTGGGTTGCTGCGCCGGAGGAGGGAAGCCCCCGCCCAGGGTGCCCCATCCAGGAGAGGCCCCGCACGGCCTCCCGAGCACCCCTCGAAGATGCTCCCGATTTCGTAGTAAAGGGAGGGGGGTCTCATTTCGGGGGGGGGGGGGTCTCTTCCAGGCCGTCTTGGAGGGCCTGGGGGGTCTGGGGACGATGTCTTGGAGGGTTCTCCCACGGGGGAGGTCTGAAATGGCTTGTCTTGGAGGGTCCAGACCCCCTCCCTTTTATTGCGAAATCTGGAGTACTCGTTCGGGGACCTTCCTGGGGCACGCCTCAGGGACGCGTTCGACTCTAGATTCGACCCCAGTTCGACCCAAGCTCGATGCAAGTTCGGGTCAGGCTGGATTCCGGTTCGACCCAATGTCGACTCGAGTCGACGGACGTTCGACGCAGCTTCGACGCACGAATAAAGCGAGTGGTTCCAGGCCAGTCGGCGAGCGAGGGGGGGGAGTAAGAAGAAGAAAGCCTTCTCAGAAGGCGACGGGACTTCTCAGAAGCCCTCGCGCCTTCCGAGAAGTTCCCCAAACAGTGCTTGCACTTAGGGGTTGTTACTTGCGTTAACCATCTCGGGGTGGTTCCCGCCCGTGCCGCCCGTCGCCGTCGCCGCCCGTGCCGCCCGTCGTAGTAGTAGTAGTGGTCGTAGTAGTGGTAGTCGTGGTAGTAGTAGTAGTAGTAGTAGTAGTCGTCGTAGTAGTAGTAGTAGTAATAGTAGTAGTAGTAGTAGTAGTAGTCGTCGTAGTAGTAGTAGTAGTAGTAGTAGTAGTAGTAGTAGTTGTAGTACTAATAGTAGTAGGAGTAGTAGTAGGAGTAGTAGTAGTCGTCGTAGTAGTAGTAGTAGTAGTAGCAGAAGTAGTAGTAGTAGTAGTAGTAGTAGTAGTAGTAGTAGTAGTAGTAGTATTAGTAGTAGGAGTAGTAGTAGTAGTAGTAGTAGTACTCGTAGTCGTAGTCGTAGTAGTAGCAGCAGTAGTAGTAGTAGTAGTAGTAGTCGTAGTCGTAGTCGTAGTCGTAGTAGTAGTAGTAGTAGGAGTAGTAGTAGTAGTAGTAGTAGTAGTAGTAGTAGTAGTAGTGGTAGTAGTAGTAGTAGTTGTAGTAGTAGTAGTAGTAGTAGTCGTAGTAGTAGTCGTAGTCGCAAGACTTCGCAAGAGCGCGCAAGGTTCACAAACACGAATGGCTGTCTTAAGACTTCGCAAGAGCGCGCGCGCACGCTTATGTTGAAAATCCGTGTTGCGAAACCATGTTTTTCGTTTAAGCAGCAGACGCTGTTGGACACCCGATTAGAACATATGTCCGACACCGAAGGCTTTCGACGGATTTCGGCATGCGCGCGCGACCACGCGCGCGCGTGCACTTCGTATCGTTTTTTGCACAGGATTCGCGCGACGGCACGCGCGCAAGGGCGTTCGAACGATTTCGACATGCGCGCGCGAAGCCCGTTCGGTAGTGTGTCCAGAAAATATTGGAAAACTTATGGGTTTCGCAAGAATTCGCAAGACCGCGCATTTTTTGAACAAATACTACGAAGCCATGTGCTTTTATATGTGTTTTGGACATTCGGTTTTGAAATCTTGGGCCCAATCAGTCTGGACCCCCTGGTCGCCCCTACAAAAGGACAAGGAGGAAAAGGACAAACAACATTGAGGAGGATGAGGAAGAGCAGGAGGAGGAAGATGAGGAGGAGGAGGGATATGAAGAGGTGGAGGAGGAGCAGGAGGAAGAGGAGAAGGAGGAGGAGGGAGATGGAGGACGCGGTGGGGAATGTTGTAGGAGGGAAGAGAAAAAGAGGGAGCCAGACGAGGAGGAGGAAGAGGAGGAAGAAGAGGAGGAGGAGGAGGAGGAGGAGGCCACGGGAAGGGGACGGGGGACTGGCATTGGAGCTGGTTCGCCTTGGGCCACTGCCCTGCCGAAGGTTTGGGTTCCGCGTCGATGCGTTGGCGGTCCTGGGAGGCAGGGAGGCCAGCTGGCCAGCTCCAAACACAAAGGGAATCGCGTGGGAGGCGCGGGCGGCTCGGCCGCCCCCCCGCGTCTGCGAGGGGCCGAGGGAGCCACGCAGAGGAGGGACTTTCGCGGCATGTGGGAAACGGGTCCTACGGGGAACGGGTCTTGAGGTGTTTCGCCAATTTCGGGCTCCCCGGGGCTCTCCAGGGGCGCCGGGACTGTCAGAAAAGGAGTCAGATTGAAGATCTCGCCAGGGGGACGGCCCCGGGGTCCAGGGCCTCTTCGGGGAACCTCCTCTGTGCCGTCGCGCCCGTCTGTGTTTCACCTCAACGGGGTTAATCTGTACCTGCTCCTACCTCCTGCCTCTGCCATGCTGCTCCTTCCGAGGGCGGTGGCTCTGCGGTGACATCTGCGCACATCAAGCACCGGTTCCACTTCGCCTCGGCCCTGCAGCGCATGGCGGTGGTGGCAGAAGTGAGGAGCTGATGGGATGGGCGGGCGAGAAAAGACCGTGGCTGAGAAGACAGGCGGACCGAGATGTGCAGATGCATATATCCATGGATGCTAGAGGGTGGTGCCGGACAAAGCGTAAGAGGATTAGGTGGTGCCGGGGCAGGGTCACAAGAGCGCGTACCAAGGAGGAGCGAGGAAAAACCAGGAGCAGACAGCAAGGAGTGGGTTTACGCGCCTACACGGCCAAGCATGCGAAACGTTACACGCACGGAATTAGAACAGCTCCTGATTTTCACCAGCGCACGCCACAGAACAGGAGCTTCACGTTTCGGCTTACAGGCGGCCAACTCCGGTAAGGGGTGCGTCGGCGTGGTGAGTCAACTGATGCACGGAAAGCAGAACCGCATCCGATCTGAAATGTTGGCTAGCGCGTCGCGCCGCTCTGGCCCATCACGTTTCGGCTCGACACGCTATCCATGCCATCCACTTCACGGTTACCGGGCGTCAACGTTCCGAGTTTTTCCGAGCCTTCCGCCCCGCGGAGTGGAGCGACACGCTATCAAATGCTATCACACGATGCGTGCCGCTGGGGCCACCGAGGCGACACGCTAAGCGAAAGTCCCCGACCGCAGGCTAAAGACTTACAACATGCAAGATCTATCCAGTGTTTTGGGCCTTCGCGAGGACGCCAGCCGCTGGTCGGCGGCTGGGCGGGGCTGATCACATGTCGATGTCTGGCGCTCGAGCCTGACCTGAAGCCACGCAAGGGCATCCCAAGCCGTCTGATCTTTGACCCAGTGCTTTCTCGGGCATGTCCGAGGGCCTCTGCTTTGCATCACAGGGCTTCGTGCCCGCTCAGATTCTTCCACCAGTCCCCGCGCTTCCCCAGCAGACTTGGACGGATTCCGCGCAGCTCCACCAGACCCAGGACCTAGGCCGTGCAGTCTGAGTGGGCCCAGGCGGCGCAGTCTCAGTGCCCCGTCGATGCGGTGGCTGATGAGGCGGTACGCACCAGATGTGACCAGATCGGCATTTTCATGGATTGCAGTGAGGGGGGAATCGCACTTGTGAGCGAAGATGACAGTGAACATGGATAAGAGTGACCAGAGGATAACACAGAGCGTGGCGGCTTCGGGACTCTTTGGAGCTTGTTGGGGCGCAGGGCAGGATCCTAATGCATGCAGATGTTCTACCTGTTTCTTTTCTGCCTCCTCCATGTTCCCCCAAATCCAACGTTGCGAATCAATCCAGTTTCGCAGAACATCACAGCCCGAGCCCTAGACCCGATGCGCAGCTGCTAGACAGCGTTTCGAGGCTGGACAACAGCAGAGAACCCACGACAACGCCCGAACACTTCAAACCTTCGAGCCCTCGAACCTATGCGATGCCGGCGGCATGCTGAGTAACAACAGCCAGGCGTCGAGCAATCGGAGTGCGATGAGTGGGGGGGCGAACAAGAGTGTACCGCTTGTGCCCTACAGGGCCCATCCCAAGTGGGTACGAAAGGTGATACGGGGTACTTCCCTCGTTTTTGTCCGCCCGTTTTCCGCTTCGCTTCCGCTCGCTCGTACATGGTTTTTACCTAACAGCGAAGACTGATAGGTTTCTAGTAGTGTCAAAAGAGAGCATCTTGACTCCCCAGGGGGGTCTGGGCGGGTGCCGGGGAGAAGCCGCGGAAGTCATTTTAAGCAAACATTTACACACTTCGTGGTCTTCGAGGTCCCAGAACTCCATTCCCGGGCCGCATTCTGAATGCCCGGAGCCAACTGTAGGCCACTTCGTGCTCTTCGAGTTCCCAGAACTCCATTCCCGGGCCACATTTTGAATGCCTGGAGCCAACTGTAGGCCACTTCGTGTTCTTCGAGTTCCCAGAACTCCATTCCCGGGCCAAATTTTGAATGCCCGGAGCCAACTGTGGGCCACTTCGTGTTCTTCGAGTTCCGAGAACGCCATTCCTGGGCATGATTTTTAATGCCCGGAGCCAACTGTAGGCCACTTCGTGTTCTTCGAGTTCCCAGAACTCCGTTCCCGGGACACATTTTGAATGCTGAGGCAGGTTGATGCTGAGGCTGAGGCAGGCTGAGGCTGAGGCAGGCTGAGGCTGAGGCCGAGGCTGAAGGCAGACTGAGGCTGAAGCAGGCTGAGGCTGAGGCTGAGGCTGAGGCAGGCTGAGGCTGAGGCTGAGGCAGGCTGAGGCTGAGGCTGAGGCTGAGGCTGAGGCTGAGGCTGAGGCGAGGCTGAGGCAGACTGAGGCTGAGGCTGAAGCAGGCTGAGGCTGAGGCTGAGGCAGGCTGAGGCTGAGGCTGAGGCTGAGGCAGGCTGATGCTGAGGCAGGCTGAGGCTGAGGCTGAGGCTGATGCAGGCTGAGGCTGAGGCAGGCTGAGGCTGAGGCCGAGGCTGAAGGCAGACTGAGGCTGAGGCTGAAGCAGGCTGAGGCTGAGGCTGAGGCAGGCTGAGGCTGAGGCTGAGGCTGAGGCAGGCTGATGCTGAGGCAGGCTGAGGCTGAGGCTGAGGCTGATGCGCTGAGGCTGAGCAGGCTGAGGCTGAGGCCGAGGCTGAAGGCAGACTGAGGCTGAGGAGCACAGAGCTGGCTGAGGCTGAGGCAGGCTGAGGCTGAGGCTGAAGGCAGGCTGAGGCTGAGGCTGAGGCTGAGGCTGAGGCTGAGGCTGAGCAGGCTGAGGCTGAGGCAGGCTGAGGCTGAGGCCGAGGCTGAAGGCAGACTGAGGCTGAGGCTGAAGCAGGCTGAGGCTGAGGAGGCAGGCTGAGGCTGAGGCTGAGGCAGGCTGATGCTGAGGCAGGCTGAGGCTGAGGCTGAGGCTGATGCAGGCTGAGGCTGAGGCAGGCTGAGGCTGAGGCTGAGGCTGAGGCTGAGGCTGAGGCTGAGGCTGAGGCTGAAGGCAGACTGAGGCTGAGGCTGAAGCAGGCTGAGGCTGAGGCTGAGGCTGAGGCTGAGGCTGAGGCAGGCTGAGGCTGAGGCAGGCTGAGGCTGAGGCTGAGGCTGAGGCTGAGGCTGAGGCTGAGGCTGAGGCAGGCTGATGCTGAGGCAGGCTGAGGCTGAGGCTGAGGCTGATGCAGGCTGAGGCTGAGGCAGGCTGAGGCTGAGGCCGAGGCTGAAGGCAGACTGAGGCTGAGGCTGAAGCAGGCTGAGGCTGAGGCTGAGGCAGGCTGAGGCTGAGGCTGAGGCAGGCTGATGCTGAGGCAGGCTGAGGCTGAGGCTGAGGCTGATGCAGGCTGAGGCTGAGGCAGGCTGAGGCTGAGGCCGAGGCTGAAGGCAGACTGAGGCTGAGGCTGAAGCAGGCTGAGGCTGAGGCTGAGGCAGGCTGAGGCTGAGGCAGGCTGAGGCTGAGGCAGGCTGAGGCTGAGGCTGAGGCAGGCTGAGGCTGATGCTGTGACTGCGACTGTCCTTGCCACTGCGACTGTCATCGCGAATGCGACTACGACTGCGAGAACAGCAGCATTCTACAACTGGGTTATCATTTGAATCTTAAGGGGCATGCTTCCAGATATGCTCCTACACATCGCTGTTAGGTTGCTTTGGCGGGATAATCTTGTAGTTGCTGGCTTATCATTATATATCCCGCTGCCATATCGGTACACATGTAGGCCCCTTGGCTTTAGAACTGCGCAATTCAGCGAGCCCCGCTCACAGCGATAAAGATCATCGGCGCCGCCGTGTGCCATCCGTATCAAGGCGGTCGTTGGGAGCGCGCGAGCCTTGGCCATCGCGCTGTTGTTGCCCGTCGTCCAGCGGACGACGCATTCCACATTCAAGACGACGGCCGCGCCTTTGTCAAGGACGGGGTCGACGCCCAGCGGCGTCGGGCTGCTAGCCGCGGCATTCTTTTCACCGTCGCCAGTGACGAACCCTACGCCTACTCCGAGGACGTCAGTGACGCCCACTCCTACGCCTACTCATTGGACGCCTGCGACGCCCAGTTCGATGCCTTCACATCCACAGACCCCTGGGCATCAGCGAAGCGTTCGAGCTCTGATCTTCTGCGAAACCGCCGGGTTCAATTTCATGTCTTTTCAGAACTCCAGCGAAGCCGCCGAGTTCGATCTCCCCGATTTCCGGAACTTCAGCGAAATCGCAATCTCATATATTCCCTGTGCGTCAGCGAAGCCGCCAAGTTCGACCTCCCCACCTTCCTGAAATGCAGCAACGCCCTCAGGTCTACTTTTTCAACCCTCACGACACACCTGGGCATCTACGCCGACATCATGACGGATAACCGCAGCCAGCACTACAACCAGTCCATCATCCCGATTCGAAACGGCGACCCGTCCAAGCGGGGGGAATGCCGACAGGATGCGAAATTGTGGAAGTCCAGCGGGAATTCGGAGGCACCGCAGAGTCTAGCATCCAAGCTCGCGCTGAAGCCCACCGGCACAGCGAGGCCCGCAATGCTCAACATGACAGGGGGGTTGCATCCCCCGCCTCGCGACGACATCGAGGGCGCGGGCGAGCGGAAGAGAGTTCGCAATCAGGCGGGGATCGAGAGCGTGCCCGTGCGCCTCGACCAGAGCTCGGGCCAGCAGAGGCCAGCCCAGAAAGGCGAGAGCTTCCAGAGGTTAGTCAATCCGTTTCAACGCCATCGTCGACGCAGCGAGAGGATGACCGATTGGCTCGTCCGCTTCGAGGCTGGTCTTCAGCAGCCGCGCGAGAATGGGGCGGGCCTGGACGTGCTCGACGACGTGGTCGGGGGGTCCTATTCCAGAAGGCTGGTCTCGCGGCAGAGCGACGTGAGCGAGCGGTCGGGTACCGGCCCGACGAGCGCGACGGTTTCTGGCGCATCCGCGGGCTGTTGGTGCGAATGTCCCCGCGAATCCACGCGCCCGAGCGCCAGCCGCCGCCGTCGCGGCTGCGGCGCAATCAGTCGCGCAGCCAAGGTGGCGGCCGACAGAGGTCCTTTGCACGCGGGGAGGCCCGCTCCGCCAACGTCGTCGACGAGCCAGCGGACGACGACGAGTTCGGGGGCGGCCGGGGCGATGGCGAGACCGAGACCGACGCGCAAGGCGTGGCCCTCCGGGAGCTCGAGTCTTCAGCTCCCAGCTCAAGCCCGCCGACATCGAGGTTTTTTGATGGTGACGACTCAGCCAGGGTCGAGTCTGCCGCGGCGGAGCTCGCCGCGATTCCCACTGCCATGGCGACCGCCCCGTCGGCCCAGGAGGCCTTCGGGGGCCGCGGCAAGGCAGCCCCCGAGGCTGGGGGCCATAGCTGCCCTTCCAAGCTCCAGGACCGCGTCGACCAGCGCAAGAAAACATCCAATTGGACCAGAGACACGGAGCGCCCTGCGCCCGGCGCTCGCGAGTTCACGCCCGAGGATACGCCCGCGGGCGGATGTCGCGGAGGCCGAGGCGGCCCTCGCCAGCGCTGGGCGCGCGTCGCCGACCATGTCCCGTTCGCGGACGAGCAAGCGCCGCCGCGTCCGCGGGGGCCAGCAACTCCGCCGCAAGATCTCTCGAGACGTGCGCTTCCGAGTGGGCGATCCACCGCTAGCCGTGCGTCAGCGCGTCGGCCAACGGCGAAAAGCCTTTGAACGCATCGGCGTCGTGGACGCCGCCCGCCTCTTCTGCGTCTCAGGCCTGAAGTTGTTCAAGATCTGCACGGGGGCGTTCGTCGAGCTAGGCCTTGTCGACGAGGCCCCCGAGGGGCCGGGGGGCGAGGTTCACGGGGTCGGCAACGGCGGCGCTTCCCGAGCAACGCGCGCGCGACCGCTCCGCTGGCGCTCTGCGGTCGCGCCCGGAGGGTCGCGCTCAGCGTCGCGGGCGGCCCCGCGCCCGCGCGCGGGCCGCTCGTCGGGCGGGGCTTCGCCCGCCCCTCCAAGATGGGCCCCCCCCCTCTGGCGAGGGCAAATCGCATCGGGAGTCGCGCCCGCGAACTCATCGCGAGCAGCGCGGGGCGCCCCGCGATCGAGCTCCAGCCGGAGGGGCGCGCGGCGATCAAGGGCGCCAGCTCCGGGATTTCCAAGAGGCCGACCTTGTCGGATTTCGCGCGCTCGCCCGCCGTCGACGGCGCGGTCGGGGCCCAGTCGCTGGCCGAGTCCATTCCATCGCCGAGCTCATCCTCCAGAATGAGCCAAATCCCCTAGAGGTCTACAGCCTCGACGACACAAGGGGCCCAGACTCGCAGGCGCTGCGGCGCCGGCGCCCGCGAGCTGGCCCGCGTTAGCGCGTGCGCTTGACCTCTCGATGGCGGCGGGCGCGGGGGGGGGAACTTGGAGAGGTCTACTACGGAGCCCAGTTCGATATCAAACGAGAAGGGCGCGGTTTTTCTCATGGCGCTGCAATCCACGCAGCAAGCTCAGCGCCGCTTGAGGGGGGGGGGGGGGGGGGGGGGGGCAGGCGCGGCCATTGCGGATGCGACCTATCGCGGCAGGTTGTGGCCGAGAAGCTAGAGAGTTAGATCTGGACGGCGCTTTTCCGCAGTGGCGCAGGCGACCGAGTCCACGCGGCACCCCCGCGCCAGCTGCGGACCGCCCCCCAGCGCCCCGTCGCCAATACCAATCCAGGGAAGACCCCACAGCTGAGCGGGAACAGAGCCGAGACCGAACAGAGACTCAGCCTGTTCCTGCAGTCGACGCCCCAGCTTCGCAAGGAGTTTGGCATGCAGTTCGCCGTCTCCATCGAGTGGCCGAGGTGCAGCGACGGACGGGGCACCGGCAAGGTCTCGACCGCGGGCCATTGATTTCGACGGCTGCGCGGTTGATCTCAAGACGGAAAGGGGGATCTACATCGAGAAGGCGTGGGGGATCATCACCGACCGCTGCGCGTTCGATGTTTCGCGGAGGAGGTTCCGCGGCGGCTCGCGCCCGGCGCCGAGGCTCGCGGACGAGACGCGAAGAACGGCGAGAAGTGCACCGACGAGCTCGCGATGTTTTTTGCTGCCCAGCTACGACGACCGAACAGGGTGCCTCCGCGGGAAGCAAGCCCGACAAGATGGGCCGCAAGACGGAAGGTGCCAGCGCCGCCCGCTCCTCGAGAGCCAGCGTTGACAGCCGCGGAGGAGCGGGCGCTCCAGTCCGCCGCGGCGTAGCTCCACGCGAACGCGGGGCGCCCGCCCAACGACCTCGCTGTCCCGGGCCATCCGCGCGACGGGCGGATCTCAGTGAGCGGTCGAGATGGCACTCGACCTACGCTGCGAAGCGCGTGCCGCACATCGCCGACCGCTGCCGCGCCGGCCAGGGAGACTCTGGCTGGGCCGCGACGTCAACGACTCCATTGGAGTGGACCTCTCCGCCCTGGCCGATCTCGCTGGCAACCACCTGATCTCCCTGCGCGTGCTCGGCCTGGCCTCGTGTTGCACCATCTGCGGTGCAGTGAGCTCTCGGCGCCCATCAGTTGCCTTCGCTCGACTACTTCAGATTTGGGGAGGCGAGTTCGAGCGAGATTTCTTCAGGGATCTCGAAGACATGGGCGGCCGCCTGATGACGACAGCCTCTGCTGCGCCGCAGCAGAGCGCCACCGCGGAGAGGCGCGGGGGAACGTGGGAGGCCTATGCGGGCAAGCTGAACGACCAGGCCAGCATCAGGTTCGAAGAGACCGGGGTCGCCCGCAAGATTCAGCGGCTGCTCGCCGCGGCGTTCTCGGCCATGAATAGCCAGCTCAGTGCCGCTGGAGATTCGCAATCCCAGGGGGTGCTGGGGCGAGGCCTTCAGATACCCTGCCGCTTGCTGGACAACGCTGGCAGGCTCTCCCCGCGCGAGCGCATCGTGTCAGACAAACCGTTCTCCGAGAGGATCGCCATCGTGAAGGCCGCCCAGACCTCCATCCAGCAGCTGAGGTTCAACCGGTCCATGTCTAGGGCGCCGCTGGGTCGGCCAGGGGCAGGCGGCGCCCGGCGCGCCGCCGACGCGCGCCAGACTGGCAATCAGGTGTGCTGCTGGAGGGGCAACCGCAAGCCCGAGATAATATCGAGTCTTTCAGCGGCACTGCCCCGGCGTCATCATTGGCATAGGGGCGCAGCCAACGTCCGGGTCAGCCACCGCTCCGCGACCGCGATGGTCGACCGTGGACACCAACGACGCTCCGCGGCATCGGAGCTCGTGCCGTGGAGCCAGATGCTGAACGCCCTGAACGGCGACCTGCCGCCAGGCCAGTCCCCTGGCGGTCAGCCAGGAGGCCGGCCACCGCCGCGGCACCCCCGCAGGATAGTGAGGACATGTTCTCAGTCCTCGCTAGCGCTTCTCCGCAGAAGCGACCACGCGCGGCGGAAGTACCTTCAGCGTCTCAGGCGCTGCCGGCACCGCCTCAGCAGCGAGCCCTGCCTGCGCGCCATTTCGGCAACGTCGAAGCGCGCGCCGCCCCAATCGCCGCGCGCATGCATTCGCCGACTGGTCGGCGCGCAAGCAAGGCGATTCCGACTTCGCTACCAGTGGAGGGGGAAGTGGCAGCGCATCGGCGACAGCGCCTTCGGGAGGAGACGCGGCGGGGCCAGCGCCGGCCCGCCGCGATTCAGGCGTCGCCGCCGCTCCCGAATCAGCCCCCGCAGTTTCCGGTGCAGCTGCGCCGCCAGAGAGCCCGCGCCCCATGGCCTGGTCGACGACCATCGGGGCGGCCAGTCCGACAGCTCGGGGTCGCATGTGATCCAGGAGTGGGCCATGGCCGCCGATGAGCAAGCGCGCCAAGAAGCGACCGCTCGGCGCCCAAAGGGCCCGATAATCAGCGCGGAGCGAAGACTCAGCGTCAGCGACGCCAGGAAAGCGCCCCACATGCGCTTCGACGATATTAACAAGAGGAGTTCGACCGGCGCGAGCAGGCCGTCAAGCGCAAGGGGCTCTTGGACGACCTGCCCAAGTGCTTCGAGAGGACGAGGGGCGCCGGCAAGGTCGACCCCTGCCTGGGCAACTATTTCCAGAGCCGCGCGGGCGAGCTCCACCCCGCCATCCGCCCCGCGAGATCTTGGCTCGCGGGAAGCCGAGTCCGCGAGGAGCTGGCGCACAGTAGCCTCGGCGCCAAGGAGAAGAAGAACGCGGGCGCCGCCGCGAAAACCGAGCTGCCCAAGTGGGCGGAGTTTGGCGCGCATAAGACGCTCCCCGCTAAGGAGTTGAATGAGCTCCTGCGGCGCATGGCGCCCGCCCAGCGGGCGCGCGCGGGGGGCTGACTGGGAAGGCCGGGGGCACCATGAAGGCCCGACTCGTCGCCCAGGGCTGCCAGGAGGACATGTCGCAGATCAGGACTGACGCGCCTGCGGGGTCGAGGGGCGCCTTGCGCCTCGCCCTGGCCTCCGCAGCTCAGAAGGGCTTGGACCTCGCGCCCTTCGGCGTGATGACGGCCTACCTCCGTTCGGGGGGCATCGAGAGGCTGCTGCTCCTACGCGCGCCGGCCACCAGGGGCGCAGCCTGGCGAGATCGCGACGGCCACTGGCACGATCTATGGGGCGCGCGACGCGGGCTGACAACGGCACCTTTGCGCCCAGAAGGCTTTCGCCGATTATTGTTCGTCGAGAGCAAGCTCTATGAGGGCCTTTATTATTTCTGCGACCGCGAGGAGCTTGCAGCCGCGATGCGCTCGCATTGCACGCGGGCGATGTCCTCGTCACCTACCGCGGCAACTCCAACGCCTGGTCACCCAGATTCACGATCGCATCGCTGGAGAAGAAGCTGCACCTCAAGGAGGTCGAAGGGTCATCAAGTACTGTGGACGTACCATAACCCAGATCGACGACGAGCTCGGAGTGACCCGGGCCGCCGCCGCCTCGCAGGTGGATTTCACTGACCTCAGGGCCCAGCGTGGCCGAGGTGCTGAGGATCGCCCCACCTCGTCCGGGGTGTCGTCGAACTGCCGAGACACACTCGGGCAGCTGCTGTGGTTAGCAGTCCAGACTCGATTAGACATCGCCGCCCATGTGAATTCCGCAGCTCAATGCGCGAACGTTGCCGCCGTGGCCGACGCCGAGGCCTTGAACGAGACCGTCGCCAACGTTGATTCCACCGCGAACTTTGCCATCGTGCCGGGGCGGGACCTCGCCGACCTGAAGACGCGCAATACCGCGTGCTTCATCGACGCTGCGTTCGCCAACGTGGACGGGGTCGAGACCCAGTGGGGCATTGTGATGGTTTCGCGCGTCGCCCTCGCGAAGTTGCTGGGGGCCGCTACGGGCCGCGTCTTCCCGCGGCCTGGCGTTCTGTCGCGATGGAGGGCGGGGAAGTCGACCCGCGCTGCCGATGGCTGCGCGACCCTCGAGGGCGCGGGGACCAGCGCGCGTTTCCGCCAGACTCACCGAGGCTCACAGCCCCGAGAAGCAGTTCAAGCATATGGAAAATCGCAGCGTCAAGCGCCCCTGGGAGATCTACAGCGACAGCCGGGGCCTCGTGACGCACATTCAGTCGACGTGGGAGAGCCCACCGACCAGTGGTTCATGACCAAGGAGACCGCACATTCCAACAGCGCTCTTCGGCTTATTTGGATATCTACATGGGGCATCGCGCCAGTGCCTTGACCGCGCGATGGAGGCTGGCGTGCTTACGTCGCTCTTCGGAGCCTGTAGGCGCACCAATGTGGCGCCCGGCAGTCGCGCGCCGCCATGCTCGCCTTAGTCCCTTTCGCGTGCCGTGGCAGGATCAAGGGGCAGCCGACGCCATCGCCGCCGCCGCCCGTGGAGTTCACCTTCTACTGGTATATGTGCTATATGACTTGGTGTGCCTTTTTTTCCTAGGCGTGGCGATTTGGCTCAGTATTTTTAACAGCACGCGGTCGGCCATGAATCCCACTTACACCACCAGCTGGCGAAGCAAAGGCTTCAGGAAGTGGATGTAAACATCGAGGCTGAGAAGGACTCCGGCTCGGCAGACGCAACAACGAGCCAAAGCAACCGACCATTCACGAGGATGACGACCAAGATGGCGATATATTGATATGCCGGCCGCCGAAGATGTCAGCAGCTGTGTTCAGGCATCCAACGCATCGGCAGCCAGCGCCGCTTTTTTTTTCAACGCCAGGATAGCTGACAACGGCATCCACATCAGGAAACGGAAGACGAGCACCGAATTCGCCGAGTACGTTTTCATCGAGTGCGAGATCATCAAGTACGAGTCTCGAGTGTGGTATCGTGGAAGGGATCCACGCCCGCTGTGGCGCCGCTCGAGATGCTCCTGCGCGGCTGCGCACCACGAGATCTGGGCTGGCGAAACGTGTAGGAAGCAGGAATGGCAGGACGTGCGGGACCAGAGTGTCTACGTTATTTGCAGGACGTGCAGGAAGCATGCTTCGTGGCTGCGTCGCAACTACAGAGTCCATGACCCTGGTCTGCTCGCAGATGCATCCGGCTCTGAGGTGGGATTTGAGCAGCCGTTGGAGGCAGCTCACCGGCAGTGACCCTGCGCCAAGAGGGAGCAAGACCAAGACGGCCACGTGAATGAGTCAGTCCGCAGTTTTTTTTGATATCTGTGTTCTGCAGCTGCTTTACGTCAGTCCGCACTGCCAGAGATTACACCCAGCTAGAGATTGGCACGTGAGTCCTCATCGCCTGAGATTCTACACCCGGCCGAGGATATATACGTAATTCCGCAGACTTAGAAGCTTCAATCAGTGTGTGTGTTTTATGTGGTGATGACGAGCATCTCCCTGCTTTGTTCTTGCTCTTTATCACTTAGTGATCAAATGCCCAAGCCAAACGCCCTTTGCCTAGCAGAGGGATCGTTCTTTTGAAAGCAGGCTTGTGCAGCTCATCCAGTAATACCTCAGGAGCTTCCTGCTGCATGCCGTGTCAGGCCGCTTGCCTGCCTAAAGGAAAGTGCCGAGCCTGGCATTCCCACTGCCGCCGAATTATCTCGACAATTCGATCAGCTTCAACGAAGCGAGTGTCAATCTAGATCCCCGACGCTTTCGGCCGTTGCTAACGCGTCAAGAGTTGCGCAGGAGGGGTCAGATAAGTAACAGTTCCTTCGCTCCTTCCGCCCGTCATCCGCCTCTTTCCCGCGCGCTCGTATATGTTGTTGCGGTTGCCCGCCCATATCCCGCTGCCATACTGGTACACATGTTGGGCTCTCCAGTCTTACAGCTACGCACTTGTTCGAACCGCGCTCACAGCGATAAAGATCATCGGCGACGCCGTGTGCCATCCATATCACAGTTCCCCCCCACCACCATTTATTTATCGTTCCTCCATTTCGGGTGTTCCTCAATATGCTCCTGACCCACGGTGCCCCCATTTGTCCGCTCCATGTTGGAGCCCCTGGTGCCCTCTGGGCCTCAAGGGTTGCTATGGAGGCCGTGGGGGCCTCTTTGAAAATCCTGGGGGCACGTTGGGCCAGGGGCATGTCTAACAACACCCAATCCCATGCGAGAGACGCAGACAAAAAAAACGGGGTCGTCTTCGCCAACTTCCGCGCGTAAGCTGGCCGCGCAAGGTCGCGCGTAAGCCGCCTCGCTTCCAGTGTAGCGTGCCACGCTGACGGCCTGCGTCAGCCGCCGCGTGAGATCGCTGTGCAGTCTCGCGCAAGACCCGCTCCTTCACGTTGCTAATCTATCGTTCCCCAATCCACTAGATGCCCGAAGCAGAACCTCTGTGGCCCACCAGGATGTCGGGGAAGCCCGCCGGCCTCGAGGGCGGGCCGGGGCTCTACTGCCTCGTGAAGGGCTCGCCGGAGGCCCTGGGCCCGTTGCTGGCGGAGGAGCGCCGCCCCGCCTCCACCGCCTCCACCCCTCGAGCCTGGAGCTTCGATCCTCGATCACCGAAGTTCGGAGCTTGCTCCTCGAGCGTCGATCCTCGAGCGTCGTTCCTCGAGCCTCGAGCCTCGATCGCCGATCCTCGATCGTCGATCCTCGAAGCTCGAGCCTCGATCCTCGATCCTCGATCGTCGAAGCTCGAAGCTCGATCCTCGATCGTCGATCCTCGATCATCGATCCTCGACCGTCGCAGCTCGAAGCTCGATCCTCGATCGTCGGATCTCCTTCCCCGAACAGCGTGCGCTGTCCTTCAGCCGCTGGTGCAGCCGCCACCATCGCTGGCAGGCCAGCTGTCAGGAGGGGAAGACACACACACAGACACAGAGAGTCGCCGATCCCCTGGAAAAAAATGGGATAGATGGGAAATGGGGGGAAGACGAAAGTCCAGAACATATGCGAAGTTTTGAGGAATCCTGGGATCTGTGTTTCTCTATTTGTGTGTCCCTGGGCCCCTTCAAACTGCCGCCACCGCCACGACCGCCGTCCCAGGCATGCTCGCGTCGCGAACACACAACGCGACGGGAGGTGTTGCGCCACGCCTTCGGCCCATGGGGTCCCTCGGGCGCCGGGGCCCAGGAGGACCGTCGACAAAGCAGCCCGCGACCGGGGAACTGGCCCCGGGGCAGGGGTCGGGATTTCCGGGGACCTCGTCTTGGTCGGCTACACGCAAGAGGGGCCCTTCGCCGGAACGACCTGTGGTGCGGGCTCATCGGGGTCCCCTCGATCGTGGAACGCCATGCGACAGCGGCTGCCTGCGCGCCTGTCTTTGGCCACCTGGCGCCCCCTTCGCTAGCGCGTCAAAGGTCACTCTTGCCCAGGGCCACTCTTGCGTGTACTTCAGATTTCGTCATAAAGGGAGGGTGGTCTCATTTCGGGGGGGGTCTCTTCCAGGCTATCTTGGAGGGCCTGGGGGGTCTGGGGACGATGTTTTGGAGGGTTCTCCCACGGGGGAGGTCTGAAATGGCCTGTCTTGGAGGGTCCAGACCCCCTCCCTTTTATTACGAAATCTGGAGTAGCCGACCTGGACACATGCAGATATCGCATGTCTTGGGTCGTTGCCGTTGGGGCTGCGCATATTGTCGGTGTCGCTGGGCACGCAGCCATGGTGGCGCCGCCATCGTGGGCGCATTGCTCTCGTTGCGCATCCCGGCCTTCCGCGAAAGCGGGGCCCCCTTGGATTCGCCTCCTGCTCGCACGATCCTCTAGTCGGCGAGACGTGAGCCTGGCTGACCGTGCTGCTTCGGAGGAAGGATCGCTTCTTGATGCCCCATTCCATGTGTGCACTGCTGGGGTGTGTTCCTGGCCGGATGTTGGTCGTTGGCCGTCTCGTGCTGGAAGGTCCGTCTGCCGAGATGGCCAGTGTTGCCGTGAGCTCGGAGACGGTCTCCTGTCGAGGTGGCCACGGTCTCCGATCGGAAAGAGGTCCTGCCCGTGGAGAGCCGTCGAAATCCGGGGGCCCGTTCGAGGTTTCCCGTGGGGCTGCTGCGCTAACGTTTCCTCGAGCTACCCCCTTACCCCCTTCCCCTGGGTGGGCGATGCGAGTCGAGCGCCGATGCCGCTCCTCAAGCGCGCGCGCGCGTGCAGAGCGCCTCCGAGGGTCGGCGGCGGGGCCGTAGCCCCTCTAGAAGTCGACAGTCCCCAGCCATTTTTGGCGGTCCGTGTGGGCGTCGCGATCCCAATGGCAAGCTGTGTAAGTCCGTGTGTCTAGGCTGCCATTGAAACGTTCTGGGTTTTGCCCTGGGAGGCGAGGAGTGGGGCAGAGGGTGAGCGTTGAGGACGGATGGCTGCCCAGGACTCTGGAGAGCCAGAGTAGGTGGTGTTCATAATTTCTTTCGGTTTCGAGGTGGTCGTGGACACTGTGGCCAGGTGCGTGTGGACCATCAGGATATGTCAATGACCACGCTCAAGGCATTCCATTCCATCGTCGTGTCCCTGTTTAAATGTGGAGGTTTCGGTTTGGTTTTTCGTTCATCAGTGTCCGGATTGTCGAGGAACACATAATTACACAAACGTGAACATTCGGAGGTCCGCGCGGAATCCTTGGATCGGCGCTGTATACCCCTCCCTGGCGCGCGGAGCGCGCCAGGGGCGGCGCCAGAGGCGCCGCCAGGGGGATCCAGCGCCGAGCCGAGAAGTCCGCGCAGACCTGCGGACCTTTACGTTTTGTGTCACTATGTGTTCCCTAAGAATGTCGGGTATAGCCAGGACCCCAGTTAGTGGGAGCTGGTTATTGATTGGG
This sequence comes from Prorocentrum cordatum, assembly GCA_963575745.1. Lineage (NCBI taxonomy): Eukaryota > Dinophyceae > Prorocentrales > Prorocentraceae > Prorocentrum > Prorocentrum cordatum. Next base: position 693,961 of record CAUYUJ010019071.1, read on the forward strand.
CCCCGAAGCCCAAAACTTAGGCCAGAATCTGTAAGTTTGCCGTAGTTGGTGTTCTTCGGGTGATGTCAATTCGGGTTGGTGGAATGGGGCGGATGGGGGGCGTCCCCCGGCACACATCACTAAACCAGGTCCCGCTAAACCCAGTCCTGCCAGCGCCCGAGATTGGCCCTGCTCCAGAGTTCTCAGACCTTCGCCGTCCTCGTGGCCCGCGCGAGTGTGCCCACGCGCTACCCCTTGCAGGGCGCCATGCCCGCGTGGTTCGAGGGGTGCTACGTCGAGCTTGCCGAGAGAGGGCTGCGAGTGCCTCCGTTCGGCTGGGCCGGGTCTGCTGCCCATCTTGTCGCTGTCAACTGCTGTGCTGTGCGGCCAGGAACCTTCGCTCAGCGTGTCGCTCCGCCGGTTCTGGCCCACCACGCTTCGGCGCGACACGCTGTCCACGTCCCCGCTCCCCAGCGTCGACGTCCCGAGCGAGCTGTTTCCAGCATCCCGCCCTGCGGAGCGGAGCGACACGCTTGCCGATTGCAGGGGCATTGCGTGTCGCTGGGGCCGCCGCCGCGACACACTATGCAAAAGTTCGTGACCGGAGGACCTTGGTAGCGGTCAGTGCACATTCATGTGCTCGGTTTCGTTGATTTGTCGTCTGGCGGTTTCGCTTCCCAGCACTGGAAACGGCAGGGCCGTTTTTTTTCCACCTTTTCCGAACATGTCTCTAGAACATGGGAACCGTGAAAACACGGTAACGGGAAACGGCTAAACAACGGCGACGGAACCGGCAAAACATCGGCGACGGAACCAGAAAAAACACGGAGCTGGAACAGGCAAACAACAAGACAAAACGGAGCCGGTAAAGGCCTTGTCGTTACCAGGGCCCACTAAGATGATTGGGCTTACGCCACACCGCCGACCCCTTGGGGAACTGGCGGTTGTTGCGTGTCGCTCCTGAAGGCCTCTTGTGTGCCTTTTGGGTGCTTCTTGGAGCTCTTTTGGGGCTTCATGGGGCCTTTTCGGAGCCCCTTGGGCTGACATTCTCAGTAGTCGCCGTGCACGCATGGGGAATGGGGCGAGAACCGGCATATACAGACGGAGGGCATCTGTCAACACAGCCGATCAATGATTATCGAAGACGCCTACGGCGAATCACCGCCGCTCCTGGTCCGTCTGACGCCGTCGGAAGCAGTTTGGGGGGCCTCTATGGGCCGACGTGGGGCCGTCTTGGAGGCCATCTTGGGCGTCTTAAAAGCCTCCTGTGCCGTCTTGGGGGCCTCTTGGGCCCGTCTTGGAGCCGTTCTGGAGCCATCTTGGAGGCCTCTTGGGCGATCTTTCGGCGATCTTTGGGGGCTCTTGGGCCGTCTCGGGCCGTCGGAAGGCCGAAAAGAAGGAAATGTCAAAATTCTTCGAACACCTGCGTAAAATCACGGTTTTAGTCCTTTTCTGGCCTTCCTGGAGGCCCTCTTGGGGGCCTCTTGGGCCGTCTTGGGCCAGCTTCGAGGCAACTTCGGCCATCTTGGTGGGTTCCTGGCACGTCTGACGCCGTCGGGAGCCGTTTAACTCCGAGGCCCCTGGACTCCGAGGTGGTCGGCCCTGAGGCCTATGACAGGCAGCGCTACGCGGCGGATCGTATCCTACCTCTTTTGGAAGAGCGTGGCACGGTTGCGGTCAACAGGTACATCTGGCACGACCCGGCCTTCTACGGTTCAAAGACAGCTCGCGTATCGACTTCGCTTTCACGCCTAAGACGTCGCTAGGGGATCTCACGTCTGCTGGGCTTTTCCGCAGGGTCGGACGCGACCTCCAGGTCGTCGCCGCTCGTGAGCCACGTGACGACGTCCCTGTACATGCGCGCCTCAAATCTTCGATGTTGCACACCACGGGCTCCCACATTCATATCGACATGCATGACGCGCAGCGCCTGGGCGACGTACCTCGACGGACCCATTGGCACAGAGAGGCGCTCACGCAGCCACTCCGCAATGGACAAGGGCGCGCTGCTTTCCTTAGCGAGTTCGAATTGCATATATCGGAGCATGCAGCAGAGCGGGAGCATATACTGCGTGAAGAACAGACTCCGAACGCGAATGGGTTTTCTCACCAACGCACTACTTACCATTGGAGAGAAGCATATTTCTCGCGCGCATGAGTATCGGCCTGGCCACTGCTCACTGGCAGCCACCATGCGGTTGCTCTTGGGCCAACAAAGGGCACTTCGACGCCATCTGGGCGCACGTTCCCACTTTGAGGGCCGTTTCCTCGACGGTCTCGATCTGCCAGCTTGGACAGCATTGCTCCAAGAAGTGCAGTGGCAATTGCGCTGCCGCATCAGGCGGCGAAGGTCGGCCAGGCGCCAGTGCCGGAAACAATGGGGGATCGACGCAGTGGACGAATTCAACGAGGCGCGCCGCCAAGGGCGACGCGCAGAGGTTGCGATAATATTGCGGCTGCTTGTCGGGATCGGTGTCGGCCCGCGCGAGCGGGACTATCGCCGAGAAGGCGTTGCGCTACCAATTGGGGGAGGGTTTGCAGAGCGCCGGGCCCTACCTGCTGGACGCGGTGGCACGGCCGCCGCCAACGTCGACTGGGTCGCCAGAGCCGAGAACTACATCTATGACGACGTCACAGGGCAGGGGGCGCAGCATTTTTTTGCGCCCTGGACGGAGGAGGGGTTGGTGTGGGCAACGCATCGCATAACGGAGATGCGTATTTGGTTTCGCCGAGCTCCCGAGCGCCGAGATTGTCCGCCCTGGTCAGCGCTGCTGGAGATGCGGTGGATGAGTCTGCGCCCGCATCGACGGAATATATTACGGCGTTGGCTACGAGACCCCGACCATCCATCTCGAGCACGCGCGGTGACTCTTTTTGATATTCATGCATCGGCTGCGACGTTATGGCCAGGTCCCTCTGCTCTGGCACCTCAGCCAGGGTGTTGCGCAGAGCTGGAAGAGAGTTGTTCGTCTGCTCGATCCATTCGGTAAAGGGTTTATGGCAGCGGCGATTGACCAGGTCGAGCAGCAAGGCGGGCCACTCTTCGCGCGTACCTGCGCCCCGCAGCGACGGAGGGTAACGGCTATGCTCGGACGGCAGCTACGCGCGCGGCAGCTGCACAACCTCGACATCGACGCATCACCAACATGAGGGATATCACCTACGCCTGTGCCTCCACAGACTTGGCGCAGCTTGGAGGCCGCGCGCGAGAGCACCATGAATTCGAGGGCCACGTTGCCTTCGGCCGCCATCGCTTAAGGTTCGCTGCTGTCACGTTCGGCGACCTGCGCGCGCGCCCCAGCGTTGGCGCCCGGATCGTTCGAGGCCGTCCAGGAGCAACCCCGTCATTTCGGGCCGAGGTCGGCCTCCTGGTGCCCGCTGCAACTGAATTCGAGGATATGGATGTCGTCCTCCTGGGGATGGGTTCTCATTCCTACGTCGACGACGCAATTCGCAGGATAGTGGCGGACGAAGCAACGACTTCGGAGCTGCCTGGATGGCCGCGGGCATGCGGCCCTTTGCTGTCCGCGGAGCTGCGCCGCCGCGGCGACGCCGTCAACCCGACGAGGAACGCTCGCCACTTCAATTTCGTGGGAACTGGATTGCGCGCGCGTCGTCGCGAGGCGACCGGGAAAAGATGCAGTTGTCAGGAGTTTCCGCAGATGCCTTTCGCCACCCCGGGGGCCAGGTCATTGGCAATTGTTCTTCTCGGGGTGAGCTGGCAACGAGAGCGGCCGCAAAATTCGGGATTCCACCCCGTTGGCAAGCGCTGTTGGCATTCTTGGCGCATCGCCGACGTTGAGCGGCGATCCGTTTTTCTGTGGCGCGGGCCACGGGCCCAGCGCGCTCCGCTCGCGAAGCCGTCCTGCCGGCCACTGGCCAGGTGGATCAGCTCGCTGCCAAGGTCGTGTTCTTCGGCCGCAAGGCCATGAGGGGCGCGGCTGCGTCTCGGGGAGAGCCTCGCGCCCACTCGGTTCCAACGGGGGAAGCCCCGAGGCGTTGGAAGATCTCCCCGATCGAGGTCGAGCGCCGAGTCGGGCGGTTGCGCCAGCGCCAGAAGAGGGCCTTGGGCCCCCAGCGAAGCACGCGGGTGCGTGCCCCCCCCCTCGTCGGCGACAATCGAATCGAGTTGCAATGTGGGCGCCGTTCATTGACTGCCCGGGGCCCCCCAGCGCCGACGGCCAACCCCTGGTCGCCCCGCTGCGCTTCCTGGAGGAGGGGGAGTTGCGGGACTGGTTGACTGAGCTGGGCCCCGCGGTCGCCAGGGCCGCGCGGCTCTCCGTTCGCGCGCCCCCGCTCGGGCACGACTGGCCGCCCGTAGTGCCAGCGGCGGGACTTCTGGGCGAGCATCTTGGGCCGCGTGCTGAAGGATGTTATTGCAACGTCGACGGCCGCTTTAAATGGTTCCTCTCCAAACGCCAATGGCTTTTTTTCACCTCCGCGCGGCTTGAAGGCCCTCTTGGCTGAGGCTATGCTTTGGGCTTCGTGCTTTGTATTTGGCAGCAGTTTCCAGAGTCGCGATTCCGTCTGCAAGATCTTAGACCCCATCGCCCCGGGCTTCTGCAAGGTTCAGCCACGCGCTGCCCTCGAACGCCAGGGGGTGGAGGGTGCCTCTGATTGTCGCCGGTTCGAGGCTCAAACCCAGTCTGCGGCCGAGTTTCGCATCCACGCGCGTTCGCACTTCGAAGCTTTTCCATTCGCGCCGCGGGGTGGAACCGAGCTGGGCCGTCGGACAGCGCCGGGGCGCCGCGGAGAGCAGCGACGAGAGGGGGCCCGCCAAGAAGGCCAGGCCCCAGGCGCAGCTCGGCCAGGAGGCGAAGGGTCACAAAAAGGGAGGCAATGGCGGGGCGCCAGCGGCTCTGCCGGCGGCGCTCGCCAGGCTGGCGCTCGCAAGCGCGAGAGCTGGCATGGGTGACTGGCGCACTCTACGCGCGCTTCACGGCGGGGGCCGCCGTTCCCCTCGCGCCCGCGCCGCAGGAGTCGGGGCGCACTCGCGCGGAGAACTGCGAGGCGGACGGCAAGGACCACATGCGTGGATCGCCGTGGCCTCGCGTCTTCAAGGCCTTCATCAGGCGGGCCTGCGCGGGCGGGGCGGGCGCTGCGCGGCAGGGGGCCAGGTATCTGGACCATTGGAAGGAGGGCATCCTCACGCCGACGGCCTTGGAGGTTCTGGCCGCGCACTGCCGCCACTTCCGCGTCGAAGCCTGCTGGCTCGACAAGAAGACCACCCGCCCCGACGGGTTCAGGTTCCAGATCATGCTCGGCGCGCAGCGGCAGGCCAACAAGTGGGGAGGTTTCAACGCGATGCGGATGGAGCCCATCCAGGCCCTGATCCCGGCGGCGGCCACGAAGGAGAAGGATCGGGCCGTCACCTTCCAGCCTGCCCCCCCGCCTCGCAGCGGATTCGAGAGGCAGGCGGCCAAGCTTCTCTCGAATCTAGGCCTCAGGACGCGGAGTTGTGAGGCCTTCGCCCAGAGCACGCCTCACTACCGCCAGCGGCTCGGCCCCCGCCGCCGAACTGCTCCTCCAGGGCCACCCCGCCGATCACCCCTCGGCGAGCGCGGGCGCGCAGCAGGCAATGGGGGGCAAGCTGCGAGCGCCGAGCGCGCGGCACTAGAAAGGCAGGTGAAACAACCAACGCTGAGCAACAACCCAGGAGGAGGGAGGATAAGGAGGAGCACAATGAGGAGCCGGGGGATGATGAGGAAGGCCCGCTCACGGCCCCCAGGGCAGCAGGCGCGGCTGGGAGCGCCTCCGCGCCCAGCCGCCGGCATGCTGCTCGGCGTCGCGCTGCTTGACGTCGCAGCGCTGGCCCGCGCCAGAATGCGCGCCATCCCACTCGGACAGATGGTAGCCGCGGGCCCCGGTGCTGGCGATCCGTCCCGCGCATGAGGCTGTCGGCCATCGGCTCGAACCAGTTGCGGGTCCACCAGGTCGCAGTCGGGAACAAGTCGTTCTCATCGGCTTCTACATCGGCTTTCAGGGGGGGGGGGGGGGGACATCCTGTCCATCCTTCATTGGTCGTTCACCGACACGTTCCCGAGAGTGAAAGAGGGGGGGGGTCGTTTTCATCGGCTTCTACATCAGTTTTCAGGGGGGGGGTGGACATCCTGCCCATCCTTCATTGGTCGTTCACCGACACGTTCCCGAGAGCAGGGGGGCTCCCACCGTTTCAGTCGGCTGGGACGAACTTCGGGCCGCTCAGGCCCACAGGGCCACTGACTCAGTCAGGTTGGCCGGCGGTGATGCACGAGCTGGCCTGCAGCCCTCAAGGCAGGCGCGCCCCCGGGCAAGAGACACCCCACCTTGATGGGTGCGCTCGGCCCGTGGGGGTGGGCACATAATTCAAAGATGCTTGTGCCCTTGTTACAGTGTTTCGACAAGTTGCATTCGCTGTCGCATTCTCCATATTCCATTCACTTGCTTGTACTTTGTTACATTGTTTCGATAATACTGTATTCAGTGTTGCAAAGGCGGTTGTCTCTCATCAAGCGATTTGGTCAATCATCAGGCAAACTTCTGAAAATGCAGCATCTGCCACTCGCTCCGCAATCGGCGGCCTGGTCCGCTCGCGCGTTCAAGAACGAGGAGGGCGTCGATGCTGGCGTCGGTGCTGGCGTCGGTGCTGACGTCGGCGCTGGCGAAGGCGCCGGTGTTCCTGCTGGCGTCGGTGCTGCCGTGGTGTTCGTGCAGGCGCTGGCAAAGGTGCCGGCGTCGGCGCCGGCGGTTGGCCTGGCGTCGGTGCTGGCGGCTGTGCCGGCTGGTGCAGGCGCTGGCGCGGGTTCTGGCACCAGTGTTGCCGTCGGTGCTGATGCCGCCGTGCGCTGGTGCCAACGTAGGCGCTGGCGTGGGTGCTGACTGCTACAGAAGGGCGATGACGTCGGTGATGGTATCGGTGGTGCCAGCAACGCTCTGGCTTTCGTTCTGGCGTCAATGCTGGCGCCGGCGCTTGTGTAGGCGCTGGCGTTGGTGCCGCCACAATAGCAGGCGTTCAGGCTGGCGTCGGTGCTGATGTGGGCGTCGGCGTCGGCGTTGGCGTCGTGGGCTCGTGCGCTGGCGTCGGTGCCGGCGCGGACGCCGGCGGTCCGGCGGTCGTGCTGGCGTCGGTGCCGGCCCCGGCGCTGGCGTTAAGTGCGCGCTGGCGTCAGCGCAGGCGCCGGCGCTGGTGTAAGCGCGGGGGGTATTGCCAGCGCCATCGCAAGCGTGCATCCTGGCGTCTGCGCTGGCGCCGGTGCTGGTGAAGGCGTCGGCGTCGGCGCTGGCGTCGGCGATGCATCGGCGCCAGGGAAGGCGCGGCGCGGGCGATGCGATTCATTTTTCCGCGGGCTAACCCAGACATCCGAAGGTATTGGTTGTTTCATAGCTGCGAAATGTCTTGGCTTTTGTGGATTGTCTTGGTTTTTGTTCCAGACTGTGCGATGTCTTGGTTTTTTGTCAGATGTCTTGGTTTTTTGTCAGATGTCTTGGTTTTTTGCTAGATGTCTTGGTTTTTCTTACAAGTAGACACCCCGACGTGACCAGTCACAACAGGCCGTAGCAAATACAATGCACGTGCTAGATACACCGATAAAGGAGACACAACAAAACATAGTTTCCAACGCGCATAAATCTTCCATGTTAAACTCGAGAACTGAATGGCGAAACTGCTTCACTTGTTTTATGAAGGCCTTGACATGGAAATAAACATAGTCGAGTAGCACGTTTCCTTTTATCACGCACGCGCGCGCACTCGCGCGCGCCCTGTATTCTGGTGACCTCAACATGGAATGCTCGATCCTCAAACACAACGCTTTCCTTGTCGCGCGCGCGCTCTGACATGCGCAACGCAAGAAGGAAAAAAAAAAGACCGAATAACGTCATATGGAAAAATCAAGGGTGGCACGTGCCACCCCGAAACATGAATGGTGAAAACAAATTGTTTCATTCGTATTTCCAATGCCTCCATCAAGTTTCTTGCATACATTGCCCGCGCGCCAGAGGGCGCGCGCGCGCAGTAAGGAAAACATGAGGTTTCAACATGTAAAATTCCATGCTGAGGCCCTCAGACTACGAGTGAAACAATTGGTTTTCACCATTCATTTTTCGAAATTAAGATGCGCATTCTTTATTAATGGTTGTTATAGCGCGCGCGCGCCAGGGCGCGCACGAGATAAAGAAAATACGCTGCGTCACAATATAAAACTCCATGCTGCCTGGGGTGTGCCGGGTACCCTGCGCGGGATGCGAAAAGCGTTGTGTTTCACACTGTCGCGTTAGGCTACATGTTGTTTGATAATGAACTGTGCAACCTGCTGTTTGTTCGAATATATGACGCCGCGTGTGCGAGGCGGAATTGGATTTCACCATCCAGTTTTCGGGGTGGCACGTGCCATCTTTTCTGTTTTTGTTCATATGACGTCGCGCGTGCAAAACAATGTGCCATATTATGTATATATATGTATATATATATATGGTATCATGTTGAAATCAGAGGTGCAAGTGGAATAATAGGAGGTTCACACGCCTGCGGCTCATCCATGGCCAGCGCACGCATGTGCCGTGGATTGTCTGGGGCGAAATGACCCCAAGGGGGAGAGGAGGGGTGGGCGGGAAGAGGAAAGTGAGGAGGGAAAGGTGGACGGGAGGAGGGGGGAATGAGGAGCGCGCGGGGCGCGGCGCGCTGCGCGCGCGGAACGCTGGCTCTGGCCCGCGCCGCGGGCAGGGCGAGCGCCCGCGCGCGCGCGCACATGGCGGCCGCGGCCGACTCCGAGGCCGAACGCTCCTCCTCCCCCTCCTCACCCTCTTCCTCCTCCTCCTCCTCTTCCTCCTCCTCCTCCTCCTCCTCCTCCTCACCCTCCTCCCCCTCCTCCTCCTGTTCCTCGCCCTCGTCACCCTCCTCGATCCTCCTCTTCAATCTGAATTGTGGTTGTCTTCCTCCCCTCTCATTCCTTGTCCTGCTCTCCCGTCGCACTCATGATATTACCTCTCATCCTTTTCCCTCCTCCTCTTCATTCTCCCGTTGCCTCCTACCCCCTTCACTTAATCGCCCTTCTCCTCCGGTTCGAGGACCAGCGAGAGACCGAGGAGGATCGAGGAGGAGAGGAGTGGGATCGAGGCATTCATCGAAGAACATTTCCAGTTCGGGCTCAACTTCGACGAGGCGTGCGACCGCGCAGGGATACCAGTCTTCGATCCCGAGGCCTGTCCTCCTCCTTATCCTCCTCCTCTTTCCTCCTCCTCCCACTCATCTTCCTTTCCTATCCTTCGCCTACTCCTCCAAATTTCTCCTCGTTCACAATCCTCCGCGTCGCCATCGCAAATCGTGTCAAGATCATCCATTCTCAATCCTGCTCGTCCTTCTGTCCCTCCTCCTCCTCCTCCTCGTCCTCTTGTGTTCCTCCTCCTTCTTCATCGACTCGACGAGGGTGCTGGTCCCCCCCCCTCCCTCCGAGGGTGCTGTGGACGCGTCAAAGCTGGGGTCGTGCCGAAGAAGGGCGCGCAGCACGAAGGAGCCCGAGAACATCGCCGAGGTTCCATGGGCGGAGGAGTGGGGAGGGAGAGAGAGAGAGAGAGAGGGGAGACAGAGAGAGATCTCATGAATAAAGAGAGGGTGGGATATGTACAGGTATAATATATATATATATATATATATATATATATATGCATCTCGAAAAAGGAGAGGGAGAGAGAGGGAGAGAGATAACGGAAAGTGCCAGAGAGAGAGAGAGAGAGAGAGACAGCGGGATAATAAGTATAGAGAGAGATATAGGAAGAGAGCGAGGGAGGGGCGGAGGGAGAGAGAAAGAGGGGGAGAGACAGAGAGAGCGAGAGAGGGAGAGGAAGATATTATAGAGAGAGAGAGATAGAGAGAGAGAGAGAGAGAGAAATAAAGAAAGGGAGAGAGAAGGAGACGAAAGAGGGAGAGAGAGAGAGAGAGAGAGAGAGAGAGAGAGAGAGAGAGAACGAGAGGGACACAGACAGCGAGAGATAACGAGATAGAGAGAGAGCGAGAGCGACAGAAAAGAGAGAGAGAGAGAGAGAAAGAGAAGAGGGTGGCAGATGGGGAACGGATGAGAAGAATGGATGAGGTAGGAGCGATGATGATGATGGTGATGCTGATGCTGATGGTGTTGATGCTGATGCTGGTGGCGATGCTGATGATAATGGTGATGCTGATGTTTATGATGATGATGTTGATGACGGTGATGGTGATGATGTCGATGCTGATGACGGCAATGATGAATGTCATGGTGATGGTGGTGCTGATGAGGATCATGACGGTAATGATGATGGTGATGATGATGTTGACGATGCTGGCGACGATGATGATGATGATGCTGATGATGATGATGATAAATGGTGGTGGTGATGATGGTGATGCTGATGCTGATAATGATGATGATGATGATGGTGATGATGATGATGATGGTGATGATGATGATGATGATGATGCTGATGATGATGATGATGATGACGATGCTGTTGCTGATGATGATGACGGTGGTGGTGATGAGGAGGAGGACGAGGAGGAGTAGGAGGAGGAGGCTCGAGGAGGAGGAGGAGGAGGAGGAGGAGTAGGAGTAGTAGTAGTAGGAGGAGGAGGAGGAGGGAGAGGGAGCGGTGCAGGGGGTGAGGGAGTGAACGGGGGCACGGGAGAGGAGAAGGAGGACGACTAGGAAGGAGATGAGGAAGATCGGGAAGACTGGCGATAATGAGAGACGATGGTGATCACGCGGGCTAGGAGCACGCCTCAGGAGCAGGGGGGGCAGGAGGGGGAGTGGCAGGGTGGAGGAGGGACGCACCCAGCCATCAGGCGCTGGTCTACACGGAGGGCCAGCCAGTCATCACGGGCGCCCTTCTTCCTCCACCTCTCAATCCCCTCGTCGACGGCAGATCTGCCTCTCGGTCGATCGGCGCGCGTTCAATGCGTCCTCGGCTCCTGTTCCTGCACATGGTTTTCCCTTCCCCTCCTTCTCCTCCTCCGCCTCCTTCTCCTCTGCCTCAACTTCGCATGGCCCTCCTCCGCTTCCTCCTCATTGCATTGCTAGCTCACTCCTGCTAATTCCCCTGGCGCGCCATCCTCCGCGTCGTCACCGTCGCCCCATCGAGGTGCGAAGATCCCCAATTTCGAGGATTATCAGCAGGAGTACACGTCGCGCCCGAACAGAGCGGCGATGCAGGTGCACTGAGGGAAACTATGAGAGTGGGATCGACCATAATTGATACGGGGATGGTGAGGATCCACGAGGAAGGGGATTGAGGAGACGGGTCGAGGATGAGGAAGAACATGACAACAACCAGGGAAGCGAGGATACCGCGCGATCCAGCCGCCGAGGAATAGGACAACACTGACCAGCCCTGCAGGAGAATTGTGGTTAAGGAGGGGGGGAGATGTGACGAGGAGGAGCGAGGAAGGTGGATCGAGGAAGGACGGTGAGAGAGGACGGGGGGTGATGGGGCCACTGGGAGGGAGTCCCAGGCGTGGATCCCCATGGCAGGGGCGCTGGATAAGATCACGGACACGCTGCGCATCTCCCAGAAGTGCGCGGAGGCCCGAATGAACAGGCGAGGATGATGATAAGGACGGGAGCACGAGGAGGAGAGGTGGAGAAGGGGGATTGTATTGTGTAGGAAAAGTGGGGTGAAGGATGGAGGAGGAACGGGGGGAACGAGGAGCGAGGAACGGAGGGGCGACCCTCCCCCTAGAGGCGGCATGGTCATCGCTGTACTGGGCGCCCCATCCGCGTGCACCTGCAGAACGAAGACAAGCGCGGCCGCGCCCCGACGAACAAGGTCATGAAGGCACACCAGTGCCGAGGGGCAACATTAAGGAGGATGAGAGGGAGAGGGAGGGGGGGGAGGAGGAGGAGGAGGAGGAGGATGAGGAGGAGGAGGAGGGGGAGGACGGAGGGCGGAGGACGAGGAGGAGGATCTCGAGGTGGATGAGGAGGAACACTAGTAAGAGGAGATGGTTTAGAGATGACGGTGACGAAGAGCACTGGAGTGGCGCCTTCGAGGAGGGTAGGATGCGGAGGAGTGGGTAGAAGTATGCACATGTCCACCACCTCTTTCTCCTCTTCATCATGCTCCTCCTCTCCTTTCGTCTCCTCCTCCTCCTCCTCCTCATCATCATCAGCATCATCATCATTATCATCAGCAGCCGCATCATCAGCATCATCGTCGTCGTCATCATCATCATCAGCAGCATCAGCATCAACATCATCAACATCACCATCATCGTCATCATCGTCCTCCTGCTCATCCTCACCGTCCCCTCATCTGCCTCATTCCTCCTCCACCACCACAGTCATCAACAGCGTTCGAGCCCAAGGTATTTGCAAGGACGAGCGATTCGGCGCATCCACGCGCACTACCAGAAGATGAATGGAGCGAGCACCCAGCCATCGAGAGCGGAGATGGAGGCGCCCCTCTCATCCACCGTACCACGCCCCCATCATCCTTCTCCTCCTCGCGCCTCTCCAGCACTCCTTTTCCTCCGCTTCCTCGTCCCCCTCCTCCTCCTCCTTCTCTTCCTCCTCCTCCTTCTCCTCTTCGTCCACCACCGCCCCCCTCCTCTCTTTCGTCATTATGACCCATCATTCCTCGGTTGCGCCTCGAGCCCCCCCCCTGCCTTCCTGAAAAGGCAAGCGCAGACAGGCAGATCACGCCCTACGACAGCGAAGATGAGGAGCAAATTACTGAGGACGGCTTCCGGCAGATGTCGGCACAGGTTTGCCAGGGAGGATAATAACGAAGAGGACGAAGGAGGACGAATGAGGAAGATGGAGGAGAAGGATCGAGAGAGGGAAGAGAAGGAAGAGGAGGAGGAGGTAACAAGGAATATGAGTCCAACCAACATGCACGAGGGAAGGCACAGGAGAGACGAGGGGATGAGGGGCAGGTGAGGGAAGAGGAAGAGCAGGAGGAAGAGGAGGAGAAGGAGGGGCAGGAGGAGGATCGAGGAGGAGAGATGAGGGGAAATACGATGAGGAGGCGGAGGATGGTAATGAGGAGGTAAGGAGGAGGACGATCAGGAAAAGGATGACTGGGGAGAGGTGCAGCAGAAGGGCGACTTCGACCAAGACGAAGATCAGGGCGAGGCTGCGCAGCAGGAGCAGGTCGAGACGCCAGCGCAGGCGCCTAGGCGTCGAATCCCGTTCATCAAGAGCCTACTAGCGTGCAGGCCGACGCCAAGGATCGAGGGAACGAGTGAACCAGAGTTCGAGAGGGAGGAAGGACCAGGAGGAGGAGGAGGACGAGCAGCAGCAGCAGCAGCAAGTGAACGACGAGACAACGCCAAGGCAGATGATGATGATGATGCTGATGATGATGACGTTGATGCTGCTGATGGTGGTGATGATGCTGATGAGGGTGATGAGGATGATGGTGATGATGTTAATGACGGTCATGATGATGATGACGATGATGATGATGATGCTGCTGATGCTGCTGATGATGATGACGATGAGGGAGACAACGATAGGGGGCACCCTCCAGGCGAGGAGGCAAGGGATGAGAAGGAGGACGGCGATCGGTACAAGGAAAGGGATTGCAAGGTAAGGAATGATGAGGAAGGAGGAGGAGGAGGAAGAGGAGGAGGATGATGATGAGGAGGAGGAGGAGGAAGAGGAGGAGGAGGAGACAGAGAATGAGGACGGAACCAAAGAAGGGAACTCAAAAATCACGTAACCGATGAGGTGGATGCGGAGGAACGGGACGGCACGAGGAGGAGGGCGAGGAGGATCTCGAAGGAAGTCGCGGATCAAGACGAAGACCAAAAAGAAGAAGAAGACGCAGCAGGAGCCGAGAGAGATGGTGGCCATCAAAGACGAGCCAGTGCTGGCGCTGCCCATGATCAAGCGCCCAGCAGCAGCAGCAGCAGCAGCACCAGCAGCACCAGCAGGCGGCACGCCCATGAAGCGTATGAAGCGCCCAGCAGCAGCCCCGAAGGCTTCCTCATCCTCCTCGCCCTCCTCGTCCTTCTCTCCCCCTCGATCTCTCACTTCCACGGCTACACTCAATTCCTCATCCATGTGTGCAGCTCCATTACATTGTACTAGTTCCTATACGTACGCACACGCACACATTCACGCATACACGCATGTACACATGCCTACCTACCTACCTACCTAGCTACCTATCTGCATACATACATACATACATACATACATGCATACATACATACACACATACATACATACATACATACATACACACATACATACATACATACAGACAGGCAGACAGACAGATAGACAGACAGACAGACAGACAGACAGACATACATGTATACCTGCACACAATGTACACATACATGCACATGCATACGTACATGCATACATGTATACAACCAGGCGGACATACATACACACATACATACAGGCATGCACATGTCAATACGTATACACAACTACATGCATACATACATACATACATACGTACATACATTTATACATGTATACATGCATGCATGCATGCATGCATACCCTCATGCACACATGCATACATACATACATGCATGCATGCATACATATATACATACATACATAGGTACATACATACATACATGCATACAGACAGACAGACATACATACATGCATGCACGCGTGCATGTGCAAACGCCTGTGTATACACATGCATGTATACATACACACACATGCAAACACACACGCGCACGGACATACACACAGGCCTGGTTGTATGTGTGTATGCGTGTATATATACAATCATGCATACAGACATACATGCACGAATATATGTATGCTTGCATGTACACATCCAGACATCGAGTCCAGTCATGCAGGCGTGCATAGTCACGTATAGGTAAGTGGATGCATGCGCCATACAAACCTACATGCATGCATGTATGCATGCATGCATGCATGCACATGTGTACATGTGCAGACTGCGTGTGCACGTGCACGCAGGCATATACATCCATGCATGCATACATGCGTACAGATCTGGCATGCATATGCACACATGTACATAACATCGATTTCCCCATGTAGGCAGAGCTGGTGCAGCCAGTCGAGGAGCCCGAGGTGGTCGAGGAGCTCGAGGGCGCCGATGAGGTCGAGGTGGTCGAGGAGCTCGAGGGCGCCGATGAGGTCGAGCTGGCCGAGACCCAGCTCAGCGAGGGCGCCGAGGGCGCCGATGAGGTCGAGCTGGCCGAGACCCAGCTCATCGAGGGCGCCGAGGTCGAGCTGGCCGAGACCCAGCTCGTCGAGGAGGAGATCGAGGGCGCCCAGGTCCAGGAGGAGATCGAGGGCGCCGAGGTCCAGGAGGAGATCGAGGGCGCCCTGCCAGAAGGTGCCATGGCTCGAAGGATCGAGGAATGGGAGGCCCGCTTGAAACGTTGATTCGAGATCCCCCTCCCCCCCCTCCTCCCCCTTCTCCTCCGACTTCTCCTCCGCCTTCTCCTCCTCCTCCTCCGCCTCCTCCTCCTCCCACTCCTCATTCTCCTCCTCCTCCTCCTCCCACTCCTCTTCCGCCTCCTCCTCCTTCTTATCATCAGCATCTTCATCATCATCCTCATCGCCATTACCATTATCATCATTGTCATCAACATCATCAGCACCAGCATCAGCATCAACATCAATATAATCAACGTCACCATCACCATCATCACAAACATCACCATCCGTTCCTCATTCACCACATTGCTACGTCGGGCCCAAGTCGGCCCAAGACTGTTCGGGAATGCCGAGACCGTCTCAAGACTGCCAAGGAGGCTCCCAAGGCCCACGGGAGGATGAGGCAGGAGGGACAGGGAGGAACGATCAGCCAGCGCAGGCATTGTGAGGATCCAGGTCGGCGACGAGCTCTACGTCATCAAGCTGAAGAGGATCACCCTGCTCCTTCTCCTCTTCTCCCTCCTCCTCCTCCGCCTCCTTCCCTCCGCCTCATTCTCCTCGTCCACATCCTCATCCTCCTCCTCCTCTTCCCCATCGAGATTGTCGTTCTCCACAGTTTACTTCCCCACTCTCGAGGTCCATGCACTTGTCCTCGATGACAGAGGGAGTGGACGTCGAGGGTGGAGAAGGCAGTTGGGATCTACCCTACTTTCACCACCATGCCCGCGCTTCTGCGGGCTTGGGGATGAAGGAGGGCAGAATTCGCAGAGGAGGGCTGCGGAGAAGATCAGCACCATCGTCTACAGGAACATTAACGTGACGAATGGCTGGCCGCAGCTGGCGCAGTGCGCTGACAAGACGTGGGGCCACATCGTAGGCGACGCTGCCAAGGAGCTGAGCGAGACCTGTATGAAGGACACCAGGGGAAGGAGGAGGACGAGGAGAGCTGATCGAGCGGTTCCAGGGTGGAGGTGGGGAGGGAGGAGGAAGGAACAAGGAGGATGACGATCAAGAGGTCGACGCAGAGGCGAGCTCGAGGACGATGAATATGTCAGGCCTTCCTCCCTCTTCTGGGCCCGTGGCTATACACCCTTGTTCCCTCCCACTCCTGCAGCCCTTAGTCCTCCCATGGTCCACCGTCCTCATCCCTCGTGCAGTTCTCACTACCGTCTCCCATCGTCAATGTCATCACCCTCCTCCCCGCATGGCCCCGAAGAACGTCATGCAGAAGATTATCGAGGAGCCTACTGTTACCAAGGCGGACGTGAGCATGTACCGTAACAAAGTCGTGAACGAGCTGCGCAGTGGCTCCTAGGTGAGACCCTGGGCCTAAGAGGGCGATCCAGAGGAATGCCAGCAGGAGGAGGGAGGAGGAAGACAAGTACAAGGAATATAGCGCAGGATGGGGTTGGGAAGGACGGGCTCGGAGGAGGGTGGAGGGGAAGAAACGCGTATAAGGATGATCAGGGGCACTGAATTTCAAAATCTACACGTTTGAAGCATCTCCCTGCGGTGCCAGGGTCGCTTGGGCATATCGGTGCCCACGCGACCCTGACATCGCCAAGCAACGAATGGTCTACATCGATCCGCATCCTTCTGCTCGCATCTGCTGCTGATCATGATGCTCCAGCCGCCCTTACCCCTGCAACCCTTACCTTCCTGGGCCCCCAGCTGACGGAGTTTAGGTGCACATCTGCCACGTTTATCATCACGCTCCCTTCCCAGACAAGGTGACGACGCATCGAGAAGAATACCTGCTACGCGTGGGCCGTGACATGGCCCAGGCCAAGATCGGGCATCCCCTCGATCCCCAGTCCTTTGATATATATATATATATATATATATGTGTGTGTGTGTGTAAACATATACACGTTTAGTTTCCTCAGTCATCTTCGAGCGCCTTCTCATCGACGTGCGCCTCCCACTCCTCGTATACCTCCTCGCTCGTCCCGCCCCTCCGCCCTCCCTCGATATACACTCCCTCCCCCTGCTAGATCCATCCCTGCTCTGGTCCTCCTTCCTACCCTCACACATCCATCCTCTACACCTCTTCCTTCCTATACCCTCGCTCATACCTCAATCATGCCCTGGACAGGCGACGCATCTACTACTGGTGGTGACGTACTACTGGTGGAGCTGAGCGCCCCCGCGGCTCCGCATAGCCCCCTTCATTTTGGAGGGGGAGAGGAGCTATGAGAGAGAGAGAGAGAGAGAGAGAGAGAGAGAGAGAGAGAGAGGGAGGGAGCGAGAGAGAGAGCGAGAAAGAGAGCTCTCTCGAGATCGAGAGACCGCATGCGCATTCTTTTGTACGCGCGCTGACGGACCAGCTCGAGCGCCGGCAAGATCAAGCGCGGGCCGCGAGGCGCAATAGTTCCCCGCCCCCCCCTCGAGTCCAGGAGATTTCAGCTCGAGAACGCTCGTTCGATAGAACGATGTCCAACGCCCCCTCCCCCATGCCCCAACCCTCCTACCAGCCGCCCTCCCTCGAGCGCCCCTTCCCCCCTCACGTCGAAGCCCCCCCCCTCTCTGCCCCTCGATTTGCGCCCTCCTGAGAGGCCCCCCTGCAGAATGATTTCAGAATGCATGTGCCATGGGCGCCAAACGGTTCGTGCAAGGATGGTTCAGGCGTCGAGCCTCTGAGGATTATTCGATCCGGCCTCGCATGCGCAGCGAGATCCTGGAGTGATGGTTGTATGTGTGTATGTATGTGTGTATGTATGTATGTATGTATGCATGTATGTATGTATGTATGGCTGGACGTATGGATGGATGGATGGATGGATGGACGGATGGATGTATGTAGGTGTGTATATGTATGCATGCATGCATGGATTCATGCATGTATGTATGTATGTATGTGTGTGTATGTATGTATGTGTGTATGTATGTATGTATGTATGTATGTATATTTGTATGTATGTATGTATGTATGTGTGTGTATGTATGTATGTATGTATGTATGTATCTATGTATGTATGTATGTTTAGTTGTATGTATGTATGTATGTATGTATGTATGTATGCATGCATCAATGTATGTGTATGTATGTATGTACGTACATGTGTATGTGTATGTGACTGTGAATGTGAATGTATATGTACATGCATATGTGTATGCACACGTATACATTTAGATGTATGTATATATGGAGATACATTTGTATTTGTGCATGTAAATGTATATATCAATATATGTGTTTGGTTATGTATATGTATATGTATATACATGTATGCAGAGGTGTATGTGTATGTATGTATGTCTGTATGTATGTATGTATCTATGTTCAGGATGAGTCAGGGGTCGATCGAACGGACAAGGAGGTGGTGTACAGGACCACTCGGACGATTGTGGCCTGAGCTTTGCGATCGGTGCATGGTCGCTCCTTGCGCGCAGTTCTGGGATCGAACCAGTTGGGATTCCAGCCGCGCTTGGCCAGAGACTGGGAGCACTCCGACTGGTGACATGGGGCTGGGGATTTGCTTGGTTGCATCGCCATGTGTTTAGATGCTTACTGCGTTCGGAAGTGGACTGATGTGGCAGTGAATGATGAGCAGGTTGCATAAGCCATAGAAGCCACCATCACGACCACAAGCACCAGCCACACGACACCACCCGCCCAACTCGTCCACCGAACCGTCGACCCAACCCAACCACCACCACCACTACCACAACCCGAGTACAGAACAACCACCACTGCAGAACAGCCGAACCCACATAATTCACGAGCTCACACCCACCTCGAACACACGTGAAATTGACGCATGCGATGCCCAACATGTGATCGGCAACCCCACAACCCAAGCAATATTGCACAAACGAACCAACAACCCAGCACACTGCTAGCAACAAACCCTACAATATGAAATCCCTGCCTGTATAGCGCACGCCCATGTCTTTAATATTTTCCGCGCACTGAAGTCAGAGCATGCGGCTTCAGTGCGCTGCTGCTCGAGGGCGAAGGACATAAGGCCCAATCTGAACACAAATCGCACACACACACACGCCATCGCCACATGATGCATGCACGCGCGCCCGCACGCGCGCTTTCCCCCCTCCCCCCTGCCCCCCGCCGCCAGGTGTACATGATTGTGCTGGGCTTCGGAGAGGACCGCAGCATGCATGCATCGATCGACCTGCGGATTTCCAGCCGCGCTTCGATCGACCACTGCGTTCGGAAGTGGACATTTTGGGGTGTGCGTGATGGTTGGGGCAAGGGGATTATACGTCGGGCTGAATCAAGCGCTCGCACGGCTCGATCGCTGAGGATTTCCCAGCTGCGCTCGATCATAGCTGCGTTCGGAAGCGGTCTGGAGGTTCGGTGGCGGCGGGGTGATCATCGGGCGGGCGTGCGTTGGAGGGCGTCGGGGGTTCGGCGGCTGCGGATTGACGGGGGTTCGGCTTAAGGTGCGTTGGCGGGTGCGTCGACGGTGGAAAGACGCGGGTACGTTCCGGTCGTCGGGCCCACGTGGTGGTTTCATGTTTTTTCATGTTTTTTTTTTCTCATGTTTTTTCATGTTTTTCCAATGTCATGTTTTTTTCATGTTGTATCATGTTGTTTCATGTTTTCCAATGTTTTTTCATGCTTTTTCGCCGTCATGTTTTTTTCATGTGTTTTCATGTTTTTTCATGTGTTTCATGTTGTGTCATGTTGTTTCATGTTTTTCATGTTTTTTCATGTTGTTTCATGTTTTCATGTTTGTTTTTCATGTTTTTTTTTATGTTTTTCATGTTTTTTCAGTGTCATGTTTTTTCATGTTTTCATGTTTTTTCATGTTTCCATGTGTTTTCATGTTTTTTTCATGTGTTTTTCCATGTTTTTTTCATTGTCATGTTTTTTTTCATGTTGTTTCACGTGTTTCATGTTTTTTTTTTTCCATGTTTTTTTCATGTTTTTTCAATTTTCACGTTTGTTCATGTTTTTTCATGTTTTTCATGTCTTTCATGTTTTGTTCATGTTTTCTTTATGTTTTTCATGTTTTTTCAATGTTCATGTTTTTTCATGTTTTTTTCATGTTTTCTCATGTGTTTCATGTTTTATTTTCATGTTTGTTTCATGTTTTTCCATGTTTTTCATGATCATGTGTTTTCATGTTTTCATGTTTTTTCATGTGTTTCATGTTTTTTTTCATGTTTGTTTCATGTTGTTTCATGCTTTTTTCATGACCATGTGTTTTCATGTTTTTTCATGTTTTTTCATGTGTTTCATGTTTTTTTTTCATGTTTGTTTCATGTTTTTTCATGTTGTTTCATGATCATGTGTTTTCATGTTTTCATGTTTTTTCATGTGTTTCATGGTTTTTTCATGGTTTTTTCAATGTTTTTCATTTTTTTTTCCATTCCTGCGTTTCACGTTTGTTCATGTTTTTTCATGTTTTTCATGTGTTTCATGTTTTTTTCATGATTTCTTTATGTGTTTTCATGTTTTTTCCTTCGCGCGCGCGCGTGCCCCATCAGCTCCCCGCCCCCGCGCGGCCGCCCTGGCAGCACCACGGATCGCCCAAGGTCCCCGCACACACCGCCCCCAGCCCCCACGATTGCACCCCATCAACCCAATTGCCTGCGCCAGCCTTGCAATTACCACGCGACACACCAACCGCCACCACCGCCAACACCTACAAGCACCATCACCACGTCGCCACCACCGCCACCACAACCACCACCGCACCCACCACCACCATCGTACGACCCACCACCACCACGCGCACGTACGGTGGTACCATATATATGTATGCACTGCCGCTTCGAACCAGCGCGGCCCGCGCATTTGGGCAACGGGTGATCCGCCGCGCCCGCTGGCGCGCCATGCCCCCGAAGCGCAAGAATGCTGACCAGAAGGCCTCCTGTCCAGAACTGCCCCGTTCGAGTCCGGATGGGTCCTCGATCACCCCCCATGTGCGCGCGTCGACTTCGGCACGCGTGCAACTCGGGTTGCACGCGTGCCGAAGTCGACGCCCGATCGGGCGACGAAATCTATACATATACTGGTACCCTGGTCAGGCCCATTCTGGACCCAGGATATATGCAGTGTATATATACATATATAAATGGCACGCCATGTCCAGGGAACAGTGGATATGTATAGGTTTCGTCTCCCTGAGCTCGGGGGCTAGAGGACCCAGGAGGCGATGAGGATGCTTGCACCGCGCCCTATCGGAGGCGAAGGCGGCGGCGGCGGCGCCGAACAAGGACAAGCTGAAGCGGGCCAGGGAGGCGAACACTGAGCACGAAAATGCGCTGCAGCGTTTACGGCGCCCTGTGCTTTAATGACTTATGAGCAGGTGGGAAGGAGGAATAGGTGGGAACATGCGGGAAGGAAAGGAGCAGGTGGGAATGAAGGGAACATGTGGCGGGAAGGAGGAATGTTGTACTTGTTCTGAGCAGGTGGGAAAGGAGGGATGAGGCAGCGGAGCGAATGAGGAGGCGAGGAAAGGATAACAAACCAGGTTGAAGAAAAGGAGAGGATGAATTGAGGAATGCTGATGACATGAGGATCGAAGGAGGAGTGATGGACATTCGAGGGGCGAGGACCGAGGAGAAGAATGGAGGGATGAGGACGAGGAAAGAAATGAGGGGATGAGGATCGAGGAGAAGAAGGGGGGATGAGGATCGTGGGGAGGGGTGAGGAAGGAAGGAAGGAGGAGATCACCACCCCAGGTACCACGCCAAGAAGACGAAGAAGGAGCTCTACGACGAGTTCAAGAGGCTGAGCCAGGATAAGAAAGACCACTGGCTGCGCCGCTGGCAGGAGACAGGCTCGACGAGAGGGCTCTGAGGAAGGAGGAGGATATGAGGGGGAAGGGATAACATTATCAAACATACTAGGAAGAGGATGAGACCAGAGAAGGAGCTACCGGATGAAGAAGGATGAGGAAGAGGAAGATGAACAGGATGCGGAGGAGGGCAGGGGAAAGAAGATGATGATGAAGACGTCGATGATGAGGATGAGTGGTCGAAGGAAGAACGATGAGGATGAATAAGCATGAGGAAGAAGAAGATGAGGAGGAAGACGGATAACGATAGTGATTATATACTTGGCATCGCTCGGACGTGTGCATTTTTCCTTTGGCGAGGGCCATCGAGGAGCATCCTTGATCACTTGGCGAAAAAAAAAAACACGCACGAGACAGAAAAAAGCGAAGGGAATGGACGTGGGAGCGATGGCCAGTATAGCATGAGCGATAGGCAACTTCGACTTTGTCCAAGTGGAGAAGCAGGAGTACCAGGAGAGGCTGCGGAGCAGCGGCCATGAGGACAAGTGGCACACCAAAGACGAGCTGCTCGTGAGTTTCGGATACAACGCAGCGCTGCCCGACCTGTCCAATGTCTGCGAGGAATCGTCGTTGTTTTTCTTGTTTGCTTGACGGCGACGCCGAGGGATAGAGCGATGATGGAGGAGGGGTGCGAGGCTCGAATGATCCAAGGAGGGAAGATGACATCGGTGAGGAAAGGTGGGAATATGATGGACTGGGTGATCGATTGACGGACCTACAAGTGAAATCGATGGATTGCCGATGGGAAGATTGATGAGAGGAGGGGGGAGGGAGTGAGGAGGCGAGATCGATTGGATGATCGATGAGGGGATCCACGAGAAGCTCGACTGATGATCAATGGGAGGATGGGGGACTAGCCTACAGCCAAGATACGCTGAAATGAGGAACAGTTTGGGTTCGGAGGGGGCTCGATGTTCCTCAGGTCCTTCCATGTCTGCTACTCGCAAGCGTTGTTAGTGCTACAAAGAGGCCTCGTTCCGTACCCATCGTTCCTTAATTCAGCAGCCCGAGTGCGGGGAGAAAACATCCAACCTGCAGGGCCATGGCGCGCGCCGAGGCCGTCATCGCCACCTGCAGGGCGCGTCGTGGACACGTGAAGGCGGGCGGGATGAGGATAAGGATGATGGGGGAAATGAGAAGTTAGATGAGGAGGGAGAGGAGGGGAGAAGGAGGAGGAGGAGGAGGAGGAGGAGGAAGAGGAGGAGGAGATCGAGAGAATATGAGGATTCAAATCGGAGAAAAGTTGACCTAAACAAGATTTATGTGTTTCGTAGTTGTGCCCTCGATTTGCCAGGCCCTAGAATTGTCAACAAAAACTACTCAGGTGAAAATCCAGCCCTGGATAAGGACGAGGATGAGCAGGAGAAGGGGCAGCCCAGGTGGACAGGCAGCACGGTGAGGAGGTCTTCAAGCGCGTGGAGGATTACGAGCGGGTCAGCATCAACCACGGCCAGAGGCTGCAGACCACCTTGACGAGCGAGCAGCAGCAGGTGGAACCCGTCAGGCGCGACCTTGGTCGCTGCTCGCAGGCCAGACGGGAGGGAGGGATCGAAATGGATTAGCTTCGAGGGGGAGGACGGAGGAGGAGAACCTCGAGTAACAATATGCCCGTGACTTGCGTGCATCTGTCCTGCTCGAGGTCCTCCTCCTCAAACCTCCTCTCCAAGCTCATCCATCCCCGATTTCTCGCTTCTGGCAGAGGCCCTGGACAGCGGTTCGGACGATGACGGCTCCTACAGCAGCTACACTGATGACGAGGACGCTAACGGAAACATATATGATACAAATATGATGCCATAATGTGCAGATGGGTATGCTGTCAAGGAGGCGGGGGTAAGAAGAGGTAGGATACATGGACCAGGATGTTACGGATTTTTCAGGGCAAAGGGACGGGAAACAATCATATGGTGCTGGATGCAATGAGCAAGAGGAAGGAGGACACTGAGGAGGAGGAGGAGGAGGAGGAGGAGGAGTGGTGACAGAAGGAGGGGGGTAGGAGAAGGAGTAGCGTGATACGAGATGTGGAGGATGATGCGAGGAGGGTGGGGTGCCTCGAGGGGAATATGAGAATCAACCCTCCATCCCCATGATAAGGGCGATGGAGAAGACTCGAGTATCATATTCCCAAAGCCCAGGACGAGCCTGGGGGAGCAGCTACGTCGCCCCCGACACCAGGAGCCATCCAGATCGGCTCGAGCGTGGCGACTAACCTGGGAGCGGCTACACACCTCCACGCGCTGCTGTCTGGCTGGAAGGTGGTAGGAGGAGGTGTGATGAGCAGAAGCAGGAACGCTCGAAGAGCAGCAGCAAGAGGTTCGAGGACCGATCGTGATCGATAGTGATTACGGTGGTGTTGGGGATTGTGGCGGTAATAGTGATGGCGATGGTTATAAGGATGTTTCAAATGATTATGGTGATGATGATGATGATGATGATGATGAAGCTGATGGTGCTGAGGTGGTGCTGATGATGCTGATGATGGCGAGGTTGATGGTGATGGTGATGATGACTAGAATTATGATTGTGATTAGCCTTACTATTACGCTTGAGTTTATACTGGTAATGGTGATGAGAATGTTGATTATGATGATGATGGTAATGATGATGAGGATGATGGTGATGCTGATGATGATACTGCTGACGACGTGTCAATGATGCTGTTGACGCCGCTGCTGCTGCTGCTGCTGGTGATGATGATGATGATGATGATGATGATGCAGACGGCCGACCGCGGGTCCCGCTCCAGCCAACTGGAGGGATGCTTGGCCCTCGGACGAGGAACACTGCAGCTGCAGTCGAGGTAGCGGAGGACCAGGAGTGGGAATGATCATGAATGAGGAGGCGAATGTACGAACGAGGCTAGGAGGAACGAGTGAGGCAGGCGAGAGGAGAGAGGAGAACTCGATGAGCAACAGCAGGATGAAAAAGGAGGGGGGGGGGGGATGGCGAGGAGGAACACGAGGACGAGGATTGGGGGAGAGAGGATGACGAGAAGATGATGACGAACTCGATTAATATCGAGGGCGGAGGTGTCAGAGATGCCCTGGTTGCAGCCGTGGCATGTGCAGCTCGAGGAGAATGTGACAGCGCTGGAGTTTGCGAAGGATGCGTTGGTCTACCATGTGCAGAACAGGTCGGTCGCATCAATCCTCCTCCTCCTCGTCTTCCTCCTCCTTCTCCGCCTCCTCCTCCTCCTCCTCCTCCTCGCCCTCTTCCTCGTCACAACTCCTCCCAACGCAATCATCGCCTGGTCCCCGAGGCCCAGGTGATGACGGATTGGTATCGAATCGCTTTCATTCCAGGTCGTCCGGGGCCGACATGAACTACAACGAGCGCGTCGCTGCCATCACAAAGGCCATCAGCGGGTGAAGAGGGAGAAGGAGGAGGAGGAGGAGGAGGAAGCGGAGGAGGAGGAGGAAGAGGAAAAGGAGGAGGCAAAGGAATGCGCAAGACGGACAGATCCTTCCTCTATCACCTATCCCGTTGGTCCCTCCATGGACGCAACGATCGTTGCATCCATGGAGTGACCAACGGGATCGATGAGGGGATCGTGAGAGTGAGCGGTGACTCCAGGCGAACACCTTCTACCAGATGATCCTCCCTGTCCAGCAGTCCGTCGCCGCGGCCAACGCGCAGATCGCACCGCCGTGATCCACCACCCCGACCCGAGCACAAGTTCGAGAGGAGGGAGGATCCGGTATCACCGTAAATGAAGAGAGAATGATGAAACAATCGGCGGAGGGGTGACGGAAGGAGCTCCAGATGAGGGTGATATCTTCGAGGGCAGTGATCGAGTGATCAGACCTCCTCTCGATAGTAAGGGAGCCCTCGAGGGGCTCATCGGCCATGTTTCTCGGCCATTCTGAAGGGTGGGCGCCTAAACATTTCAACGCCCCTTGTCCCAGTCAGAGACGGGCCCGCGGATGGGGGGTACCCCCCCATATGCGCGGGCCCGTCTCTGACCCTGGAACCTTTTCTTCGTTTGGGGGCCCGAGGCCATGCCCAGAGCCCGAGGCCGTCTCTGACCCTGGTGCCCTTCCTCGTTCGGCCGAGGCCATGCGAAGGCCGACGTTTCGGACCCTCGGTCCTAGTTTGCTGGCGCGCGACGTGCGCGACGTTACAGCTCGAGCAAGGCGAGGAGGGGCTCGCCGTGCATCGCTCGAAATAAGCGACGCGTTCTCGAGAATTGCACGTCTCCTCCGCATACCCTTCTTCAGTCGTCTTCCTCCGCCACATTACCCCCCTCTTCTTCATCCTCCTCCTCCTCCTCCTCCTCCTCCTCCTCCTCCTCCTCATCATCATCATCATCATCATCATCATCATCATTCTCCTCCTTCCAAGTTTAGTGTACCTCCACGCGTAGTGTTTACACGCCCTGGTTGCAAGTACCCTCCCAGCTTGATTGTCTGAGGAGGGCGCGGCACTCAGCTGGTGGAGCATCATCTCGCCCGCCCGATCCCCATCCAACCATTCCCGCCCGACTCCCTGACGCTCCTTCCTTCGCCTCCCGTACTGGTGCAGGCATCCTTGCAGAATGCTCTGCACTGAGTTCGTTAATGGTGCTACGTGGGTCGTCCCGAATACGCTCGCGCGGGCACTCCAAGTGTTGCTGATCACCCATCCCCAGTTCTACTAACGAGGGGCGAGAAGGGATGCCAGTGGACATACGCACATCATATTATGGAGGCGTGGAGTGGAGGAGCCAATTCTGTTTTTGAGAGGGGTCCCAGGGTCAACAACGTTTGGTGACACCTCCCTGGGAGCTGGGGGCCTCTATACCTCGCATGGAGGAGGGGGGAGAGACATCATTGAACACCTCGCCACATCCATCATCAAATGCAATCATGCTGCATCTTGAAGATGTGTGCTGTTCCAATGCGTACCTGTGCATCCTTGCTTTTGCTGACCAGGTGGGGACAAGTTCCAGCTAGGGGAGTTCAAGGAACTTGCATCGTCACTGCGCGCATCCTGGGGCCATCGACGCTAGAACTGATAGGATACCATGGTTTCAAGCAATAAGTTGTGGCTGTTCACTTGAAGCGTTCGGTTTCAAACAATACGTTGTGGTTGTTCACTTCAAGCGTTCGGTTTCACTGGGTTTGTCCGTAAGCGTTTCGGTTTCAAACGAGACGTTGTGGTTGTTCACACATGTCAGCCCGCGCCGCTGCAGCCCTGCTCTCCACCGGCGCTGGAGGTGGAGGGGGTCGCGCGGGCGCTGGAGGCAGTGCGGGTCGCGCTCCTGGTGTGGGCGCTGGAGGCAGCCCTGCTGTGGGCGCTGGAGGCAGTGCGCGTCGCGCTCCTGGTGTGGGCGCTGGAGGCTGTGGGGGTGGCGATCCTGGTGCTGCAGGCCAGGGCACGTCGGCGGTTGAACCACAGGGCCCTGGTCCGAGGGATGTGGTTTGTATACGAGTGTATGTATGTATGTGTGTATGTATGTCTGTATACACATATATGTATATACGTATACATGCAATGTATATATATGTATGTATGTACAAATGTATGTACATACATCTATACATACGTGTGCGTATACACATGTAAACCTGTTTGTAGGAAGGGACGGTAAGGTGACCTTCCCCTCGAATGACGTTTTAAATCCCGTCTAGATCCCGTCTGTCAGGGCCCTGTGTTTGAACCGCCGAAGCAACGGATCTGGCCTCCGAGAGTACGTGGTGGACAGGTGCCGCCGTGGCCTCTGGACGGCCACTGACGCGTGCATTCTAGCACACCACGTCACTCATGCAGGCCAGCCCCGTGGAGTATAGCATCTTCCATCCCCCACCTCCCTCTTTTTTTTGTTTTCTCTCTCTCTCTCTCTCTCTCTCTCTCTCTCTCTCTCTCTCTCTCTCTCTATCTCTTTATGTTCTCCCTGTCTCTTCCCTCATCGCTGTCCTCCACTCATCCCCCCTCTCCCCTGCACACTTCCTTTTCACCCCTCCCCTTGCATTTGGAAGATGCGAACACCCCAGCGGTTTTGCAGGGGGCACTGGCCTTGAAGACTTAGCCCGCGCTCCGGGTCGTGGGCATTATGCTGAGCACATTAGGCATGCACTGGGTGAGAGACGTGCTGCATCATTTTACACGTGTGCCGTTCCCATGTGGAGCAAACATACGGAATCGAGATACTTGAACAATGATTTCCCCATTAGCTTACCACACGAGAGGTTTTTCGAGCTGCTGGAGCAACGTCCTGCAGATTTCAACACTGTTGATATTAATGATTTACCTGGGACGTATGCTTCGCACCCTGTTGTTTTAGAAAGAGGACACGCAGACACCGTTCCTCTCACGCTATACTCAGACGGAGTTCCGTTCTCGAAAACAGATTCATTTATTTGCTGGTATTGGAGTTCGGCTGTGGATCCCAACAGAAAACGACATTTGATTTGCATTGTTAAAAAATCTGACCTTTGCCAATGCTCGTGCAAAGGGTGGTGCACGATGCAAGTAATACAAAAGGTGATCGCCTGGTCATTCTCGGCGCTCGCCGCTGGCACGTTTCCGTCTCTGGACCACAACCAAAAGCCTTTTTCCCAAGAGCTTCGCGAGCTCCACCGCGGCCTCCCCTTCGGGAAATATGGCGCTCTCGTGGAGTATCGCGCAGACTTGTTAGAATATGTTTCTTGTTTCGGTTTTACACATTGGACGCACGTTCAGCACCCATGTTTTTGTTGCAACGCATCCCGCGCTGATATGTTTAATTTTGCCCGCGCGTTGGCCCTCTGCCCTTGGCGCCCCCGCCAGCGTAGCGATTTTAATGATGACCTCGGGGCGTGCGTGACCAAAAGGTACGTGCAAAGTCGTGCCCAGCTGCGCAGGCTTCTAAGGTGCATGGAACTTTCGCGCAAATATGGTGGTTTTGCGCTGGTAAGGCCGTTTCCAGAACTTCATCTGCCCGTGGGGTGGATCGTCATTTGCGACGAAAGCCTACTTGATTGGCACGCCCTCGTGGGCACAGGTGGGTCCCTTGGTGTGGATATGCCAGGCTGGCTCACGTTTTTCAACGCTGCAAACACTTCCAACATTAAATTCTGGAGCCCGCTGTTCACCATCAGAGGGTTTAGTGTCGATTGTCTTCACCTCGATTGTATGCACGTTTTCGACCTCGGCATCAGCCAATATGTTGCTGGTGAGGTCATGCTAAAACTAATTGGCGCAAATTTTGCGCAATCTGCTGAAGAACGGGGGCCCGCACGCATGCCGAGTTCGCAACCTACATGCTCCTCTCACTTCTGAGATCCTCTGGTCATTCCTCCTCATCCGACGTTGTCTGCCCTCGATCTCAATTCCCATTATCGTCAAAAAGCGTGCTTGGGGGCCCCCATCACCCACTGTGGAGCGGCGGCGGGTCGATAACATGGTTCATTTGCGCAGGCGCCTCAAGGCGCATTATAGAATGCGCCGTATGCCGCGCGGCAAGCATTCAATAATCAACAGTTTAAAGTACAACCAGCTAAATGCTGGCGGCGTGCGCCCCCGCCTGAAGGCGAAAGCTGCACAAACGCGGAGACTGATGCCTTTCATTCGGATTTTAGCGGATGAGAATTGGCGCTTTCTCGGCGCAGGCCATAGGCACCTTCGCCGCGCAGTTTCGGCGCTCGTGGATATGGAAGTCGCCATGAAACGGTCGCCCCGCATAATGCCGCCAGTTGCTCTCTCACAGCTCCAGAACCACATCGTGACAGCTCTGCGCGAGTGGAAAGCGCGGGGCGGCCACGAAACGTATAAGTTTCATGTGGCCTGGGACCTTGCCAAAAGAGCAAGTACCCAGGGCAACCCCCTTTTTTATTGGACATATGCGGACGAGCAGGAGAACCGAGTCATGGGGACAGCTGCGAAAAGCGCGCACGCGGGACCAACATTCTACGTTACACTGTTGCAAAAGATCTTGCCCGAGGCGCGCTGATCGCAGTGCGCCTCTGGTGGGGAAGATCTTGAGCACGTGTACGCGTGTGACGTTTGCGTCGCGTGCGGGCTCTTCAAATCTGCTCCCTTGGCGCGTCACCTCCTGTTCGTGACAGAAGAAAATTATTGTGCACCGCATGTGCTCAACAAGGAAAAGGGGTTTGCAACAACAGCGGGGCTACTTGACTGCCAAACGCACTTATCGAATCACAACACGCACAAACTAATGGCGATATGTGCAATACAGAGGCACATCAAACAAACAACAATGCTTATGTGCAAAACGAAACACAACACCAACACAAAAAAAACAGTTGAATAAGAGATTGCGCTGCTTGTCAGAAGAGATTGCTTGTTTTGCCGACTCCTCCTCTACCTCGTCCCCTCCAGCACCCCCATTCGATCCACCTCTCCCACCCCCCCCACCACCTCTTCCACCCCCGCGACCTGGATGGTCGACGGGTTGGCTGCTGCTGGCCACCCTCGAGGGGCGCGCGTGCCATTTGCGACGTGAGCATTGCCCTGGCATGGTATTTCCTGGCGGTGAGAAGACATTGCGCTGTTGTTCACATTCCTGGGGGCAGGGGAAGGTAAATGTGGCCCACAATGGATGAGCGGAGATTGCGTTGATTTGTTGTTCGTCGGGCGCCGGCTGCGGGGCAGCCAGGTGCTTGAGGCCAGCATGAGCGAATTCTGAGCGCTGCAGATTTCTACGGATGAGAAAAAAGATGGGAGACGAGATTGCGTTGTTATTGTTTTTGCTCTGTCGGTCTGGAGTGCCCGAGCGGTTTCCAGGCGGCCCCTGCGGTGAGGCAGCTGCGCTGCGTGGCCATCGATTTTACTTGTTGCTTCTACGAGTTAGATGAGAAGAGGAGGAGGAGGGAGGAGGAGGGAAGCGGGATGTGGGAGAGGAGGAGGGAAGCGGGGGACAATAGATGAGAAGACGTTGCGTTGTTCGCTGCTCTGGCACCGAAGTGGCTGCAACGCATGCGCAGGCCGCTGCGCAACGGTGAACGGTTGAAGCCCATCGCCCAATCCGAGTTTAGAAGGGGTGAGGGTGTGTAGCGGAGAAAGGAGTGAAGGACTGTGAAGGGAAATTGGATGAGAATACATTGCGTTGTTTGTTGCTCGTCCCACACATCGGGTGTCTCGAAAAAATCGAGACGACAATATTTCATGATTGTCTGATTTTTGTTGGTGTGGGATTTCACGTGCAGGCCCTCGGGGCCGTCAAATAACAATTCGAAAGATCGAGACGCCTGATGTGTGGAGGGCACAGGGGGCCTATGGCCTCCTGGCCCAGGCGGCGCCCATCGCGGGCTCACGGACTCCATGGAGAGCACTTTTATATGTACCGTTTCACAGCGTTTCACCCGCAACTATTGTTGTTGCTGCCCTGGCAAAGATTGCTGGGATCGCCACTACGGTGCGCTTGAACGATTTCATCAACAATTTCCATGCGCGGTCGCTGTTTTGGTCCCCTGGGGGAAAGGGACAGGGGCATAGTATTCAAACGGGGTAATGATAAGAGATTGCGTTGTCGGCTGGCCCCGCCGGAACGGGCGCCTGTTTTTTTTCCAGTCAGCTGCTGCTTTCTCTAGCCAACTTAACGTTCCGAAGAGGAGCAGAGATTGCGTGATTGTTGTTTTGCGTCAGGTGCGCATGCAGCCCACGTGGCTGCATCGCCAAGCACGCGGTGAGCATATTGGAAACCCAGACATCCGACGTCTCAATTTTTTTCGAGACGCGGGCCCCCGACCTCCCGACCACTTCCCTGGGACTAGTTTTTCATCCCGAGTGGTTGTTTGACGGCCCCGACGCCCAGCGAGGGCCCCGAGAGGCCAAAAACTATGTAACACCTCTGTCTCAATTTTTTCGAGACGCCCAATGTCTGGGAATACTTACAGCGTCGCCGCCGCGCGTTATGCATTTCCGTCCTTCCTGAGGGTGATATTGGGAAAATCAGGGGGGGAAAAGGGAGGAATTCAAGGCAGAAGGAGGACAAGTAGGGGAGGTGATGAATAGAAATTGCGTTGTTTGTTTTGTTGCGTGCACGGCACCGCACTCGACAATTCCATGTCGAATTTCCCGATGACTACGGAGAAGGATCCGAACATACTTGGCGAATACAGGTGGACACAGATTGCGTTATTGTGTGTTTTTCGGTGGCGGGGAAGACCACCGCCGCCAACCCTTCTGCTCGACTTCCGCTTTGCAAGTGTTTCCCTGGCAACGATTGCAAGGATAATTGGAAAATGGATACGGAACCGTGTGATAATAATGTTGCACCGTAAATAACAACGCCAACACATACATGAACACAAACACACTGCCATACATATACGTATACACATATATCCCATACACTTTAACATGTACGTACGCATACAGTTGTATTCATGTGTATACATACAAATATGATGTTTGTTTCACCACCCTTATGTTTCACCACCGTGACCGCCCTGCTGATTTGGGGTCGCGTTTCTTCTCAGGCCTCGGGCCCCTGGCGGCGCCGGCTGCA
Organism: Prorocentrum cordatum; assembly: GCA_963575745.1. NCBI lineage: Eukaryota > Dinophyceae > Prorocentrales > Prorocentraceae > Prorocentrum > Prorocentrum cordatum. The sequence continues at coordinate 726,474 of CAUYUJ010019071.1, forward strand.
GGCCTTTGACATTTCCGAGAACGGTGCCCCTGCACGTTCCCGTCCGAGAGCGGTGCCCTACACACTTGCGTGCTACAGTGCAAAACTGAAGAGAGAGAGAGAGAGAGAGAGAGAGAGAGAGAGAGAGAGAGAGAGAGAGAAAAAAGAGAGAGAGAGAGAGAGAGAGAGAGAGAGAGAGAGAGAGATAGAGAGAGAGAGAGAGAGAGAGAGAGAGAGAGAGAGAGAGAACAAAAAAAAAGCGAGAGAGAGGGAACGAGAGCCAGGAACAATTGAAAACAGTAAAGACCTTAAGACTCGTCGCTCCTGGCCCATATTTTTCTACATGCGGTCGCCCTTCGGGGCACCGCCCTTCGGGGCGAAGCTTCCATCCCAGGATGAGAAGAGATTGCGTTGTTGTTGCAACGCATATGTCGCGTACGCGCGTGCATTTTTTCGATGATCCAGAACTGTTTGCCTTGCCTAAACAATCATCGTCATCCCGCGTGTTTACGTATCTGGTGGATTCTCTGTCCGCACTGTCCCCCAGCCCTGACTCGCCAAACTATCCTCTAGGCTTCCGCCTGTGCTCCCGTACCCTTGAGACGCAGAGGCGTTACTACCAACGCCCAACGACACAGTTCCTAGCTCACAATGCACGCGGTTGCAACAACAGTCTGTTGTTGGCAACGCTTACATATAGTAGAAAAGCTGTCTACATACACACAACATATTCACAACGAACCAACGACAACAGACACGCTATTTCACCAGAACTACAGTTGTCTCGTTTTTTTTGCAATGTTTTGGTTTTTCTGCTTTGTCTTGGTTAAAAACCATGACGTTATGGGCGGCATTGGTTTTTTTAGGGCTGTCTGATGTCTGGGAAGCCGCCTGGTGCGCGACTGCACCCGTAAGTCACACTTACGGGCCCTGGAGGTGGGAGCTTGCTTTTTTTTCCGAGCCTTCCTCGAACAAAAATCAGGTTATCTTCGGTGCCGAGCGGCTTCGGGGCCCCACTGGGGCCCCTAGACAGTTGCAACTTGCCGAGCGCTCTCTGGGGGGAGGGCCGCCTCGCGGGGCCCACGAGGTCGTCCGACGTCTGGGCCCCCCATCGCCGTGGGTCCTACTTGGGTTGCGCTGGGGTGGGCTTGCTCGTCGCTCGCCTCTGGCTTCCGTTCAGTGTGGGAGTGCATAGACGAGCCCCCGAGGTGTATCCGAATGGGCTGGGGGTTCGATTTTGCCCGTGGAACTGCCCTGCAGGGCCCCATAACCGGTTTTTGAACGCCAGATCAGTCATTTTCTTTCCGTGGGCCCTCGGGCGCGTTTATATAGGCCGTTGAAAATCATCGAATCATTGGTGCTGCTCTGCGCTGGTCTGCTTTGTTCTGCTCTGTTCTACTCTGCTCTGCTCTGCTCTGCTCTGCTCCTCCTCCTCGTCTTCCTCCTCCTCCTCCAAGTGAGCCAGTGCACGAGGGGAGGAGAGTAAAGGCGACCTCTGCAACGAGCCGATGTGCTAGACCATTGGCCCATCGAGTGGTCGGCAGAAGTCATGGATTGGGTCCATCACAAGGGGCCCACTGAAGGAGGGGGGGTGGAGGATGATGAGGAGGAGCGAGGCGGAGAGGACATTCGGGTCCAAGGAGGCGCCCCTCGATTTCCATCTCCCCCACGTCTTCATCTGTCATCCGTGCTTCGTCATCCACATGCACTCCTCCTGCAATCCAGCATCGCTCCTCCCCCTGTCTTTCTTTTCGTTACTCGTTCAATTCAGCGTTCTTGCGAACGGCGGTGTCCGTCTTTGACAGGGTGTGTGCGGGTAGGTAACCGCATGCCGATGATAATAAAGGGACCCCCCTTTCAGTGTTTAGAGTTGATTATCGTCGCCCTATACAAAATTCAAATTGGGCGGCGAGCGCTGAGGCCGAACTTCATTATCACCTCGAAACGCGATGTTGAGATAGCAACATCAAGCGATGTTGATATAGCAGCATCAAGCGAAGCGATCACACTTTCTCAGGATGTGTCAAGCGAAACCAATAATTTTGGGAGGCAGACTCAAACGAAACGAGCAATGTTTCAAGGATGTTTCAAGCGAAACCAGCAATCGTGTGAGGATGTCTCAAGCGATTCGAGAAGCTTGTCGAGGATGTCTCAAGCGAAACAAACATAAACTCGAGCATGTCTCAAGCGAAACAAGCCTATACTGAACGATGTCTCAAGCGAAACGATACGTTTCTGAAGGATGTCTCAAGCGAAAACTGCAATTCTGTGAGGATGTGTCAAGCGAAACCAAGAATTTTGGGAGGCATACTCAAACGAAACGAGCAATATTTCAAGGATATCTCAAGCGAAACCAGCAAGTTTTTCTTTTTATTTATATTTTTATTATCTTCCTTTTTATATATGTATCTATCCCCGCGCGCGCCTGAACTTTTTTATCTCTGGGGTTGATTATCCATGGAAAGGGGGGCACATGAGCTACCCTACATGAACACTTAAAACAATCAATTTTCATAAAGCGCTTGTAAATTAAAATTGATAGATTTGGAACTTTCCATTTTTCCGTTCTTCTTCTCTTCTTATTCTTCTCTTCTGTTTCTCTTCTTATTATTATTCTAGTTTCCTCTTCTTATTTTATATTTTTTATCTGTCCTCACGCTCGCCTGAACTTTTTATCCCTGGGGTTGATTATCCATGGAAAATGAAGCACATGAGCTACCCTACACGAGCACTTAAAAACATCAATTTTCATAAAGCGTTTGTCAATTAAAATTGATAGATTTGGAACTTTGGATTTTTCCTTTCTTCGTCCTCTTCGTATTATCCTCTTCTTCTTCTTTCTTATTATTCTTCTACTGTATTCTTCTTATTTTATATTTCTCTCTGTCCCCACGCTCGCCTGAATTTTTTTTTATCCCTGGGGTTGATTATCCATGGAAATTGAGGCACATGAGCTACCCTACACGAGCACTTACAAACAACAAGTTTCATAAAACGTTTGTAAATAAAATATAATAGATTTGAAACTCGAGATTGTTTCTTCTTTTCCTCCTTCTCCTCCTCCTATCATTTCTTTTATTTTATTATGTATTCTTTTTATTGTTCTTTTTTATATATAGCTTCCTCCATTCCTCCGCCCGCCTGAACTTTATTTTCGCCGCCGTTGATTATCTAGGGACGCCGAGGCGGATGAGCTACTCCGAAGATGTCTCAAGCGAAATAAACAATAGTTTGACGGTGTCTCAAGCGAAATAAGCAATAGTTTCAAGATGTCTCAAGCGAAATACGCAATAGTTTCAGGATGTTTCAGGCGAAATCAGCAATACTTTGAGGACGTTACAAGCGAAAAACACAATTATTTCGAGGATGTCTCAAGCGAAATAAGCAATAGTTTGATTGTGTCTCAAGCGAAATAAGCAATAGTTCGCGGATGTCTCAAGCGAAACAAGGGATTTGTCGAGGATGTCTCCAGCGAGATAAGCCATTGTTGAGGATATTTCTATGAAAACTAAACGCCAAGGATGTCTCAAAACGTGCTCGGCTTGGTCTCCTCTTGATCATCTCTCACTTCGAGATTATGCTGAGGTCTGCTGGGCTCCTTTTATTATCTCTCCCTGAACCCCGAACTTTATTATCCCCTAGTGTTTATTCTCACGGGCATGAGGTTATCTTTGTCATCCAAGGAGGCGTGTGTTTGCCACTCGGACCTTGGAGGGCTCGGGCTTTCAGCCATCGCGCACGGGTTGCCCGCACCTGCGCACCTTGTCACGCGTAGTTATGTTATAGTAGCTGAACTCCCGGAGAAGCATAGGTCGTGACTTTGTGCGTGCTGTCGGAAACGGACACGAGTCGTACTTGACCACTTAGCTTAGCGATCTCACGCCAAAGTTACTTGGAGAGGACCCTGATTGCTGTTTCCTGTCAGGTGAGCGGTTGTTTGGCATCCTTGCCATTTCAAAGGGGCGTTGTCAGCGCCACCGCACCACGAAGCTAGGTGCGAGGCGGTCGGAGCATCTACAAGGGGAGACGAGGAATTGTTGGTTCAGGGGGCGTTGCGAGAGCAATTGTCGACGCGCTTTCGGTATGCCGTGTCACGCGAGCAGGGCAGCAGAGGGATGACAGAGTTTTGCAGCGGACGTGCCCTGAGCAGTTAGGGACGAAGACGGGACGGTCTGGTTTGGGTACAGTTGCTCGGACTAGCAAGCAAGGTACTCGCGCTTGCGTACCGCCGGATGGACAACAGGACGCCTCGAAGCCGCTTCTTTGCGAGCACTTGCGAACCTTAACCCTGCGTGCGGACACTAACCCTGAGGCCCCAATCGAAGCTGGAGTATCGGACACCCCCGTTGGATTCATTTGGCTGCTGACATCTTGATTCCCAGCTGGTGTTTCAGAAGTCTGACCTGCAGGGGTAGATCACATGTGGTTGCTTAGATTTGCTAGCCGGTCGAGTAGCCGGCCCCTTTCCTCCTCTGCCCCCGCTCATTCTCTGGCCATCTCCTCCCCGTCTCTCGACTTCTCCTGGTTCTCTCTGCATCTGCCTGTCAGTCCTTTCTCCTTCACCATCGGCTCCCTCCTCCTCCTCCTTGCCCTACTCGCCGCCGCCCTCTTTGCACCCCCAACCTTCAGTGAGATTCGCATCCGGGAGGTCTTGCGACAGGGCACGAACGACCTCGAGAGACAGGAGTCAGTCGAACGTTGCAGCCATTGGTGTGATTGCCGATCGACTAGTCGTTTAAGGAGTATTCAGTTTGTTGGTATGGGCCGCTTGGCTGGACCGACCTCGTCGCGATCGCCCACAGTTCGGGGCTGCCATGGAGCAGAGGGTCAAGCCGCACGATGTTGCGCGGTGACGTGTGACACCATCGACCAGGCGCTGAGGGTGGCTTAATGCATAGATGCTCGTTTCGGGAGCCTTCCTGGGGCCCAACGCCCAACTAACGCATCTGTTCGATTCTAGTTTGACTCTGCTTCGACCCAGTTTTGATTCAGGTCGAAAAAAGTTTGACGCAGCTTCGACGCATCAGCGGCCCCCAGAACGAGGATCCAAGTTGAGTGAGTTTGTCTTGAGAAATCACGTCATGCTGCCCCCCGGCGCGCGATGGAATGGGGCGGGCCCGCGAACCGCCCCCCCCGTTTCCAGGAAATTCGGGAAATCCGGCGACGAATTCCAAACCGGCGCCCTCACGTGGAACATCCTTGGAAAACAAGACCCCCGAGCCTCCCCGCGGAGGCCCCCTTCTTCCGTTTCCAGGAAGTCCGGGAAATCCAGCGACGAAGTCCAAATTGGCGCCCGCGTGGGGTATCCTCAGAACCCCACCCCCCCTCCGAGCCTCCCAAAGGAGGCCCTCAGAGGCCCTTTCGTGCTGTTTCCTGGAAGTTCAAAACCGGCGACGAATCCAGGCCCCTCGCGTGAGACATCCTCAGAGAACTGGCCGCCCGAGCCTCCCCAAGGAGGCCCTCAGGCGCCGCGCGCCGGGGAGCGCTGGTGTCCCAATGTGGGTCTCTTGCTCGAGACGTCCTCCCAAAGTCGACCCCTGGCGCGCGAGAAAGTCGGGCCCCACAGCGCCCCCAGAGGTCATTCCTCGGGATCTGCCGGCTCGCGCCGGGCGCGCGCAGGGGCGCACCGAGCGTGTCCCAGTTTGGGGCTCTCGCTCGAGGCATCCTTGTGAACATCGACCCGAGCGTGTCCCAAGGGGCTCGCGCTCCAGACATCCTCGCAAAGTTGCCAAATCGTTCCTCGAGGGAGGCCCCCGAAGACGATGACGAGAATAAGCCTGCAGGAAGACGTAGGAGGACGGAGGAGGGGAGGAGAGAAGAGGGAGGAGGAGGAGGAGGAGGAGGATGGGGAGGGGGAGGAAGAGGATGAGGAGGAGGAGGAGGAGGAGGAGGAGGAAGAGGAGGGAGGAGGGAGGGAGGGAGGGACGGGGGAGGGAGGGAGAGAGGGAGGGAGAGGGAAGGAGGGAGGGAGAAGGAGGAGGAGGAGGAGGAAGGAGGAGGAGGAGGAGGATGAGGAGGAGGAGGGGGAGTGTTGGAGGAGGTGGTGGAGGAGGAGGAGGAGGAAGTGGAGGAAGAGGAGGAGGAGGAGGAGGAGGAGGAGGAGGAGGAAAGGGAGGGGGAAGAGGAGGAGGCGAAGGAGGAGGAGGAAGAGGAGGAGGAGAGTTGGAGAAGGTAGTGAGGATCTTGAGTGCGAGCTTCACCCTCCTGATCCTCACCCTGCTCATCCTCACCACCCGCGGCGCTACCGCCTCCCGCTCATTCCCCTCTTGCCCACAAGCACACGCTCCTCCTTCTTCTATATACATAAACTCCCGATCAACCGCATAGCGGCTGGCTAGTCATCCTGTTTTTTTCATTGCGTTTTTATTGCTTGCGCATAACACTATGTGGTTCCTTTTGGAGTTCCAGGTCCGCTATGGCACGCGTCGATGGATAGAGAAACAGCATCGCAATCGGAAGGGATGGGTGTGAGGGGTCGGATGGGAGATATGGCGCGAGCGCACTTCGCTTGTGCTCTCCCCTCTCTCTCTCTCTCTTTGTCTACCCTCTCTAGCTCTCTAGCTCTCTCTCTCTCTCTCTCCCTGGCCGACGAAGCGCCGCTGCCCCAGCTGGAACGACGGCAGCAAGCCCGCGCGAGAGGAGGCGTGGCCTCTACTCTCCCCTGCCGGCCCCGCGCCCCCCCTTGCCCCCCCCCCCCCTGGGGGGCATTCCTCCTCCCTCTTCGCCCTCCTTCTCTGGCCACGAATATTGGCGCCATTGGCGCTGGCTTCTCGGTCCATGGCTTTCTCGCCTGGCTCGTCTTCGATTCGTCAAGGGTCAGAGTGTGTGGTGAGCCTTGCCTCCCCCCCCCAGGGGGCAACCAGTCATCATACTCGCTCCTCGGGGGCCACGCTCCGTCTCCTCCGAGGCCGCAGGTGCGTATATCATGCGGACAACACTGGGACCCGTGCAAAAATCCGTACTGTTGCGCAGGCGCGGTTGCAGCACGTCTCCCTCAGGCAAGGATGCCGCAGGAGCCTGCTGGGCTCGCCCCCGCGGCGGCAGCCCTCGCCGCCCGTGCCGCTCAGGCGTGCCCAGGGGAGGGGGAGTCCTGAGGTTTCGGAACGGGTCGGGTCGGCCATTCCTTAGCCTCCTCTGAGGCTGCTGTCCTCCCTCCCCAGAGCTCGCCGGTTGGGCACCACTGTCGCCAGACGTTTCCGTAGACAGATGGAGGGTTGGGCCGCGGGCTGGTCCGCAACCCTCACGACGCTGGTCTTTAGTGACAGCCGTGTGTTGAGTCACCCTCCTGCCCGCGCGCGGACGTGCGCGCGGGTGTAATGGTGGTGATGATGCTGCTGATGTAGTAGGATGTAGCATGATGATGGTGATGGTGGTGACGATGAGGATGGCGCTGCTGCTGCTGCTGCTGATGATGATGATGATGATGGAAATGGTGGTGGTGGTGATGGTGATGACGAGGGCGACGAATATGATGATGATGATGATGATGATGATGATGATGATGATGATGATGATGCTGCTGCTGCTGCTGATGCTGATGCTGATGCTGATGCTGATGCTGATGCTGATGCTGATGCTGTTGATGATGATGATGATGATGTTGAGCTTGATGCTGTTGATGATAATGATGATGAGGTTGATGACAATGATGGTGACGATGATAATGGTGATGATGATGACGATTATGATTATGATGATGTTGATGATGATGCTGCTGATGCTTATGATGCTGCTGATGATGAGGATGAGGACGAGGAGAGGATGAGGATGATGATGATGCTGATGGTGGTGATGATGGTTGTGGTGGTGATGATGCGGATGATGCTGCTGCTGATGATGATTATGTTGATGATGAGGGTTGGGGGGCAAGAAAAAGAAGAGTCAGTGGAGACGATGAGGCTGAAGTCGAGGGAGGAGGACGAGGAGGAGGTGGAGAAGGAGGGGGATGAGGAGGACGGACGGACGGACGGACGGACGGACGCTGCAATTCGCGCCGGAGCGCGGCCCTCTAAGAGTGCAGCGGGGGCGCCGGAGCGCCGGAACTCACTTCACGATGCTCGGCAATGGAACTTTGCCGGTAACATCCTCAACCTGGGTAGTACGACTGCCGCACAGAATTGTTTCCAACCGCGTTACTTCATAGGCAATATTGTTTGCACCAGCCGCAACATTGAATTCGATTTGCTTAGCGGGTCGCCAGTGCCATTGTGGAGCGTTTCGCAAATTTGTCTCCAGAAATTCGACTTGTGCAAGTCTCCATATTTTCTGTTGAAGTCTATTGGTGTTATTATTGTTGCGGACGTCCAGGTACTGGGGCAAGCTTGCAACAAATTGTTGTATTTAGCAAACGCTGCATTGTCGAAACCATGTTCCACCATGTTCTTGGATCTCTTCTGGCGAGAGCCTCCTTCGTCCACCAATGATGTTTGCAATTTCCGTCGCATTTCCAGCCATTGTGGATCTGATCTGGACCTGATTCATCTCCGTGCTAGATAAACGCGTCCATACGCCAACCTATTTCGAAGGGCCCGTGTCGATTTCGTCAGCGTCCGGTGACAACTCCTGCTAGGTAAAATTGTGCGTTTCATTCTCGTCCAGGGGATCCAGGCGAGCCTCACTGTGATCTGATCCGCCTGAGTGCCGCGCAGCACCCTCCCATCTCGACAGCAATTCTTTACGCTTCGCGTATCCCCACCAGCCCATCTCACAACAGCAACTCATGCGAAGCATGCCGACAGTCGTGTTTTTCAGGCGTGTGTCCGTTTGGCCCCGCATATCTCCCCTGTCCTTCCTTCCTCCCGCCTCCTTGTACATCCTCCTTGTGGGGGGAGCGGGAGAAGGACGAGGCGGAGGAGGAGGGAGAGAAAGCGCTCCTCGTGATTTGAGTCGTTTGGGGTTTCTCGTCCTGGTGTGAGTCGTTCGGGCCCTTCTTCCTGGTGTGAGTCGTTCGGGCTCTTCGTGGTGTGAGTCGTTCGGGCTCTTCGTCCTGGTGTGAGTCGTTCGGGCTTCTCGTGGTGTGAGTTGTTCGGGCCCCTCATCCTGGTGTGAGTCGTTCGGGCCCCTCCTCCTGGTGTGACTCGTTCGGGCTCCTCGTGGTGTGAGTCGTTCGGGGCCCGCGTCGTGGTGTGAGTCGTTCGGGCTCCTCGTGGTGTGAGTCGTTCGGGCGCCTCGTCCTGGTGTGAGTCGTTCGGGCCCCTCCTTGTGGTGTGAGTCGTTCGGGCTCTTCGTGGTGTGAGTCGTTCGGGCCCCTCGTCCTGGTGTGAGTCGTTCGGGCTCCTCGTGGGGCCTCTTGGGGGCCTCTTGGAGCCTCTTGGGGCCTCTTGGGGGCCTCTTGGGGGCCTCTTGGGGGCCTCCCTGGGGCCTCTGGGGGCCTCTTGGGGGCCTCTTGGGGGCCTCTTGGGGGCCTCTTGGGGCCTCTTGGGGGCCTCTTGGGGGCCTCTTGGAGGCCTCTTGGGAGGCTCCTGGGGGCCTCTGGGGGCCATCTTGGGGCCTCTTGCGACCTCCTCAGAAGCGCAAAGAAGCGCTGCCCCCTGAGAAGGACAAAATGAGCCCAAAACCTTAGTAAAATCAATGATTTTGCTATGAAGGAAGATGAGCGCGGCCCCCGCGGGAGGGCAAAATGGGGCCAAAACCATCGTAAAAGCAAGGATTGTGGCTTCAGAGAAGAGGAGAGCATTTTTTCTCCCTCCCCCCGTCGGGGCCAGAATCCTCGTGAGGGTCGTCGTTTTTTGGCCCTCCCAGGAGTCGAAAAAGACCCCTCCAACGACCCGCGGCCCGCCCTCTCCAGACCCAGGGGGAGGGGGTAGGGGGAGGGGTAAACCCCTCCCCGAAGGGGAAGAAAGGGGGTTGAGGACAGAGGGGGCTCTCTAAACCACCCACGCCCTAACAGGCGAGCCTCACTGTGATCTGATCCGCCTGAGTGCCGCGCAGCACCCTCCCATCTCGACAGCAATTCGCTGAGCACTTCATCAACAGTTGGAAAAATGGGAGGTTCCTTGCAAGCGAGATGCGTTCCAGCCTTTTCGATGCGACCCAAAGCTTCTTGCGAGTTGTAATTCTAGTTACATCCATCAGAATGTCCACGTTGCGTCATTGACTGCGGTACTTCGCCTCGAGGCTGCATCTGCCTGGAATCCTCCACAAACTTCTAAAACACATATTCTAGTCGCACATGAAATTGAACAAGGGTATCGAGTAACATATGCTGCGTTGTTGCACCATCTTGCACCAAGCACTGAGAATTGACCACTGATTGTCAAATATCGTTGTTTCGATTCCACAAACATTGCATGTCGTCTACTAGCGCTTTGAACCTCTCTTCAATCATGCCCTCTTGATGCGATAATTTCTGTTTCAAGCGCTCCAGGGCATCAAATATCGACTCTGCCATTTTGCGCCTGTCTCGACGGCGCTGCGTTTCAGACTGAGGGTACAAATGCGATCTCCTATCTTTCCATTCTGGATTCCATCGCTGGGGTGGCATGCTTGCTTGGGCCTCAACTCCTTGCTTGGGCCTCAACTTGAGCCAAAATGGCTTGAGCTGGCGGTGATCAGAGGTGCTTTTCGCCTCGTCCGTCACTTGCTCCGTTTCCCCCTTCCGGGTCCTCCTTTCCATCTACCCTCCTTCCCCATGCCTCCTTCCTCTCCATCCCGCTCATCCATTTCTCCCTCCCCCTCCCTCACCGTCTCTCTGCTCCTTCCATTTCCTTCCACCTCTCTCCTCCCCCTCGTCTCCCTTCCCCGCGCTACCTCCACATCCCGTCCTTCCCTTACCTCCCCTTCCTTCCTTCCCGTCTGCGTCTCCCTCCCACCGTCCCACTTCCCTCCCCCATCCCTTCCTCCCCTCTTCAATCCTCGCTGTCCCTTCGGCCGTGTCACACTCGAGAGTGTTGCAGGTGCGCGTTTCGAAGTGGCACCGCACCTGAGAGCCGACACCTGCTGCACGTGGGGATGTCGGACTCTGATGTTACCGCAGGCCCGACGCTTCCCACGTGGGGATGTCGCTGCAGCGTGGATGGGGAGTGGGCCAGTCGGCTCAAGTGCAGGGGCTGTGGTCGAGCGCTCCGCGGCGCATCGCGGCCGCAACCAAGCAATCGACAGCAAAGACGAAGCCGACCGCCTCCCTCCCTTTGCAAAGGTCGTGGGCTCGCCAGCCACACGGTGAATCGGGAACCATCAGGAAGCTCAAAGCGGAAGTTGCCGCGCTGCGGGCTCGGGGGGGCGGGGAAGGGGGCCTTGGTGGGCTTCAGCCAGCAAAGCAGTCTTCGTCGCCCGACGCGTCTTACTCACAAGTCTTCCAGTTCCTCAGAACGCAGCAGGTCGACGCGGCAGCAGTCGAGGCGGCCAAGGTTCGAGAGGTCGAGAGCAGGCCCCCGTCGGCCATCGTGGCGCAGCATCGGGTTCACAACTCGAAGCCAAAGGCCGAGAAGTTCGAGCTGCGCATCAATACCTACATGGAACAACAGGACGAGCTCTCCCGCTCGTCATCCCCCCTTCGAATCCCACTCTCGCGTCCCTCCCCTTCCCTCATCCCTTCTTCTTGCTACTGTTCTCTCCCTCCTTACCCCGCCCAGTTTTTCCCACGCTCGCTTTTCCTCCCTGCATCCCCTCCCCCTCCTGCCTCAATGTCTCCCCCTCTCCGCGCTCTCCCCATGATTTCTGGTTCTCTTCCTGGGCCCACCTCTCTCGCTCCTTGCTTCTGGCTCGCAGCTTCCAGCTTCCGTCTCTGTGCCTGCCTCTCTGGCCGCCCCCCCCGCCCCGCCTTCCCTGAGGCCAGAGACGGAGAAAGAGTGAGGAGCGGGAGGAGGGAGGGAGGATGAGATGTTCCAGAACTCCCAGATGGGGTCCCAGTACCCGTCGGTCGTTGAAAGTAGGTATTTCTGGATGCCCAAGTCCCACTCCACGTTAGGCGCTTTCCTACTTCAAGAGTCGAGCGGTTGTCCTTCTTCCCTCGTCTTCAGGTGGCGGGCGGAAGGCCAATCTATGTGTAACGCCTTCCTACTCCATGTTTCTACCTAATTATTCCGACCGGCGGGTAGGTGGTGTCGGAGGGCCGCGCCGCATCGCCGATGCATCGCCGATGCGGCTCGATGTGGGGCCCGACTTCTCCACGCCGACAGCGCCGATGCATCGCAGGCGTCGTCGATGCATCGCCGATGCATGTGGCGCGATCCTCCGACCCCACCTACTCGGACCCCATCTAGAAGGCCTCTAGATACCCTGCCGCTTTTCCACGAAGGCCGTTGGTTGGAATGCGGCGCAGCCACTCGGGGGTTCAATGTCAACGTCGATTCCCTGGCTGGATACAGTGGTGCGCTGCTCTGGCATTGATCTGCGAGTTGCGCTGTCTGCCCTAGCAGAAATTATGTACGCAGTAATGATTTGCAATCTTGACCCCGTCCATGGCGTCCAGGGCGGGAAGCCGCTCTGCGAAGATGAGAGGTGGCTTGCAGTGTGATGCCCGCAACTCGGAACCATGTCCGAGGCAGGCGGGTTCCCAGTGCTGCCGGAATCGCGTTTCGTAGCCTGTCCCGCTCGCGTCCGCTGCCCGCCTGGACGACGGACAGGCTCACGATGACGTCGACGGCGCGTCCCGCCCGCCCGCCCGCTCGACCGTCGGACTCGCCCACGACAACGACGACGACGACGACGACGACGACGACGACGACGACGACGACGACGACGACTCGACGACTACGCCGACGACGACGCAACGCCGACGACTCCGACGACAAAGAGGACAACAAGGAGGACGACGACGACGACGACGTGTCTCTGCCGCTCTGAGCTCGTAGCCGACTGGCGCCCAGGTGGAGACTGGCCTCCGCTTCGCCGGCTTCATCGGCTTCGAGTGCAGGTCGCGGGCAGACTCCCCGCTCGTCATCGGGGCGCTGCGCGAGTCGGACCACCAGGCTCGGAGCCACAGCCCGCCTGCATGTATCTTGGGCTGGCCTCGGAAGAGTTTTACCCCTCTCCGTGGATGCTCCGCACGGCCAGACAATCGAGCGGGATGCGCCAGACGAGGGAGCGGAGGAGGAGGAGGAGGAGGAGGAGGAGGAGGAGGAGGAGGAGAAGGACGTGGGGGGTAGGTCAGGCCAGTTGGATATTGCTAGATTTTGGGGGACCCCCCCTGCCCCTGCCCCAGCAGTGGCCAAGGAATCTGGCGTGGCCAGAAGAGCCAGACGCGACCTATTGGGTGCGAGGCGGCATTCCAGTGTGACAGGGTTGCAAGGAGTCGCGGGCAGCTTGGTCGGATCAACCCATCATCCGTGTGCCCCCGTGCCCAGACCAGACCCTTTGAATCCATCGTGAATCCAACAAGAATTCAGAAGGTTCAGTGGTGGTGAGATGCGGCTGTCCCGTCTGTGCGCAGGCATCCGCGATCCTGTATGGCTTGTCCACATATTGTCTGGCTTTCTGGAAACTGGTGTCAGTTGTGACGCTCTCGCCCACGGTCTTACTATCGCTTTCACGCCTTCTTGTTTTTATGCTCTATCTCCCTCTCTCTCTCTCTCCTTTTCTCTTCCTGTGTCCAATACGGGCGCTTGCTTTGTACTCGATGTGACCCGCGATCCGGGATGGACTGAATATCCCAAGCGACGCAACGCCGGGTCATTCAAAGCAGCTTGGCTAGCCCATGCTCGGGATAACCACCCTTGCACCGATCCGCACTTGGTCGAACGGAGGTCATTGATCGTTTTGCTTCGAGCGATCCCCACCGAAGCCTTCGGTATTTGATTTCAACGGAACCCTCGGCTGTTGAAGAGACGGCTGTGGAGGCAAACGGGTGCGGGCATATGAATAGGACTTGCCTAATCGGCTCCCCTTTCCCGTTCCTGCCGCGTCCTTCTCCTCCGTTGTCCCCTTCTTCGGTCTCAGATCATGGGAGCCTTGGAGTTATCCCCTTCGCAGTGCCATCTTTTTGGGTGCACTAGCGTCGACTTGCCTATGGTAATCGATGAGATAGCGCCGATGTTAGCTTCGGTTAGGATCCATTCGCGGCGATCAGCGTCGACGTAGCGTCGATTCGCAAGAGCCAACAAGATTGTAGGGGTGGCTACTCCGAGTTGCCTCCGAACCCTTCCCCCCGCATGCGTCGTCCTCCTCCGCCTCTCGGGCCGGCACCCCGCTCCTGGAGGCGGCGTGCGCAGCTGGGGGATGTTGACGGGCAGTTGCGAGCGTCCAGTCGTGGAGGGATTTTATAACTCTGCACCCCCCATGCTCAACGCTTGCGATTCAAAGCATGCTCTCTCTTTATTTTTCCCTCTCTATGTGTATGTAGATGCCTCTCTAGTTCACTCATGCTCTATTTGACTCAAATTTGCATATCTGTATATATATATATATGTTCTTCACACATATACTAATATCAATCTTCCCATATGCATCTGGTGATGTTGCCCGCCATTGCGTGTGTCATTAATGATGGTACGTTGGCAAGGTGGTAAGTTGGTCTTTCTCGACCTCGGGACGTCGATTCTGATCAGGCGTGACACCAGCAATTCCAGGGAGCGTGCAACGATGCTGCGCGCTCTTACCGTGTATGCCGCTTACCGTGTACAGGCGGCGGTTGCTCGGGGTCGCTGCGCGTCGCCAAGGCCGCGGGTGCTCTCCCGGCCATGCTGCGGGAGGGTGCCCGAGGGCACCCTGCCTTAGAGTCGCTGCTGCGCACCGCGCGGTGCTGGCAGCGCGAGCAGTAGTCAGGTTTGTCGTTTCCTTCCTCTTCTCCCTCCTCCGTTGCGCCGGCAATTGACAGTTTTATTTTGTATCTGGTTTCGCGCCCTGTCCGCCATCAGTGCGGAGCTTTTGCCGTTCGCGGTCATTCATGGCGTGCCTGTTCGCATCATCGCCTTGTTGTGCCAGACTTGGTTGTGTCTGAGCGCAGCCTAAGACCAGCCTGCTTGTGTGCCCCTCCTCTTCCTCCTCGTGCCGCTGCTGCTCCACCTCCCCCTCTGCACGCGTGCTGTGAATCCGTTTCTGCGACTAGGTTGCACTACTCAATGTGCTGTAATGTGGTGCTTCTGTCTTGCGGCTGATTCGGCCCCCGGGGAACATAATCACGACTCGTTGTCGTCGGCCAAGAGCGGATGCATTGCAGTTTGTTGTGTGCTTCTTTTCGCCGTTCTTCTTTCCTCTTCCTCCTTCTCCTCCTCCTCCTCCTCCTCATCCTTCTCCTCCTCTTGCTCTTGCTCATTCCGCACTTGCGGGCCGTAATTCGTAACATGTTCGTTGCGTGTTGCCGTCTTTCTGGGCCGCCTCTTCATTTTCGGGTGTACCGGGCTATCCTCGATTTGAGGCCCGTCCTCTGCGAATTTTGTTCTTGCTAGTGCAGCTTGAGTGTTCTCGTAGCCAGAATTCCGGCCGCGCTTGCAGGAAAACTCTGCGGGGGGCTTGTTTTCTCGGCGGCACTTGTGGCGAGGCGATTGGCGTGAATTATTGTTGTCCGCTCCCGTCTTCTCCCTCCCCCAAAAGATAAAGAAGGTAAGTTGGTGCGGTTGTTTTTGTTTCGTCGGCCTGGCGTGACGTAGGATTTCTCTCTGTGTGGTATTATGTTGCCCATCGTGCTCGTCTTTGTCACGACGCAGGGGCAATCGTATGAGCGTTGACATGCTACAAGCTGGCAATCCCAACGCTTGCTTTGCACGTGCTTGGCAGTTTTGTTGGCACGACGCGGTTTAGTACCTCTGCCCATCTGGCACCACTACCCACACGGTCTGGCCGCCGAGGCCACTTGAAATGACTTTGCAGAGACTGTTTTTTCTTCTCTGTCGAGGACGGGCGGGACCGCGGGGGGGAAGGGGGCTGGATGGGGACAGTCACGTCACGATTTGCGCCGGCGCCAGATGGGAATGTGCAAGAATGGCTGGTGCGTACACGGCGCCGGCGCAAAGCGTGACGCGACCACGGGGGGGTGGAGCCAGTCGCGGGCATTATCGGGGGGGGGGCGTGGCCAGTCACGGGCGTTATTGTATCGCGAATAATAACTGCAGTTTGTTGTATATTTTTTTTCACGTTTGCTCCCTCGGCGGGTCAAGACCGATTTAATCTCACGAAGTTCACGGCCGACGCATTCGCATTCTTTCAACGGGACCGAGGGCATTGCGACGCGACCACGTGCAACAGGATTATTTGCAGACGCGCGTGGGGAGGCCTTCCGCGACACGTGCGCCCTCACCGCGCATGTAGATACGCTTCTGATCACAAGCTCCTGGTTTCGTGCACTGATGTGGTCAGACAAGCTGCGGCGGTGCAGGGGCTTGTGTTGCTTGCCCCCCTGGCTCTTCCGGTGGCACGCCCAGGGGTGAAGGCAGAGGGGTCGGGACTTCTCAGAAGGCTCAGGAGGCATCCGGCCTTCCGAGAAGCTCTCTGAGCCGCCTCCGAAGCCGCCGAGGGCTCCTCAGAGGGCCTGGGGGCTTCTGAAGAGCCCCGCCGTCTGAGAAGGCTTGTCCCCCCTCGGTGCGCCGTCGATCCTCGCCGGGAGGCCTCTCTCGGGCCCCACTTGGCTGCGATGGGGAAGGGGAGCAATGGACCGGAGGGAGAAGAGCAGTGCGGCGCGTTCAGGTCGCCATGGTCACCGGGGACTCCCCGCTGACTGGAGACCGCCTTTCTTCAGGGGCAACGTGGGGGGGGCACGCTAGGGGCAACGTTAGGGAGGGACAGGTTCGAGGTTCGAGGCTTTCGGGCACTTTCGTTGGATTTCGGCAGTTTTCCAGCCTCGGGATGCTCTCCAGCAGCTGCGCCTTTTCGGCGTTCTGGGGTTGCCTGGAACACCCCATATATCCGCCAGGACCCAAGCTATGGCCTGAAAACTACCGGTGGCGGGATAGATTCACGGGGAAACGCCATTATTCCCAATGGCGCATTCTTCGCCGATAGGGGCTTGACGGCTCCACCCCGCCCACGAACGTGCGATTTTGCTATCCGGGGCCTGTCGCTGATCTATCGGCAATTTATAGCCGATTCCTGGTCGATGGTTCCCCCAGAGCCAGTCCCCCCTATCGGTCCCCTTCGTTTCTTCGACCCGGTCTATAGCATCTCCTCGGTTTGTGCTTGTGCTCTTGTTGGATAGGATAATATATTGTTGCCTGTCGTTTTGCATTTTATTTCGGGGTTGCGAAGTCGCAGGGGCTGCACGTGCCTTGAGCAAACCAGTCTGAGTGAGTTGAACAGCTCAGACGGTGATTTCAATCAATCCTGAGGCGTTTGTGAACGGTTGGTTGTTTCGGCGTGGTAGCTGGCTGGAGGTTGTGTCCCCGCCCAGCGTCTGTGCTCAGGCTCGCGTCATTGTTGACGGCGGCTGTAGCCAGTTGGATCTATCTTTCTTGGTATCGATAAGTACTTGGCGCCTTGCGGATTCCGCTGCACTGCAACATTCGCCCGCGGCTTCCTCGCAGAAAGTTTCTCTTCGGCCTTCCTTCCGGATTCTTTTTGAACCCGGTAAAAGGAACGCATCATTGGTCTTTCTCCCCTTATTCCCTTTATGCAAAGGATGGGGTTCTTGTTGCTCCCCATATCCAAAGGGTGGGGTTCCTGTTATGCTCATGAGAGTTGACGGGGGGGAGAGGAAGAGACACGCATAGTCAAACAAGAGTGAGGCTTGGGAGGCTCCGTGGCTATTTGGAGCCGTCTTGGAGCGGTCTTGGGACCGCTTGGAGCATCTTGGGAGCCATCTTGAGCCAGCTTGGGCTATCTGAGCCATCTTGGAGGTCATCTTGGGATCTGAGTCCGCTCGGGGGCCTCTTGGGTGCCTCTCGGGTGCCTCTTGGAGCCCTCTTGGGGCCTCTTGGGGCGCTCTTGGAGCCCTCTTGGGGGCCTCTTGGGAGCCCTGGAGTGCCTCTTGAGGCCATCTCGGAGGCGGTCGGTCAAAACAGGGGGGTCCTCGATTTCCCTCCCCCCCCATCGGAGGCCACGATCCTCGTGAGGGGTGTCGAAAATTGGACCTGCAGTGGCCGAACATGGAGCCTCCGACACCTCGCGACCCCTCCCAAACGACCTCAGGGAGGGGAGGACGAGGGTTCCCCTCTCCGACGGGAAGAGGGGTTGTGGAAGAGGAAAGAGACCCTCGTTAGACCACCTGTTGCCCAAAGGGCTGGTGGGATTTACTCACCCCGCCGAGAGCGAACACCTCCACCCAGCGAAGTGTTGTTGTTGATGATGGTGCTGGTGCCAAGAGTGATGATGATGATGAGATGACGATGAGATGACGATGGTGATGATGGTGGTGATGGTGAAGGTCGTGATGCACAGAGAGGGTGATACTCACGACGAATGGTGTGGTGGATCTAGTGATGAAAGATGAGGATGATGGTGATGGTGGTGATGATGATGATGATGATGATGGCGATGATGTTGGCGATGCCGATGATGATGATGCTGATGGTGATGATGATGATGATGATGATGATGATGATGATGATGATCACTTTGATGGTGTTGTTGATGATGGTGGCAACACACATGATGAATAATATGGTGTTCATCGGAATGGTACTATTTCTCATATCCAAAGGATGGGGTTCTTGTGATTCTCCGATCGCACCGGACCGCCCATACCATGATGATGACCATGGTATGGTGAGAGTATGATGTGAGTACGATGGTGGTGGTGGGTGATGGATGAGTATGATGATGAGTATGATGATGCTGCTGCTGCTGATGATGATGATGATGAGGATGACGATGAGCAGATGATGAGGATGTCTCGACCGGCTTGCTGGTTTTAGCACTCCTAAGGGGGGGCCGCCAGGGGTATTGCACGGCCTCCGTTCGCGCCCAAATGGTGGGGACGTCTCAGGCGGTTTGCTTGTTTTGGTCCGCAACATCCTCCGCTTTCGGAGCAGATTCTGATGATGTCTCAGGCGGCTTGCTGGTTTTAGCACTCCTAAGGGGGGGCCGCCAGAGGTATTGCACGGCCTCCGTTCGCGCCCAAATGGTGGGAATGTCTCAGGCGGTTTGCCTGTTTTGGTCCTCGACATCCTCCGCTTTCGGAGCGGAGTCTGAGGATGTCTCAGGCGAGGCGCTTGTTTTCGCACCCCAGGGGGGGGGGGGGGGCAGATTTCGAGGATGTCTCACGCGGTTTGCGTGTTTTGGTGGTCAGACTCGTCGGCTGTCAAAGCAGATTCTGAGGACGTCTATGGCGAGGCGCTGATTTCCGCACTCCCAGAGGGCCCAGATTGCGACGATGTCCTAGACTCACTTATGCTCAAACTCATTCGTGCTCAGGCTCATTCATAATCAGACTCGCATTCATCATACTCATATTCAGACTCACTCACACCCAGAGTTACGCACACTCAGACTCACGCACACTTAGACCCACCCACCCTCAGTCATTCGTAGCCAGGCTCACTCGTACTCAGACCCACTCAGGGCAAATGTCATATCCATCATACTCATACTCAGACGCGCTCACATTCAGAATTACTCACGCTAAGAATCACTCACACTCAGACCCACTCACCCTCAGATTCACTCGTAGTCAAACTCACTCGTACTCAGACCCATTCAGGCCTAGACTCGCACTCACTGTACTCATACTCAGACTCACTGGCTTTCGCACCCCATGGGGGGGGGCTGATTGCGAGGATGTCTCAGACTCACTTGTGCTCAGACTCGTACTCATCATTCTCATACTCAGACACACCCACACCCAGCCCATCCAAATAGATGCACATATGGGGAGCTCCACGCAGTGAAGACTGGTGATGATGGCAGCACTATCGACGATGACGAGGGTAATGGTGATGATGGTGCTCATGTTGATGATGATGATGATGATGATGCTGATGATGAGGATGATGATGATGCTGATGCTGATGCTGCTGCTGATGATGATGATGATGATGACGACGATGCTGCTGCTGATGACGATGATGATGATGATGATGATGCTGCTGCTGCTGATGATGATGATGATGGTGATGATGATGGCGGCAAAGCAGATTCTGAGGATGTCTCGGGCGAGGCGCTGGTTTTACCACTCCCAAGGGGGAGCCGCTAGAGGGTATTGCACTCCTCCGTTCGCGCCCAAGTGGCGGAGATGTCTCGAGTGGTTCGCCTATTATTCCCCCCACATCCTCTGCTTTCGGAGCAGATGTTGAAGATGTCTCGGGCGAGGCGGTGGTTATCGCCCCCACGGGGGGGCCGCCAGGCGGTATTGCATGCCTCCGTTCGCGCCCAAATGGCGGGGACGCCTCGAGCGGTTTGCCTGCTTGCTGCCCCGAACGTCCTCCGCTTCCCGAGCAGATTTGGAGGATGTCTCGGGCGAGGCGCTGGCTTTCGCATCCCAGGGGGGTAGATTCTGAGGATGTCTTGAGCGGTTTGCTTGTTTTGCTGGTCGAACTTGTTTGCTGACTTATGGTCAAACTCACTCGTCCTCCGACTCAATCATACTCCGACTCGTACGCACCATACCCATACTCAGGCACACATTCACATCCAGACTTACGCATAATCAGACACACTCACACTTAGACCCACCCATTCTCACACACACACACACACATACACACGCACTCGTAGTCAGACGCACTCGTTCTCAGACCCACTCAGGCTCAGTTTTGCATTCGTCATACTCATACTCAGACGCACTCGAACTCAGACTTACTCACACTCAGAGTCACTCACACTCAGGCCCACCCACCCTCACACCCAGTCGTAGCCAGACTCACTCGTACCCAGACCAAATCAGACTCAGTTTGGCATTCATCATACATATACTCAGACGCACTCACACTCAGACTTACACACACACACACCCACACACTCAGCATCACTCACATTCAGACCCACCCACCCTCATATTCACTCGTAGCTAGACCCACTCGTACTCAGACCCATTCTGATTCAGACTCGTAGATGTTATACTTGTACTCAGGCTCACGCGCCGCCACACTTACCCACAACCAGGCCACTCTCACTCAGACTCACTCATACTCAGGCTTACACATTTTCAGGCCCACCCGTACCCAGACTCTCTCATACCTTGACTCACTGGCACTCAACCATGACCAGGTTGATTCACACTCAGACTCGCCCACGCTCAGGTCGCTCATGCTCAGACTCACTCAGTCGTTTTCCTTCGATGGTCCAACTTCCCCTCGCTCTTCCACTTGTGCTTCCTTCGTCTCTCCTAGAAGATGCCCGGGGACGGGAAGCGTCACTGAAGTCGTCGCTGTCGCCGTCGTCGTTTTCGCGCCCGTCGTGCACGCCGACTCGTTCTGATACCCAGATGCTCACAGACAGAGTTCTTCAGCGCAGGTGTTATCGTGATACAACATAGTATGATACTGTATGTCATGTTATGCTGTGGTATGATGTGGTATGATATGTTATGCGTTTCTACGTTATGGTTTGTCATGTTAGGCTGAGCTATGCGATGTTACGATGCTGATGATGGTTATGACCATGATGATGATTATGAAGATCTTGGTGGTGATGATGATGATGATGCTGATGATGATGATGATGATGATGATGATGATGATGGCGGAGCAAATTCTGAGGACGTCTCGGGCGAGGCGCGGGTTTCAGTATCCCAATGCGCCAAGAAGGCGGGGATGTCTCGAGCGGTTTGCTTGTTTCACCACCCGACCTCATTCGCGTTCGGAGCAGATGTTGAGGATGTCTCGAGCGAGGCGCGGGTTTAAGCACACCGGGGATCCGCCAGGGGGTATTGCCTTCCTCCGTTCGCGCCAACATGGCGGGGATGTCTCGAGCGGCTTGCCTGTTTCATCACCCAACATCCTCCGCTTCCCGAGCAGATTTGGAAGATGTCTTTGGCGAGGCGTTGGCTTTCGCACCCCAGGGGGGGCGAGATGTTGAGGATGGCTTGAGCGGTTTGCTTGCTTCTTGGTGACCACATTCGTGTGCGTTCAGAGTAGAGTATGAGGATGTCTTGGGTGATGCGTTGGCTTCAACACCCCGAGGGGCCCAGAGAGCGAGGATGTTTCACATTCACTCGTTCTCACACTCAATCGTGCTCAGACTCACTCGTACCCATCATATTCATACTCATCAGGCTCACTCACATTCAGACATACGCACAGGAGTGGCTCTAACCCCATGTGTGTTACGTATGATCCTATCGATTGGGCCTCTCCTGGGGCACGAATCCTAGGTGCTTTACAGATGTTTCCATATTGTCCTTCTCCTGTATCTCCAATCATAAGTGTTTTACTTCGGCTCCTATAGATTGTGCCTGCCCTGGGTCACGAATCCCCAGTGCTTTACGCGTGTTCCTGTACATTGCCCCTCTCTTGTGGTTCCAATCCTATATGTGTGTGTTGCCCATGTTCTTATATATTGGGGTACAAATCCTTCCCAGGAGGCCCCAGGAGGCTTCAGGAGGCCACAGGAGGTCCCAGGAGACCACACGAGGCCTCAGGAGGCCCCAGTAAGCCACAGGAAGCACCAGGAGGCCCCAGGAGGCCCCAAAGGCCGCACAAGGCTCCATGAGGCCCCAGGAAGCTTCAGGAGGCCCCAGGACGGCCTCGCGCGCAGCGTCGAGGCGCAGAAGGTCGGAGAGCTGGAAGCAGGAAGCGCGCGCGGCTGGCCCACTCAGAAGCCAGGGACAGGGATTCACCCGAGGGGGATGCATCACCCCCCCTCGACCCTCGAGTGTCGAGGGCAAAACTTGGCCTTTCCCCCTTCCTCCCTCCGTCCCTCCCCCTGCTTCTCTTCTGGCTCGTTCTCTCGCCCACGCGCCGTCATCGTCGCCGCGACAGAAGACGCGCTCCCAGCCCTGCACGTGGCGCGCACCTGCGGCATCCGAGCGGGGCCGCCGCCTTCAGACTCCGCCGGCCCAGCTCCAGCGTTTTGCCACGACGAGCCGCAGCCGTCCTGAACCAGCCACGCGCAGAGGCGGGTCTGGGGGGGAGGCGGGGAAGTTTCTTAGGAGCACCTGGTCTGCAGATGCAAGGCCGGCGCCCTGTAAGAAGCAGCCTCCTTCTAAGGAGCCATCCACATGAAGAAAACGGGTCCTGAGGTGTTTCGTCGTTCTTGGGTTTTCGCGGCCCTCCCAGGGCGCCGGGACTGTTTGAGAACGGGTCCGGAGACCGTTCTTTGCAGGACCCGTTTCTTCATGCCAGCCCAAGGGTCCTGAGCTGAGGGCCGGGGCGGCGCCATCGTGGAACCTGCGAGTCCACGAGCGATCGAGCAAGCTCTCCGACGATGCGATGTTTTCAGATCTGGGCGGCTGATCGATCGAGCGATCGACGCGATGCTGCCGGCGAGTCCACAAGCGATCGAGCCAGTTCTCCAGCGAGTCCACGAGCGATCGAGCCAGTTCTCCGACGATGCGATGTTTTCAGATCCGGGCGGCTTGTCGATCGAGCGATCGAGGGAGGTCCCGTTTGGGTCTCCTTGGGGCCCCAATTTTTCCGGCGCCCCTAGCAGCCCTCGAAAGTGGCGACAGTTTCACACCTCGCAGCCCCCAAGAAGGATGCGAGAGGAAAGAGCCGAAAGGAGAGCGGGGGTGGCGGGAGGAGGAGGAGGAGAAGGGAGTCGGCACCCCGCTGCTCTATTCACAACGAGAACCCAACCAAGGGAGGCTTGGAAAAACTATCACCAGTTGTAGCTTTTCTTTGGCATTCCCCCCCCCTCCCCTTCCCCCCTCCCTCCCCGCCCCTCACCGTGGGCCCTTCATCCCTCCGCCCTCGCAGGGTAAAGGGGCTTCCCAGCCGAGTCGGGGCACGAACACTTTGGCGGCACCGGTGCAGGGTCGGGGGGCTGCGCCTGTTTGGAGCCCGGCAGCGGGCGCGCTCGGCGGGCGGGCCCCTTCGCCAGAGGAGCTCTGAGGCCGTCCATTCGATAGAACTTCTTTTGGGACGCGTGCAACTACAACCGGACACACGCTGCGGGGTGGACGCCTGCACGGGCGGCACCTTCGTTGGCGTGGGCGTCACGGGCGTGGCCTTCATATGGGTGGCATACTGTCCTGAGGCCGTCCATTCGATTGAACTTCTTTGGGGATGCGTGCATCTACAGCCGGGGCCCTGAAGAAGGAACCATTTTCGTTGGGGAGGGGCTCCGTGTTCCTTGACTGCTTCAAAGTTTGCCTCGGGTTTTCCTGAGGTTTTCCATGGGGAATCGAGGTTGAACTTATGGGAAAAAGGGGCCTCGTTCCTTATTTAGGGTTCCTTAGGTCAACGCCCCGACTGTACAGCCGGACACCGCTGCGGGGTGAACGCCTGCACGGGTGGCGCCTTCGTTGGCGTGGGCGTCACGGGCGTGGCCTTCATAGGGGTGGCATGCTGTCCTGAGGGAGGTTCGGGGCCAGCGCCCGCGATGCCAGCATCTTGAACTCGCCGAGCACTGTGCTGCCTGCGGGCCATCGTCTGCCACCGTCCCCGTGGGGAAATCAGAAGAAGCGCATTGTGGGAACCTGCCCGAAGAAGGCTCCAGCAAGTACCTCTTCAAGCACTGCCTCCTGGCATCGCCGTGCCCTCCTTGATGCCCCAGATCGTTGTACCTGATGAGACGCGCTTCGGGTCACCAAATCGTCCGTTCGTCAGCGTCGAGCACGGATGTGGCAGCTCGCCCATGGCAAGTTTGGGCGGCATGGGTGGCGCGCCCGCGTGACAACCAATTGCGGCCTTCGATTGGGGACCCCGCCGCGATTGCGTGAAACTCCTGCCGTTCCGAGCTGGCTTGAGCCAGTGTGTCTACACATCTGGATGCTACGCAAGCCATTTCCAGCGCAACTGATGGAATGCAGCGCGTGAGGTCTAGAGCTCACAACGAGACGTGGCCCCCTGCGCACCCCCTGTGGTGTGGGAGAAGTGCCACGTCTGCCACGCCCCGCGACCTCGAGACGGCAGGCGTGGCACTATCTCCGCATCACAGGGGGGTGGGTGAGGGACCACCCCCTGCGCACCCCCTGTGGTGTGAGGAAAGCACCACGCCTGCCACGCCACGCGACCCTGAAGCGGACTGTGACCGCCCGCGGTGAGGGACCACCCTTGCGCACCCCGTGGTGTGGAGAAAGTGCCTTGCTTACCACGCCCCGCGACCCCGAGACGGTATGCGTGGCATTTCCTCCACACAACAGGGAGTGGGTGAGGAACCACCCATGCGTACCCCCTATGGTGTGGAGAAAGTGCCACGCCTGCCACGCCCCGCGACCCCGAGACAGATAGAGACCGCGGTGAGGGACCACCCTTTGCGCACTCCATTGTGGTGTGAAGAAGGCGCGAAGCCTGCCACGTTTCGTGACCCTGAGACGGATAGAGACCGCGGTGAGGGATCCATCCCCTAGCACACCCCGCGAGGCGTTGAGAAAACGCCGTTCCTGCCACGCCCCGCGACCCCGAGACGGATAGAGACCGCGGTGGGGGACCACCCCGCGCGCACCCACTGCGGCGTGGAGAATTTGCCACGCTAGCCACGCCCCGCGACCCTGAGACCAATAGAAACCGCAATAGAGATCCCCCGCTTGCATAAACCCTGTGGCGCGAGCGTGAGCCAGATCAGGCGGCAATGGCCTCATGCTTGGAGTGTCCCTTCACCGATCCGTGGACCTGGCGCCTGCGAAGCCTGATCCACAGATCCCTAACCCATGTAAGCGTGTGCTCGAACACGAGGCAGTGACCGGGGTCTTCCCTTCCGAAGCGGAGATTTATCCATGACCATTGCTTGGGGGATCGATCCTCAGCCGGCGTCGGTTGGCGGTGGACATGGACATATGCGGGTTTGGGGAGGGCACTAATATCCATGTCCACCGCCCGCCGAAACGAAGATCGATCCCCAGGCAGTGATGATGGATACGGTCGGGAACTTTTGGATCAGCGCGTCGCTCCGCCAGTTCTGTTCCACCGTGCTGCGGTGCGACACGCTATCCACTTCGCGGCCCCGAGGCGTCGATGTCCCGGCCCTTTCCGAGCCTCCCGCCCCGCGGAGCGGAGCGGAGCGAAGCCCGACCCACTCACAAGCCATGGCGTGTCGCCGGGGCCGCCGCCGCGACCCGCTAGCCAAGACTTCCCGCACGCGAGCCGCAGTCTCGCGCCCCTCCCGCTCCTCCCTCCCCACCCTCCTCCACAGCCGGCTACCAGCCCCGCCTCCTCCGCGCCCCCGTGGTGGGGCCCGCCGGCTCTCGGAGGGCGATCGCCCCGGGCTGCTGCTGACGGCGCGGCAGGGGCCTGGCGCTGGTGAGCGCCGCCGCTGCCGCCGCCGCCGCCGTCGTCGTCGTGGTCGTCGTCGTCGTCGTCGCCTCAGGGGAGGAAGACGAGCGGCGGCACTAATTAGCCTGAGCCAATCTTTGTCGCGCGGCTCCCTGACAGTTGAGCCGCTCGGTTTCGATGCGTCCGATGCTGGTCCCGTCGCGGGCTCCGTGGGCCGCACACGCTGCCGAAAGGGGGCAGGCCGCACACGCATCCTGGGCGTGCAAATTCGTGAGACCAGCGTCCGAGCCATGCCGCCTCACATCTGCGTGTGGGCTCGGGTCTGACACCATGCCAAGGGGCTCTCCATCATCGCCCTCCCCCTCACCGACACGGGCTAGGAGAAGTCTGCCTCGCAGATTGGCTATCCTCCTCGGAGGCGCCCTAATGCGTCCTGCTACCTCCGCCGAGAAGCCAGACCACGTGCCCGCTGATGCCAGCCAGCACTCTAGGTGATGACGGCGGGCAAAACTGCTCCGAGCACCGAACCGTTCTGCTTCCTATGGCTCGCCCTTCTGTAGGTGGTGACGTCTGGGTCTGCCGTCGCGAACGAGCCTGTCGCACCCGCGGGTGCTTCCGCTGTGGATGATGGCATCGGTCTCAGCACTCGCCTATCGCGTAACAAGTCTGCTGTCACTGCGCGCCCTTCTCGCGCCCGCTGGTGTATTCGCCTCCGTAGGTGGTGGCGTCGTGCTCAGCTGCTCGGTAAACTCCAACATGTCTTCAAGCAGCGAACGACCTTGCTGTCGCTGCCCGCTCTTCTCGCACACGTTGATACCTACACTGGGGGTGATGGCGTCGGGCTCCACTGTCGCCTCCCTCATGTCGGCGAGCATCGAATGCATCCCACGCTACTCTTCGCCCGTCTCGCGGTGGTCGCTGGATGTGTTGACGTTGGGATCCGCCGTCGTCTCCCGCCGGCCGTCGAGCGCTGATCAATGATCTCATTGCCCGCCCGCCTTGCGTACACTGATGCCTGCTCCGTAAATGATGACCTCCAACGCTGCCGCCACCTTTCGTTCTTCGTATCGAAGGGACTGCCAAAAGCGCAAGCAGAGCATGCTGGGCGTAGCTCGTTACCAGTCAGAGGCCGAGCAAACGTACTGGGCCATCTTGGCATATGGCGTATTTATGACCACGAATCGGCGGCGAGATTCGCCGAAGGAACAAGACACCTCCACCAGGAGCTACCGCACGGAAGCGGTTCAAGAGCTGATGCAATATTGTCGTAACGCCGTGACGGGGCATAGTGGGTCGACCCGGTGTCTGAATGCTCTCTGGCGTCCTCAATGATCTCTGGAGGCGCCCCTCTTCCTTTGCTTCTTCGCTCCTCTCTCGCCTGTTGCTCGATCGGCCCCACGTTTCTCTAGATGCATTTCCCGGCCTTCGCCGGTCAACCATACGGGTTGCAGTGGGCGCTCTGCGTTTCGCGTCCTCTTCCTCCCCCTTCCCCTCCTTGCATAATGTCGTGTTGGAGTTCATCGCGTGGCCGTTTGGGCCACCTAGTAGGGGCTAGAACACAATTTCCGTGCAACCGCGGGGCCGATACGTTTCAAAGGGAAATCGTATCATTCGCCATCTGGGATTTCTTTTGCCTCCCTCTCCTCTGCCTCCTCCTCCTCCTGCTACTGCTCCTCCTCCTCCTCCTCCTCCACCACCTCCTCCTCCTCCTCCTCCTCCTCCTCCTCCTCCTACCCCCTGCGGCGGTCCTAGGAGCCCTCCACCTGGCTGAGCAGGAGGTGGCCAGGGCTGCCGCGCGTGCGGTCCCATCCAGAGCCTCGGTGGAAGCCATAGTGCATGAAGAGGGGCCTCATGATGGGGTCGAGCCTCATGACCCTGAGGAGGAGGCGGCGCAGTGGCTTTAAGCATGGAAGTCTGTGCAGCCAGAATTGCCGCCACCAGCGGGCGGACAACAATCGTTTTTTTATGTTTGATAATGCCTTGGTGTGGGGCCCGATTTTGTCCACGCCGACAGCGCCGAACAAAAATCAAAAAATCATGGAGGAACAGTGCTGGAGCATGCTGCCGCTGCCTGCCATTCTTGTACACGCTGCTGCCTGTGATGTACGTGGTGACGTCGGGCTCAACCGTCACCTCCCGCCTGCCTTTGGGCAGCGGCCAGGCCTGCTGACAATGCTGGCCATTTCTGCCTATGCTGATGCCTGCGCTGCAGACTATGACGTTGGGCTCCACCTTCGCCCCCCCCCCCCCCCCTCCCCCACGTGGTTGAGCATTGACCGAGCTTGCTGCCCGTGCTCGCCCTTTCTGCACGCAGTGCTGCCTGCTCTGTAGGTGATGGCATCGGGCCCAGTCGTCGCCTGCCACGAAGTGCTGAGCAGTGGCCGAGCCTGCTGCGCACACCCACTGGGGCCTGCGCTGAAGGCGTTGACAAAGGGCTCTACCGTCACTTCCCACAAACTGGGGGAAGCTAACGAGCCTGCTCACTGCTCACCCTTTCCATGCAGTGTGATACCCGCGCCGCATGGGATGACTCGGGGCCAGGAGCATGTCCACTATACTATGTTGCCGCTGTCCACCACAATGTGTTTTTGTCGCATCCGACGTCCTGTAGCGTTGACAGGGATCAGGTACCTTGGTGTACAGTGGGACCGAGGAATAAGATTGAGGTCGGTTCGTGGAGGGTATCCTGATGTTTTTCGTGTTTGTTGGATGCTCTTGTGCACCCTGGGGAGGGTACCCTTGGATGTTCTGTGTGCTTTGGCTGGCGGAGGGTCTGACTGAATATACGCGCGGCTTCCGACGACGGCCGGTTAGACCGCCTCCTGCCACTGGCCGTGGAGCCAGATCTGATGCGCGCCCCTGCCGCAGACACTGCTGGCCGCCCCGCTCCCGACAGGTTTTGGCCCCGTGGCCAGGGCGTGGAACTCGAGCCGCGATGTTACACGACGGCCGTTGAAAGCGGGTTTTCGGATACCCAAGTCCCAATCTATTTCAGACGCCTTCCTACTTCAATCAACGAGCGTTTTTCCCCAGTTCTTCGTCTTCAGGGGGCGGGCGGAAGCACCACTCACTTCCAACACCTTCTTCCTTCATGGTTCTACCTACTTCTTCCGACCAACGGGTAGTTATTCGATCCATGTCCCTGGTTGAACGCAACCGTCCAAAAATCGCGCCGAAGGCCGCTGGAAGCCGCCAAAGACCGCGGGAAACCGCCGACGACTGCCAGAAGACCGCCGCAGGCCGCCGCAGGCAGCCGAAAACCGCCCCAAGTCCGCCGAAGGCTGCCGACGACGGCCCAGGTGCGATGGGCAACAAGGGGTCCATGGTCGAATACGGAAGCGATGTTTGGGAAAGACAGAGCGCCACGACCTTCGCCACCTGGACGACGCAGAAGAACGGAGTCGGTTGCACCGGCAATGGCGCGCAAGTTGCCCGCGCACGGTCGTGCGTAAGCGTCCTCGTTTCTAATGTGGCGTGCCGCGCTGGCGGCCCGCCGTTCGCCACCGCGCGAGGTCAGCACATCATCTCGCGTGGCCCGCTTCTCTTTGTCGCTCGCCTGGCCCCCCTCCGCCTTTGGGGCTGGGCCGGGGAGCTTCGGCTCCTGATGGTGAGGGTGTTTCGCAGACGGGGCGCAGCAAGTGTGCCCCCCCCCTGCTGGACCCCCGCTGTCCGGGGAGGGGGGCCAGGTGGGGGGGGTGCGGGTGCTCTTTGTGCCAGGCAGGGGTGGGGCCTTCGGGTGAGGAAGCCCATGCTGCTACTTTCGAGGGCTGTTGGGGCGGTGGTGGCCGTATAGTGGGTGCCAGGGTCAGATTCAGAGTAGGCCTCGCCATCCCTGGGGGGCTGCAAAGTGCGAAACTGTCGCCACGTTCGAGGGCTGCTGGAGGGGCCAGCAAAGTGTGTCCAAGCGCAGGTTTGGGTTAGACCTCGTCATCTCCTGGGGGGGGGGGCTGCGAACTGCAAAACCGTAGCCACCTTCGAGGGTTGCTAGGGGTGCCAGCGGAGTGATGTCCTACGCGGACTCAGATTCGACCTCGCCATACCTGCTGGGGGTCCAGCGGGGTGACGTCTTACCCAGATACAGATTAGACCTCGCAGGTTAGACCTCGCCATTCTTGGGGGCTTGTGACTGCGGGACCGTCACCGCTCTCAGGGGTTGTTGGGGGGCCAGCGGAGCGACGTCTTACGCTGACTCAGACTCGACGTCGCCATCCCTGGTGGTCTGCGAACTGCGAACATACGGCCACGTTCGAGGACTGGTGGTGGGCCCAGTGGGGTCACGTCGTGCACGGACTCGAACTATGCCTCGCCACCCCTGGGGGGGGCTGCGAACTACGACGGCTCTTGGGTGGTTCAGCATAGCGACGTCCTACGCGGACTCGGGCTAGATTTCATCATCCGTAGGGGCTCTGCAAGCTGCGAATTTGTCACCACCTTTGAGGGCTGCTGAGGGTCCAGCACAGTGACGTGCTACGCGGACTCAGACTCGACCTCATCATCCCTGGGAGTCTACGAATTGAGAAATTGTCGTCACTTTCGAGGGCTGCTCGGGGGACCAGCAGAGTGGGTACCAGGCGCAGATTCAGATTAGACCTTGCCATCCCTGGTGGGGCTGCGAACTGCGAAACTGTCGCCACATTCGAGGGCTGCTGGGGGACCCAGCATAGTTACGCCCTACTCGGCGTTCGATTCGGCCTCATCATGCCTGGGGGGGGAGCGAACTGAAAACCGTCGCCACGTTCGAGGGCTGCTGGAAGGACCAGCATCGTGTCGCCCCCTGCGTACTCAGGTTCGCCTTTTTTCGTTTCCGCAGACCGCCCGAACACCTTTGCGGCGCGCTTGCATTCGTTGAGCTCCCGCACGTCATGGTGCAGGAAGGAAGCGGGCGAGCTCGGCCTCGTTCGTTTTTTCTCACTAGTTGTGCGCAGCTTGCCCTTCGGAGCGCCAGAGCGACATGGCGCGTGCCGCGCCGCTTGTCCAGCGTGCAGTTGGAAAATGATTGCCGCCTCTTGCCCTCCTCGTCCTGCTTCTTTCGTTGTCGCCCCGTTCCTTCCTCCACCGTCTTACTGATGCGGTCGGGTTCATTTGTCGGCCCCTCGTCTGTCCTTTTCCTGCCACTCCCGTTTCCTCGTCGAGCTTGGGGTTTCCGTCCTCATCCCACTCTAGCTGTCCTGTGTTTCGTGCAAAGCGCGCGCTTCTCATGCAGTTCGCACATCCAGTGAACGATCCCGTGTTGTCATCCGCCATCGTGCTCTGGATTTTTTTGGCATTGAGTGCTGATGGGTTGCATCTGCTGCAAGATAACTACTGTGCGGGCACGGGCGCCGTCCGCCCGAGGGGTTTGACCGATCCGGGTGTGGCAAGGGCGCACGGCCCCCACCCGCAAACGGAACGATCCCGCGCATAGCGTGCCCGAGGTCTCCTTGAGCTCGCCTGGCCATCTGATACGGCCAATACGATCCGTGCGCCTGTCCAGTGTGTTCCTCCTCTTTGCCGCTCCTCCTCCTCCTCCTCCTCCTCGTTATCATTCTGCTCTTCGGGGTCCAAGGGGAAGCAGGGGCCAGTAGCAGGAGGGAGGAAAGATAACGGAGCTAGCAGAATGGCCCCGCCGGTGCATGTCCTGTGACATCCGCCAATGTGATGTTTCTTGTCCGCGTTCCCGGAGGTCCCGAGCTTCGCCTGGGGCGGTCTTCCGCCATGGACCCGCGTTCCCTAATAGCGTCTCGCTAGAACGTTCCAACAGCTGCCCAGTCCAGCAGCCGTTTCGCTTGAGACTTCATTCCAGCGTATTTCGGAATCGTGGTATCGCCTCAATGGCGGCTACATTTTTGGTCCGGGCAGCCACGACCCCGTGTCGAAAATATCCTCAGGTGCACATGGCCGTGCTCTCACCCCCGTGTTTCCCCTACTCCTCGGCACGCCTGTGCACCTTTGCTGCTATTAGGGTGCTTTGCTGGAGTAATAATATGACGGCCCCTGGGCTCGACAGCGGGCCGCGGAGGCGGACGCTGGGGAAGAGCGCCCCGATTGCAAACATCACATCGTCGCAGGTTTGTGTCGAGCTTCCCCGCCGCCCTCTGTTCCCCCCCTGGTTTCCCGCATGCTTTGCTTAGGATGAAACTCTGGGGAGGTTGAATTCAGAATCGGCGCTGGTAAATCTCTTGTCAAAAGCTGGCCTAATCTGGTTGAGTTCCGCTAAATCTGGCTTAATCCTATTCGATCCAGGCTAGTCCTGCCAAATCGGGTTTAATCCTGGGCTTAATCCAGCCTGCTCCAGCTCCATTCCTCAATCAGATAGCCCTTGATCGTCGTTCTGACGAAGACCTCCCAGGCGTTGCCTCCTAACCGCCCCCCGCGCTATGGGGAGATTCCTGGAGGCCTCGCGCGGCGTGCAACAGTGAAATGATCTAGCCCCGTCAGATATGGGACGACGTTCGCGCGGCGATGTACCGACGCAAGTCCGACGATTATGTTCGACGCAGTCCGACGTGAACCCGCAGGATCCGACGGGAATCGTGCCTCAAGCTGCCGCGCGAGGCCTCCAGGATTACCCCCGTATCCCGCACGCTTCGCAGAGCCCACCGTCGACGCGCCGACCTCTGCCCAACCCCCCCCCCAGGGCCTCTGCGGCGGCGGCCGGCGGCGGCGGCGGCCGGCAGCGGCTGTGGCGGGCCGCGGCCCCCTCCTCGGACGATCAATAGGTCATGATAATGGTACGTTCCAAGATTTTCAAGGCTTCCAGGAATTCCAGTACTCCCTGATGTCCCAAACGGGCTGCAAGAGCGAGGGCCGCTAGATACTCTGGAAGGCCTGGAAGGCATCCTGAGCCAGTCGCATCATGACGTCACCCTCGCCCTATCCCCGTGGACAGGCGAGCCGGCCGCCGACTGGGTGGTGGCAACCGGCGAGCGCAGGGGAGAGAAGCTGGCGCTCACAGAGGAGGGCGGCGCCTGCGGGGGTGCGAGGGCCAGTATCGTTACACTCTGGGCCTCCCACATGAGGTCCGAGTAGCTGGGGTCAGAGGCTCGCGCCGCATCGCCGATGCATCAACGATGCGGCTCGATGTGGAGCCCCATTATCTCCACGCCGACTGCGCCTAAGTTTCGCCGACGTCGCCGATGCATCGCCGACGTCGCCCATTATCCCCATCCACGCCTGGCCATGGTACCTCAGCCCCACCATCACATCCCTCAGTTGGGGATGGGCCCCTCGAGAGCCGAAGGGAACGGGCCATATCACAATCTTGGGGGGCAAAATCGGCCAGTGGGGTAATCCGGCCAGTGAGTAGGATCGACGATGCCGGCTGGTGGTCGAAGAACAAAAACGGCCTCAACACACATTCTCGCAGTTCCGCGCAGAGTTCTTGGACCTGCGCCGGAGCCCCTGGCGGCGCCCGGGGCGCCGACCCTGGTTCGCTCCGCGCGTCAGGGAGGGGGGTCCAGCGCCGATGCAAGAACTCCGCGCGGGGCTCCAACACTTCATAGAGATGCCTCGCCTCCTTCCTCTAGGGGTGATGGAGTGGCCTCCTTTCTCCCCCTCCTTCTCTTCCTGTGCCGTCGGCAGCGGCTGAGCGGCCCACTCCCCGTCACCAGCCAGCGGCTGTGATGGGACGGGGGGCGGGCTGCGCGTTTCGTGGGTCCCGAACTTGGCTCTCTAGTCCAGGGGATCCTGAGTTTCTGTTTTTTGGGGGCTGCTGCAATACCTCACCACCTCATCCTTCTCTTCCTCCTTCTCCTCCTCCTCATGATCATCATCATCCTCCGTAGCCATTTTGGCTCAAGTTCGAAACGTGTGTCCCTGACGCTTCGAACTTAACGTTGCCAAGGGGTGGGCAGAGCGTCCCTTTCCGAGGGTAGTCCTTGCACTACACAGCGCCAGCTTCAGGGACCGCCAAAGGTCCGACGTGCTGGTGCCGCGTTCTGGCTTCCCCGTTCTCTGTCCTGGCATGGGGCGACGCGGTGTGAAGAAAGGGCTCAAGGAGGAACCCCGCCGTGATCGTGATTCCCCCAGCGTGCCTCGCCGTGGGAAGTATCATGACGACAGCTCACGCCTTCATGCGACAGGTCGAACAGTCGCAGTTGGGCGTGTTGAGTCCATCCGTTCGGACAGC
Organism: Prorocentrum cordatum; assembly: GCA_963575745.1. Taxonomy (NCBI): domain Eukaryota; class Dinophyceae; order Prorocentrales; family Prorocentraceae; genus Prorocentrum; species Prorocentrum cordatum. Next base: position 760,677 of record CAUYUJ010019071.1, read on the forward strand.
ATTAGCCGTCACAGTCGCAAGTTTGAGCAACATCGCGAACATGCTTCCAGTGGAGGGGATTACAGCGTTTGTGGTGAGAAAGATCGCCAGCTGTGATGCAGAAGTTGCGCACGACGATGTGATCGATTGAGACCAACATGGCGGCTTCTATCGACCTCTCTACAGCCCAGTTGCATGTGCAGATATCTTCTCATGAAGCCACTCTCGTCCAGCTTGACACGCGTGTCCAGTGCACGACCGATATGCTGAAAGTTCACCAGACCCAGATCGAGCAGCCCGCAGTTCAGATCCAGCGTGTTGCGCAGAGTGACTTGAATGCTTCGACGGCCCCTATCCACTGCCTCCTCTTCCTGTGGTATTTTCCGCGCGCTGCCTGCCGATCATGGTCGAGGGCGTCCGGCTGGCATCGACCCGCTTGCTCGTTTCGTAGGCACGTTTCCGAGACCACAGAGCCGTCCGTGAGCAACACTTCCGCTAATTGTCGTTGCCCATCCACGCCTGCTTCAAAGATGCCGAAGCGAACTTCCACTCGGTTGCGCAGAATTGCAATATTGGTTTCAGTACTCCTGCGGCCAAGACCCCTGCCCTCCAGTGGATCGACCCGCGCAACGTTGCCTTCCATCAGTTACGCGCGCGGCAGGATCTGCCGGTTGACGTTCGAGACCGCCAAAGGACCATCAGCCGCATGTATCAGCCCATCATGGACACGTTGCGCGCCCATCCCTCCTGGACTGCCGAGTGCAAGCTCGGGGCCAATGGCTTCAAGGGTAAGATGATAATCGTCACTCCGTCCGACGTTTACGTCATTGTGAAGAGGTTCTATAGGCTTACGCCACATCCGACGACCCCTTATTTTCCTCATCAGGGGCTATCGCCGGGTCTCGGGAGCTCTCTCGGAGGCTTTGCGGGGCGGCCTAGGGGCATCGTGGGGTGTCTGTATGCCATCTCGGGCGTCTTGGAACGGTCTTTCGGCGAGTCGGGGTTCTCTTGGACTGTCTTGGGGGTTTTCTTGGGAGGCCTCAGGGGTTGTCCATCGTGGCTGCCGGCCGTGGGCGCCGCGGCTGCCGCCCATTCCGCCATTCGTTGTGTTGGGCCTTGTTTGATCAGGCGAGGCGACGATGTGGTAGAAATGGAGAGGAGGAGGAGAAGGAGGAGGGTGCGGTGGAGGAAGAGGAGAAGAAGGAGGTCAAGGAAAAGGAATTCGGCGATTTTGGTATCTTAGTGCTTCCTGAGAGGCGTACTGGGGGGCCTTTTGGGACTGCCACCTACTTGGCCTCGAGGATGTTGGTCTCGTGGTTGAGCGTCCTCTCGAGGGCTGCGACCCGCCTCTGAGCCTGGCTGGCTCGCAGCGGTGGTTTGGTGACCGTCTGCTTCTCGGCGATGTCCTGTTCGCAGCGCGTGACCGTGTCTTGGCCTCCGACCTTGCGCGCGCTGTCCACCACGTGTTGGAGCTCGGTAATGGCGGCCTCCTTAGACTGGTCTTCCCATGGCTTGGGCCACTCCTTCACGGCGAGTTGACCAGGATGCTGCTTGTCTTTAACAGACCACGGCGGCAGGAGAGTGTGTGGGCGCTCCTTCTGGCAATGTCTGCACCACCACCAACTCCACCTGCTCTCTTGGCACCCACACTTCTCGCACTTCCAACCGTCGGGAGCTCCTCCTCGTCGGCCATGGCTGGGGGACCGCCGCCAGCTCATGTACACTCTGGTCGCCTGTCGACCGCGAGGCCCGCCCTCGAGCCTCACTTTTCGATTGCGACCAACTTCGAGCACCAGGGCGCGAGTGTTCGAACTTGGGCCAAAATGGCTACGGCCTCCTCCTCCTCCTCCTCCTCCTCCTCCTCCGCTACTTTTGGGTGTGGCACGTGGGCTGTGGCGGCCAGGCAGATCATTCCCTCGTGACTCCTCCGAGGGAGAAGGAGGAGGCAGGAGTACCACGACGTTGGGCCCACAACGATCCACTCGGGAGCCGCGGGGAGGATGCGCGGGCTTTACGCTCCGCCGCAGGGACGCATACGATTAGCCTGAATTTGGTTTTTGCAGTCGAAGCGCCAGCATGCTGGGTTGAGATGTTCCAGGCGATGAGACGTGTAAGGCCACCACAAGGACCCCAGAGAGTGGCACAGGATATGAGCACGTCTGCGACGATGGGCAACACGATGCCGTGATACGACCGAGCTAAGGAAATGGGCTGCAACGGATTGCAGCACCAGGCCTTGGGGCAGTTGGGAAGATGCAAAGACAAGGACGTGGGTAGTAGAGGCTTTTGCCATGTGTGTTCACTTGCACCCACAGGTCGGAGCCACCCAGTAACCCCATGCGAGCCCCTCCCAGCAGCAGCGCACCCAGGCAGATTTCGAGCTCCTGAAAGCAGCTTAGGCGCACACTGTCACCTCGGCCAACGATACATCCGTGGTTGTCACCAACCCTGGTGCGGAGTGTGCGAGAGCAAGGGGAAGGAATCGGGCGGCAACGAATGGCAACACCCAGGCTTTGGTCGGCCGCGGGACGGTGAAGATCAGCGCCAGATCCGAGGAGACTGGCGGCGGTGAAGGGCAGCACCGGAGGTGGGGCTCCTCCCCACTCTCTCTTTCGGAGGCCTAGAGGTTGACACCAACACCAATATCGGTGGTGTGCCTCCACCGAGGAAAGGTGATCCCGATCTCGGTGATGGTGGTAATAGTCGGGCTTCTTACATGGCCGAAATATTACCGCCAACACCGAAATCTAGTATCATCTTGCCCTGGTGGAGGCGACCCCCTGTGTTGGTGTTGGTGCCCATCTCCAAGCCTCTAGCGTTTGTTCCTTGGCCAAGTCAGAGGTCGATGCCGCCGCAATGTTAGCACAAGAGCTGCACGAACCTTGCAGCTGGCATGAGGCCAAGCTGGAAGCAGCACCGCGACCATATCACCACCAGTGGGGCAGTCGGGGCCATGTCCGAGCCGAAGAAAACTTGGTGGTGGCGCCTGAGCGGCACTGGAGTTTGACATCCATGGGCAACATTTCAGGGGCTGGTGTCGGGGGGGGCGGTGGAGGGAGCGCATCGACACTCGATCGCAGCTCATCGCCGAGGGGACCTGATGGCCCACCCTGCCAAGCAACATTCGGATTCGCTATCGGAGACCCTATGGTGGGGACGTTGGTTAAGGAGTGTGCCCAGGAGGCTTCAGACCCTGCAGGATTCCTTATCTGATGAGGGCAGCGGTGATACCCATGGCCCATGGCCAATCCACGATTGGAGTTCTTCTGGCTTCCAGGCCCTGGATTTCTTATCCAAGGTTCCATTGCCCAATGCCCTCTCCGTATCGCCGATTCAAGCTCGATGTGTCCCCGTCTGAGCCGGGCCCCCCATCCCTATCGCTGACCCCCTGCAGAGCAGTCGGGGGCAGTCGAGAATACGGTGCCGAGCCGAGCACGGCACAGGTCGGTGCAGCAGCGAAGGGGGGGGGGGGGCACTGGGGGCCAGGGAGGCGGTCCGGTCAGGGGCAGGGCCGAGACCAGTGACACGAGCGGCACCAGGGCCAGGGACCGCCAGAGACAAGACATGCTCCTTCCACGTCCTGCCGCCGCCCCGCCTCATCCGTCTCTCGCTCGCGTTCTTGCGCTCCGCTGTTCGGCGCCGCAGGACATCCACAGGCTGGCCAAGGAGTTCACCCTGATAGTCACCGGAGGAGCCGTCGGCATCCGCAAGAGACTTGCTGCCCCTTCGAGCCCCGCCCGTCTCTTCCTCGCGCCTCGCCCATCCTTCGTCTCTCCTCCTGCTCCGTCCCCTCCCGTCTGCTCCTTCTCCCTCCCCCCTCCTGGTCCCCCCTCCTGCTCCGCCCCCCCCCCATTCCACATCCTCCCTTCCCCTCTCCTCGCCTCCCTCGTTCTCCTGCCTCCCTCCTCCTCCTCCTCCTCCTCCTCCTCCTCCTCCTCCTCCTCCTCATCCTCATCCTCCTCCCCCGATTGGAGCCTGCTTGTCTTAGGGCCTCGCTCCCCGACCACTCCCGAAGCTGTGCCTGTCGCGGGCCTTCCCTCTCTTCCACCGTTCCGGTCTGCCTCTGCTGCTGCGCCGCACGCATAGAGGGAGTGGCCCATGTTCGGGGGCGGCAAAGAGGGGGTGATGACTGTGGGGGGGGGGGATATCATGACGTGGGCCATGATATTTCCTCAGATTTCATGGCGCCTCTTCTTATTTCATTGCGTCCCTGGCCCCCCCTGGGCCGCGCACATGACGCCCCCTCTTGGACGCCCCCCTCTTGGACGCCCCCCCTCTTGGACGCCCCCCTCTTGGCCGCTCCCGACATGTGTCGGGTGTTGCCAGAAGTGCTCCTGGCCCAAGGTGCCTCCAGGATCTCCAGGCCCTCATGGAGCGAAGAGTTGGTGGCACCTTGGGCCAGGGGCATATCTACCGCAACACCCGGAGGCGGGGTGTTCCGCGGGGAGGGGCCTCGCCTTCGGCGCCATGCCTCGCCCTCGGCGGAGGCCCGCGGTGGGGGCACAGGGGCAGCTGCCGCAGAAGCAGGACCGGGGGCGGCTCCGCCGACGGAAGCCCTGCAGAGGGCCAGCGGAGGCCAGCGGAAGGAGAGTCGGTGCCCACGAGACGGGGGTCAATGCAAGCGGGGGTCCGTCGGAGCGCCGGATCTTGCAGGGTCCTGCAGGGCCAGGGGCGCATTGGCCCGGGCCTGGGTGCAGGATCCTGCAGGACCTTGCAGGATCCTGCAGGGCCCGACTGACCCGGGTCTGGATTGACCTGGGTCAGTAGATCCCCGAGGGAGGAGTAGCCCCCCACGATGTGTCAACATGTTTGGGTGCAGGGTTGGAGGAAGCCGCCATGCGGCCCGTTGTGCCTCATGCTGGCCGGAAAACAGGCGCGCGTGCAGGCGTTTTGCCCCAGCAGGCAGGCGACGTCGTCGTGCGCCGGCCAGAGAAAACACATTCGCGCCCAGACGCGTTGGACGCGGCCACGGAGGCTAGCGCCGAGTTCTGGGTCAGCGTCAACGAGGTCAAGGTGTTCGCGCGCATGACGCCGCAGGGTAAGGCGTGCTGCGCTCGCGGTTCGAAAGGAGGTCCTTTCCTGGAGACATTGGCGGTCGTGGCTGGTGCTTGGGGGGAGCCTTCGTGGCGGCTGGGTGGGCTCGGGTCGGAACAGTTCCCAGTCGTGGTTCAGCACAGGGGGACGTCGTGAGGAGTCGTCGTTTACATTGTTCGCAACAGCTTTGCCGGACACAGCCACAAGCTGCCGTTGTTTGGGTTGTCCTTGGCGGAGTTGACGCGAGCTTTCTCCAGAGTGGTGCTGACAGTCAGTGTCGATGTTTGTTGTAAGCAGTCGCAGGATGTCGCTAGACGCTTGTGGCCAGCAGTCCATGGCCCGTTCTTGAAGGCGTGTTTCCTCGTATCTCCCCTGGAGAGATCGAGGAACCTGCCCTCCCAGACCCGCCCGCAACCACGCCCGCTCTCACTGCAGAGCTCGGGCGCGTCGTTGGCGACCCAGATGGCCCCAATGGGCGGGAGGGAGGCCAATCGATTGGAGTACCAAGGCCCTGCGAGCTTGGAGGTAGACTTCAAGACGCCCCAAGAGGCTCCGTCGCTATCTCCAAGGGCCGCTCGTGTCGGAGGTCACTCCAGCATGCTCCCAAGCTGCTGCATGTTCCCAGATAACTCCATGACGCTTCCAGCAAAGCTGCAATCAGCTCTCAAGGAGAACACAAACAGATTCAGAGCCGTTGGCTGTTCGACGTTGTAGGCTGCAAGCGTTTTCTCGATCGTGGGCCTCCAGAGGGACCAAAACTTCCGAGACCCCTGGAAAACCCAAACCTTGCCCAAAGAGGTTCCTAACCCCCCCCGAGACGCAATATGGATCCAAGAGACCCCAAGAGGCTCTCGAGAGGCTCCTAAGAGCGCCGCGAGAGCCCCCAGGAGGCTTCCAAGACGAACAGCAAGACGCTCCAAAATGCCTTCAAGGTGCCCTCAAGGGACTTCAACATGGCCAAGCTATCCCCAATAACCCACCCAGGCAGAGTTTCAATATAACTCGTGCTACCCTCAAGACGCCTTTAAGGGGCCATCTTGTGGGCCCTCTGTTCCGATTCCTTCTTCCTCCATTTTCCATGTCCATCTTCTTTTCGTCTCCCTCATCCCTCCGTTTTCCCAGTGCTCTCCATCATCATGTTCTTTTCATGTCTCTTCAGTCGGCTACACGTAAGAGTGACCTTTCGCCGGAGTGACCTTTGGTGCGGGCACAATGGGGTCCCCCGATCACCGATTGCGATGCGATAGTAGCGTCTTGCGAGCCTGAGTTTGGCCCCCCCGCGGCCCCCAAAGCCGCGCACCAAAGGTCACTCTTACCCAGGGTCACTCTTGCGTATAGCCGATTCAGTTCATTCCATCATTTCTGTTTTCAGTTCTCTCCATCATTTCGCCCAAGAGGGGGATTTCCTTTCATTCCCAACCATCCTGTGTTGGTGGGTCCTCGTTTTGAAGAGACTGCGCCCCGCGTCACCTCCCGCCCTCCTCCCCCTCCTCCCTCCTCCCTCTCTTTGCCTCTGCCCTCCGCATGTTTCTGTTTCGGCACACCCCTCACACGCTCTGTGGACCCATAGGGAAGTTCACCGAAGGCCCCAGTGGCTGCGCTCGCATCACACCACCGCACCCATCTCGTGGCCCCAAAGAGAGCTCCACCGAAGGCCTCAGTGGCTGCGTTCGCATGACACCACCGCGCCCATTCCGGCACACCCCTCACACGTTTCGTGGCGCCATGGGGGGTTCCTCCGAAGGCCCCAGTGGCTGCGCTCGCATGCCGCCACCGCGCCCACGTCGGTTCACCCCTCACACGTTTCGTGGCCCCACAAGGAGCTCCACCGAAGGCCCCAGTGGCCGTGCCAATTTCGGCACAACCCTCACACGCTTCGCGGCTCCAAAGGGAGCTCCATCGCAGGCCCCAGTGGCTGCGCTCGCATGACACCACCGCGCCCATTTCGGCACACCCCTCGCACGTTTTGTGGCCCCATGGGGGGGTTCCACCGAAGGCCCCAGTGGCTGCGATCGCATGGCACCACCACACCCATTTCGGCACACTGCTCACACGTTTCGTTGCCCCGTATGGAGCTCCACCGAAAGCCCCAGTGGCTGCGTTTGCACGACACCAGGATTTCCACCGAAGGCCCCAGTGGCTGCGTTCGCATGACACCACCGCACCCATGTCGGCACGCCCCTCACATCGTCCCTTGCGTCCGCCCACTCTTCCCCGGTTTTAGGGTCTTCGCGTATCAGGTAGGGAAGATCTACCTCCTAGGAGGCACGATCGAAGACGAAGAGAGCGGGCATCGAGGGTTTAGAATATATGCAACCCCGGTTGCGGGCCAGAATAGGAAGCTTCTGTCGTAACGGCGCGCTGGTGCAGGTTTTCAGTATGGTCGGAAGCTTCAGTGCATGGGGACTTCGCGTAGGGCTCGCAGCAGCTCGCACGCGACACGCCGGCGTCCCCCCACCTTCTCTCCTTCTCTCCTCCTCCTCTCCTCCTCCTCCTCCTCCTTGCCCGAATCGTTGGCCCGAGTTTCGGCCACGTCCGCCGGACAGCTTTGGACAGCGATTTTCGACACGCATTTGGCGCGTCGTGGCCTCCTCGTTTGGAGTTGGCTGTGGGGCCACGAAGCGCAGTACGCATTCGCAGCGAGGGACGGGTTCGCCCTTCCCCGATGTAAGCTACAGCTATGGTATGTATTTTTCTGCTCTGGTATTGTAATCAAGCTCTGTCACGCACCGTCCTGTATTGCGTGTTACTCCTCTCGCCCTGAGATCCTTGTCCCGTGCTCTTGAGATCCTGAACCTGGCCTATACGTGTTGAGTGGCACGCGAGCAGGTAAGAGCGAACAGTTTTTAACATACTGTTGTTGTTGCTTGTTGTTGCCGTCGTCCTCGCCCACGACCCATCCACGACCCACCCCGCGGCCCACCCGCGACCCACCCCCGACACACCCCGCGACCCACCCGCGACCAACCCCGCGCCCGCCCCCTCATATACCTGCAACTGCTGCGTGCTGCCTTATGCCAGTTGTTGTTCGTCGATCTCTGGGCTGGCTCTCTTCGTCACTTTTTGTGGGCCGCCCGCCCCCCGGGCGATCTGAGGCGCGCGGCGTCCTCGCCCCGAGTCGCCTGCGCCCCCTTGCCCCGCTCCCGCTTCTGCTGTGGGCCTTCTGGTCTTCCTCTCCTCTTGCCCCCCCAATCGTAAAAAACTCTGGGCAACTGCTGAAGGAGCAGGAGCAATCTCATCCTGCACCCTCTCCTTCCTCTTGGGCCACCGCTCAGAGGAATGAGGAGGTATACCTCTTCAGCTGCTCGTCCTGCGGACCCCTCGTCGCCACGGCTGGGCCCTCGAGATTCTGGTCAGAGCACCCCGGGAGAGGTCCGGGGAGCAGCGGTATCCGTAGTTTTTCTGCTCCTCCAGTCGGGCTTTGTCGAGTCTGGCGCTCCCCCCCCCTGGCTGTCATGGTCTGGTCAGCGGCGACTGCGAGCGCCAACGCGTTCGAAAGCCGGCGGGCCGCGCTGGGCTACGGCACACCGATGGGAAAGGAAGAGGGCGGCCGCGGAGGGGGAACGCGGGTGGAGGCCTCAGGCGCAGAGAGTCTACACCACGAGGAGTGCGCGGGCGGCCTCAGGAACCGAAGGTTGGTGTGCTGGAGCGGAAGGTGGGCGCTCCGTAGTAACCAGCTGCCGAAGTCGAGCGCAGCGCGGTCCCAATGGAGAGGCACGCCGTCATCCACTGGGCGACAGGCAAAATCTCCCGGCTGACACGCCCATGCGCGTGCTTCCGAGGACGGCAGGACCGAACCCCGCGCTCCCCCGCCTGCCTGCCGGGGGCACGGAGAGATGGCGCCTCCCAGCTCCAAGGCCGCCGTTATTAGCCAGCTCCAGAAGCAGGGCAAGTTCGCGCTCATGTGCGGCGATGGGGGTAACGACGTGGGCGCGCTCAAGCAGGCGCCATCCGTGGGGCCTGGCCTCCTCGCATGGTCTCTGTCTGTGGCTTTGGCATGTCTCGGTCTGTGCTTCTGCCTCTGTCTCCGTCCGCCCTTCTGTCTGTCTGCCTGTCTGTCTGTCTGTCTCTCCCTCTCTCTCTCTCATTATCCCATTCTCTCTCTCTCTCTCTCTCCCTTTTTTTTTTTTTCTCTCTCTCTCTCTCTCTCTCTTTCTGTCTCTTCTTATTTATAGTTGTGAATACAGGCGCTCCACAGCGTGGGGAGTTGTGCTCCCTACCCCCCTGGGTGTCGACTAAATCCTGCTCTGTCTTTGCCTCTTTTTTTTTGTTTCTCTCTCTCTCTCTCTCTCTCTTTTGTTCCCCCTCTCTCTCATTGCTTATGCTCTTCCCCCTCCCCTTGCTTCCTTCTTTCTTGCGTTTGTCGCCGAGCGTTTTTCCCCTGAGACGCCGTCTCCCACCCACGCTGGCCCTCGCTGGCGTCGGGCAACGCCGCCCCGCGCCGTCGGTGCTGAGGATCCGAGTTGGCTTCCTCCTCTCTCCCCGCCTTCCTCCCTCATCTTCCTTCGTCCCGTTCCCCGCCGCCCTCTCGTCCCTCATCCTCCCCATCCTCCTCCTCCTTCTCCTGCGTGCAGAGGCTCCTCTCCGATGAGCTGCTTCGCCTGTCCCTGCAGTATTCTGACCTCGATTTGCCTCCCTTCGCAGCCAGTGCGCTTTCTCCGTCTCATCCTTTTCCCTTTCCTCCTCATCTCCTCCCCCTTCCTCCTCATCCTCCTGTCCCTCCTCATTCCCTGCCTCCTCCTCCTCCTCGTCCCCTACTTTGTTGTACGTCCTTCCCACGTTCGTGACTTTGTTTTGCTAAGCTGCGCTCGCGCACAGCGCGTGGCCGCTAAATATCGGATGGAGTTCACGGCGAGTTGTTTTGCCTGTCCTGTCCCGTCCTTTGCCCCACCTCCAGACGGCCAACGTCAGCGTCCGTCGTCGTTGCGCTCGCTCGCCGTGCGTCGCTGCCATCGTGTCGGTGGCTGCTGCTATTCTCTGCCTCGACTTTTCGCCCTTTCGGGGCGCGCGCGCGAGGCCAGCCTAGGGTCTCAGAGTCCCAGAGTCCTGGAATCCACCTCCCAGGGTGCACTTCGATCTGGTCGTCCCGATTCGGTGTCGACTCCGGCCAGCTCGACCTGATTCGATTCTGGCATTCTGACCGTCCGATTCGGGCCGATGTTTGCAAGGCGTTGTTGTGCATCCCGGCGCAGCCGATCTGGTTCGATTCCGACCCCGTGCCGAGGCGGCCCGATCCGACGTGCGTTCCGATCCGATCCGATCCGATGTCCCGATTCGATGCCAGTTGATCTTGCCTTCAAACGAACGGAGGTGGTAGACGCAGGGGGGGGCTTCGCGCGCATCGGCGGCCCTTACTGCAACGAGCGGCGGGCTTTGGGTAGCTCTGCCGACTGGCGACCGCGAGAAGCCCCGATCCCCTCGCAGCCCTGCCCCCCCCCCTGCAGGGCTTCTGGGCTTTCGAACAGAGCTCCTGGCCAGCTCGATCATCCCCAACAGAGATCCAAGCTGTCCGTTCTCGAGATCGGGGGCCCCCAACCCGGGTGGTGACGGGCCGCGTGGTGGCCTCGGAACCCCACGAGACCTCACCGTGCGGTCCGTCACCGCACTTTGGGACCCCAGAGGACCCACTCGTCCGAGACCGTCCTCGGAGAAGGACCCGACTCCCGAAGCCGTGCGGTGATCCCGAATCCCCACTGACTCGCCACGCCGTGTGGTCACCGCACCGCTTGGGGATCCCCGAGGAGAGGGTGTCGCCGTCGAGGAACCGGGGGGGGGGGGGGTCCCTCGCCCTCTGCGGGGGAGCCCGCGACGTGCCCGCGCAGGCGAGGGCACTCCTGCTGGCCAGGCGCCGACGGGAGCACGGCAGCGCCCGGCGGAAGTACATCGGGGCCGACCCGCCCGAAGAGTCTTCGGTCGGGAATCGCTTGGATAGCGGGTCGCCCCGCCGGTCCTCGCTCTCCTCCTCCTCCTCCTCCTCCTCCTTCTCCTCCTCCTCCTCCTGCTCCTCCTCCTCCTCCTCCTCCTCCTCCTCCTCCTCCTCCTCCTCCATACCTCCTTATCTCCGCCACGGCGCCTGAGACTGCCCGCGGGCCGCCCCCCCGCCGACTCTCGGCCGACGGACCTCTCTCTCCTCCCTCCTCCGAGCCCGTCTTTTCCTCTCGCCCTTCGCGCTCTGCGCCCGGCGCGCCCCGCTGGGGCCGACCACCGCGCCTGCGATCGCTGCCGCTGCCGGCTGAAAGCGTCGCTCCACAGACTCCGGCCCACCACGCTTCCTCAGCGGCACGCTGTCCGCCTCCCCGTCCGCCAGCGTCAACGCCCCGAGCCTTCCCGAGCCTCCCGTCCGGCGGAGCGGAGCGACACGCTATCCGCTTGCAGAGTATGGCATGTCGCCAGGGCCGCCGCGGCGACACGTTCAGCAAAATTTCCCGACCGAAGCGCCAGCGTCCTGCGAGCTTTTGGAGATGGCCGTGCAGACGTTGATCACTCACCCATTCCCTGTGCCGCAGGCGCGCCAAGTAAGAAGGCATCCTGCCAGCAGGTGCGCCGCGGCAGTTTCGGATCCTCGGGATGCCCCAGGAACCCACAGAACAACCCGGACACCAAGGGGGCGGCAAAGATGGACGACGAAAGTGCCCCTAGACCTCTTCTGGCAAGATCTCTTATCGTACCATGTGCTCGCACTGTACTGCGGCCCCGACCATCTTCACCTCCCGTAGAAAAGTATGGTGCACGGCTGTTCCCCTGAGTACGGGGGGCAGCGCCCTCTGCTGCCCTCTCCGACCCGCTTCCCCGCACCCCCCCCTGCCGGTCTCTATCGACAGGCGGGCACAGAGCCAACAGTTCTCGAGGTTGCGGCCTCCACGCCGTGCCCTGACGGGCTCCGGCGGACTCCCCGGCGGAGCGCGCAGGTTCTGCGCGTGCTCGTTCGTTCGCCCCCTGCCGGTCTCCGTCGAAGGCGAACCAACTGCATGCGTAAACATACATTTTCGGTGCTGCTCGTGGACCTCCAGATTCGGGGGAGCGTAAGACCCGGGTTTGCCAGGACTCGGGTTCGCCATCGTTTTTTGACGACCGCGCCTCGGATTTTGACGAGGAGGAGTTTCGTGGGATGTCTGCAGCGGGAGGCCTCGTCAAAATGCAGGTTCGGCCTCGTCATTTTTGTTGACGACCTCGTCGGGGATTTCCGAGTCCCCTGTACCCAGGTCTTGCGTCCCCCTGACAGAAGTGCATGTTTATGGCGCACCGTCGCTTTCTTCCCGTGCCCTGGCCTCCCGACCGCCTGTTGCCACCGCGCGCGAGCAGGGGCCCCGCCGCCCGAGCAGAGCGCGCGCTTCTCTGCTCGCCTGCGCCGAGGCCGACGTGGGCCTCGCTCTGCTCGCCGGCTACGGCAACACGAACACCACGGAGTCTCCGGACGAGCCGAAGGGCGGCCAGCTGCCTTTCCCGCTCTTTCTCGGGCCGGGCGAAAGGGGGGGATTGGGAAAGGGGGGGGTACGAAATGTGCTGCATGCAGCTGGTTTCGGCCCCACCGTGGGGCCCATTCCCTGATACATAGCCGCCTCTGGCGCCGGGAGGCGCCGGGAAAATCAGCTACGTGAGCTGATTCTCAAACCCCCCCCTGTGCTATCCCCCCCTTTCGCCCGGCCCGACAGCTGCCTTTCCCTTTCTTTCTTGCCGCCGTTCTCGCCGCCGCCTGGTCTGGCAGGACACGCTGGCCGGTGCGTCTTCCGTCTGGCGTCCTTTCTCAAAGGCGCTCTGAGTCCCGCGTTCGGCCACAAACCATGGTCAGGTATACGTATGGGATGGACCTCGGTGCCGGTCTCGAGGGGGGCGTGGAATCGGGCTGCAGTGACAGAACGTGGCACGAAAGGGTAGACGCAATGCCAATGACCATTTCTCGTAGGCTGAGCTGTGGCCGAAGGCCCTGAGGGGCCACGTCCAGCGGACAGTTTCCGATGCTTCCGGAGGCGGTGGACCGTGGCGGCTGAGCAGACGTGCCGCACAAGCTTGCGAGGCAGCCCACCGAGGCGAGTGCGCATCGACTGAGCACGAATGGTTGCGTACATCATTCAACATGTACGCAGCACGAGTGTTATTCGACGGGTTAAAGTGCGATCGTCCCCAGTTGACTTGATCCCCTCGGTCGCGCTACTCGTTGGAGTTTGTGGGTATCAGACTCATCAGGGCTTGTAGGCTGCGATGCCACTGCTCGGGTGTTCGCCTCAGCTCACTGCTGAGGAAGCAGGGACATAATTAGCGACTTCCCGCTCGCATTCCTGAAGCCACTCTCGTTCTGGCCAGTTGTGTGGGCCCGGATATCGGCGCCAAAGATGCGGCAGAAACATCACGTTTGTTTGTTACACGCTGTGTCAGTGGTCGCATTGAGTCCCTCGGCTGCCCTGGCTTCTCGGGGCGACGCCTCTCGTGCCAGCCGACGGCCACGCGTCAGGCGGCGAGGCCGTCGCGGAGGTCGGCGGCGAGAAGAAGGACGCGCAGACCGTGCTGAGCCAGCGTGCGAAGGCGGAGCGGCAGGGGGGCCAGTGCACACGACGAGGCTGCCATCGGAGGAATCGGTCCAGGGGGGTCAGCCTTTCTGTCATCGAAGCACAAGACAGGGCATACACATACACTGTTGGAGTTCCGTGTGGATTTCTCCGATCGGCGCTGGGGCCCCCTGGCGGCGCCTCCAGCGCCGCCCCTGGCGCGCGGCTTAGCGCAGATCCGAGAAATCCGCGCGGACGTCCAACAGTAGATGCTCATTTTCTTCCTCCGTGATAACCATTGTCATTGCAAAGGCGCACATGGTACCCCACGACTGCCTCACACTGGATACTTCACGAGTGTGATGCCCAGGACGTCTTGCCCCACGGTTCGTTATGCATGTATGGCACTCGGCAGCCTGCTCTTGGTGGTTTGGATGATGCGCCTGCCGAGTATCGCACTTATCGAATTCAACGTCCCTGAGGGGGCTGACACCGCCGCCCTACCTTTTTACCTAACAGCGAAGACTGATAGGTTTCTAGTGGGATCAAAAGAGAGCAGCAGATCACTCCACAGGGGGGTCCGGGCAGGTGTTGGGGCGTTTCCGGGCGGCATGAGCCGGGCTCGTTTTTCACCAACAGTCACACACTTCGTGCTCTTCGCCTTCCCAGAACTCCATTCCCAGGCCACATTCTGGGGGGCCGGATGCAACTGTAGGCCACTTCGTGCTCTTCGACATCCCAGAACGCCATTCCCGGGCCACATTCTGGGGGGCCGGATGCAACTGTAGGCCACTTCGTGCTCTTCGACATCCCAGAACGCCATTCCCGGGCCACATTCTGGATGCCCGGAGCCAACTGTAGGCCACTTCGTGTTCTTCCATTTCCCAGAACTCCATTCCCGGGCCACATTTTGGATGCCCGGAGCCAACTGTAGGCCACTTCGTGCTCTTCGAGTTCCCAGAACTCCATTCCTGGGCTACATTTTGGATGCCCAGAGCCAACTCTAGTCCACTTCCTGGTCTTCGAGTTCCCAGAACTCCATTGCCGGGCAACATTTTGAATAGCCAGACGCTTCATATTCCTTCCGCCACAGCTGTGTTTGGTTCAGGACTTGCTAGTGACACTGCAGTCCTCTGCATTCAATTGGCCACTACATTCATTCACTGCAGTCCACTGAGTTTTGATTGCAATGGCGTTCCCCTGGCCGTACCCCCATGTCCAACGTTCATCCGCAGCCTCTGCTCCGCGAGGCTCGTCCGAAGTGTCGCCGCCTCGCGGTGCTTCTCAGCCTGCGCCGCCTCGCGGTGCTTCTCAGCCTGCGGAGGAAGGTGGACAGACGCCTGGTTCTGGCGCTGTGCAGCCTGCGTCTTTCACGGTCGCCTCGTTCAATTTCGGGTTCGAGCAGGGCATGATGACTGGTAAGCAGGCGGCCACTCACTGCGCTAACTTCGGAAGGTTGTGCGCCAAGATAGTGGAGACCGCTGATGCTGATATGGTCTGTGGCTGCGAGGTCGGTGCGTTCCGTGAAGGCTTTCGCCGAGCAGGGATCAACGTGACAGAGATCCTCAGTAAGCCTTTCGGTGATGGCATTCGCTTCTTGGAGGTCGACAACTACTTGACTCTCTGGGGGTTCCGCGGTGCTTCTCAGCCTGCGGAACTGACTCTGTGCGAAGACAGCAAAGTTTACAGGCCTCCTAGCGGCCGAGATATTGATGCTGTTATTTCACATTTTGAGGTGAACAAACCAGGCCATGACAAGTTCCACGTGGTGATCGCCAACATGCACATCGTGTGCGGCAAGAAACCGCCGAGCATCCAGACTCGAAAGCGGACAGTTCGCCATCTCCGCTTGCACCTGGACGGCCTGGCCAAGATTCTTGAGAATCTAAACGAGGCAGTCGTTGTGCTTGTAGTCGGCGACGACAACCTCACTTTCCAGGAGGCGCGGGAGGCTTACCAGCGCGAGCAGAACGACGAGAAGGTATGGGAGGTCCATGCCACTCCGGCCGACCTCAAAGGCGACCACGTCGCGGTCTGCGGAGCAGTCGCCCGTTTCTGCTCCATTGCCGTTGGCGCGTCTTTTACGGATCGTGGCATGCGCAACGACGCACACGATGCGGTGGCGGTTGTGCTCACTCTCCCTGGTGCTATTCAGCCTGGGGAGAGCAAGAGGCGGAAAATTGTCGTCGAAAACGTCTCCGACGCCGACGTCAGCGTACAGGCGGACCGCGAGTCTTCTGTGCATTGGGATCGGTCGCCGAGTTCTGCTCCTCCGCTTTCACCGACTTCACCGGGTGATCCCGACTACGTCGAGGATGTCGTTCAGAATCGCGCGGACGACTTGCACAGGGAGCTGAGGCAGCTTTGGGACGACAGGTACGACGAGGAGTACGATCCGAAAGTCCTCCATCATCTCAGTCTCTTGCTTTTCAAAAAGAGGAAGTCCACGGAGCCAGCGGACACTGATCCAGCTGGCGCTCCTCAGCCTGGCTCGGAATATGACACGGCCTTTGCGTCTCAGGAGGAGACTGGCCGAGCCATTCTCTCTGTCCTTAAGCTTCGACATGACTTTCTGCGGAGCAAGAACATCGACGACATGCGCTACGTTCTCACGGAGCCTGAGCGCCAGGAATTGGTCAGAGTAGCTCGCGACCAGTACGAGCAGTCGCGGCAGCAGCGTGCGCTTCAGGAACGGGATGTCGAAAAGGGAAAAGCGAAAGGCAAGTCTGCGCCACAAGGGGGCCATGCGGTTCCGCAGGGTCCGAACAAAGGGCCAGGCGGTAAGAAAGGTTCTCACGGTGCTTCTCAGCCTGCGGGAAAAGGTGGCCAGGCCAAGGGTGCAGGTCTGGGTAGCGTCGCCAAGTTTGTGAAAGACCAGAAGCGTAAGCGGTGGCATCGCCATTTGCAACGTGTGGCCGGTACCAAACAGATCTGGGAGGTGCTGGCCTTCTCAGGGCGCTTCGACGTTGATTGGTTAACGCAAGCGTTGCAAGCTGATCACAGTGAGGGCCGTGATGCAGCAGTTCCCGAGGAAGCTCTGCGGCAACAGCGGCGCCGGCTGCACCACCAGAAGGCCGAGGCCATCGCGCGCTACAACGAGGGGGAGCGGCTTTCCCTCCATCTGTCTGCCCAGGCTGGCCAGGCAAAGCCGAACTTCACGCGCAGGCAGCTGGACGTGTTGCAGATGTTTGAGAGCGGAGCGCTGCTTCAAATCCGCAACCAAGCGATTCTGGCGTGCGGGCACGGCCGTCTGTTCAGGGGCGATGGCGACTACCTGGACATCGGCGGCAGCACGGGCGGTGGCTCCAGGCGCATCATCGATTCTTGGCAGCCGCCGGACTGGCGTGACTTCCTCCAAGACGATCAGGACATCTGAGTTTTGCAAGTCTCTCTGCCCGCGGTGCTTCTCAGCCTGCGGTCTGCCGCTCTCCAGCTGCGGTCTCGAGCAGTAGTGTTCGAAAGCATGCGAGTTCCTGCGGTGCTTCTCAGCCTGCAGGTTTCGCAGCCTGCGCTCTGCAGTACAAGTGCTTTTCAGCATGCGACATCCTGCGGTGCTTCTCAGCCTGCAGGGTTCGCAACGTGCGGTTTGCAATGCATTCCTTTTCAGTATGCGAGTTCCTGCGGTGTTTCTCAGGCTGCAGGGCTCCGAGGCTCTTCGCTTCGATGCCAATTGTTTTCAGACACCGTAGCTCCGTTCCGTAAACGTCTTCCAAGAGCCGCTCGCAACCTTTTGCAGCTGGCTGTCTGCACGCTTCGCCGGCTTTTGCTGCGCGGACACTTTTCACACACACGTCAGCGCCGTTTGTAGGCGTCAGAAAAACATGTAGACATTCACGAAGGGCTCAGTCTGTATATCGTCACATCATTACATACGCAGTCGTCGAACACATCGGTGTACATTCAGCGCTTTGTCCTTCTACAGCATTCTTTCCGTTGATAACAGTGTTCTGATGGGTTCGCTTCGTTCTAAAAGCGTTGATAGCAGTGTCTCGTTTGCGGACAACTCATTCTATATCAACTCACTGATACCGAGTTTCCTTTCACCATAAGTGAATGCATACCAGTGTATGTTGGTTACTACAAAAGTGGGTTCCTACAACCGACTTCATGATCGCTATCATCATCGCAGATTTCACTCATCCTCATCACCACGACTGGTTCACGTTGGCCTGCGGTGCTTCTCAGCCTGCAGTTCCTTTCGTTACACTGTAGTTGAAGCCGTTCATGGCAGTGACTCGTTTAAAGACAACTTTAGTATTGGGGGAAGTGTCGATAGCAGCGTTTCTTTTTACTTATACAAGCGTTGATAGCAGTGTCTCGTTTGTGGACAACTCATTATATATCAACTCATTCATACAGAGTTTCTTTTCGCAGCAAGTGAATGCACAGCAGTGTATCTGCATTACTGGCCCCCACTCCATTATCACTATCATCATCAACGATTTCCTACACGCGTGTGCGCGGCGGTCGCCATGAGTGAATAGTTTGCAGAGACTTCTCGCATTGATACCATGGGTCACTTCAGAGTGAACTCATTTGTGATCTTCTTTTATTGGAAGTTGAATCGGTTGATGGCAGTGCCTCGTTTAAACTCCACTTTGGTATTGCTAGTAGTGTCAATGCCAGCGTTTCTTTTTAATTGTGCAAGCGTTGATAGCAGTGTCTCGTTTGTGGTTAGTTATAACAGCGTTGACAGCAGTGTCTCGTTTGCGGACACCTCATTGTACATCAACTCGCTGATACCGGGTTTCCTATCAACACCATCATCATCATCCTTAACCATGTTTGCTCGAGTTTCACCTGGCCGTCCAGCCGCGGCGGTGCTCCTCAGCCTGCCTTGTCACAATGCCAGCACGCGGCAAGGCATCGCCCCCGCCACCCCCGGCCCCGTGCGATGGCCCGTGGGAGATTCTGCCGGATCCGCCCGCACCGACTCCTCAGCCAGGTGTCGACGTGGTCTTTGAGCAGGCTCACCTCGAAGACATCCGCCGTACACCAGGGATGGGCGGCAAGACCGCCTGCCAGTGGCAGCGCGCGCTGCGCGCCGAGTGCATTGTCAACAACTTGTCGTTCAAAGACGTAACAAACGACCCGTCCTACGACTGGAAGCAACTGCTTCGGTCTGCCGCTCCGGGTTTCGCTGAGCGCATAATCGGGCAGGGCATCGCCCAGGTTCTCTTTCGCATCATCGAGACAGAGCGCGACCCTAACTACTCCAACACGGATGGCCACGGCAGGCACTTCTTCGAGTTCCGTCGTGCAGACGGTTCAGCCATGCGCCTGCATTACCATAAGAACGGCCGACCCGATGAGCCCACCTATGTCGGTCCACCACGCGCCGTTGCTCAGCCTGCCGTGCCTGAGCCTGGCGCTGCTCAGCCTCATGTTCCTCGTGGCGGCGCTGCTCAGACTGCCGTGCCTGACGGTGGCGCTGCTCAGCCTGCCGAGACTGGCGGTGATGCCCCACTGCTCTTCACACAGGAGCACCTGCAAGAGGCAGCCTGCTCGCGCCAGATTGTGGGCCGCGACGAAGCCAGCGCCGCTCTCCAATCGCTGTTGCACTACCACCATGGCGAGACTGCCCCAGGTGCTGTTGACATCACCGATGGCTCAGCATTTGACTGGCTTCGATGGGTGGCACATATCGAAGGTGCGCGCGACGTCATCCGCAATGGCGTCCACAGGGTCTACGCTGTCCGCTGGAATCCGCACTGGGCTCCAGAGGCCGTCTTCTGCTACGGCAACAACACCTACAGCACACTGGTGCCCCGCAAATCGCGCTACACAGGCTCGTGGAGCCACGCGCGAATTGTGACTCACCGGAACGCCAATTGGGTGACCGAA
This sequence comes from Prorocentrum cordatum, assembly GCA_963575745.1. Classification (NCBI taxonomy): domain Eukaryota; class Dinophyceae; order Prorocentrales; family Prorocentraceae; genus Prorocentrum; species Prorocentrum cordatum. The sequence goes on from CAUYUJ010019071.1 coordinate 780,017, forward strand.
CCGTTGCTATCTGCGGCCCCTGTGGCAGCTACGCCGTGGCTGGTGTTGCGGGATCAAATAACCTGGGAGTGATCTCTGGCAAACGAGATGTGGTGCTTCTCAGCCTGCACTCATGTGACACGCAATGCCGTGCCCTGCAATCGCGTGGTGTTTCTCAGCCTGCACTCGCAGGTCCTTCGGAGGTCAATTGTTATGAGTTCGGCACGGTCTCGGTCAAGTACAGCGTGCTGTGGGGATCCCGAGATGGGGCCTGGCTCAAGGTGCTCAAGACGTACTGGAGTGTCCCAGAGCCGGAGTGCCAGCTGATCCTCGGGAGTTGGAACGGCATTTTCAGGCCGTGGCCGGACACGTTCTGGATCAGGACGGGGGGGTCCGAGCCCGAGATAGATGCTAGCGCTCTGCAGTACAAGTGCTTTTCAGCATGCGACATCCTGCGGTGCTTCTCAGCCTGCAGGGTTCGCAGCGTGCGGTTTGCAATGCATTCCTTTTCAGTATGCGAGTTCCTGCGGTGTTTCTCAGGTTGCAGGGCTCCGAGGCTCTTCCCTTCGAGCCAATTACCTAACAGCGAAGACTGATAGGTTTCTAGTGGTGTAAAAAGAGCTCACAGATCACTCCACAGGGGGGTCCGGGCAGGTGTTGGGGCGTTTCCGGGCGGCATGAGCCGGGCTCGTTTTTCACCAACAGTCACACACTTCGTGCTCTTCGCCTTCCCAGAACTCCATTCCCAGGCCACATTCTGGGGGGCCGGATGCAACTGTAGGCCACTTCGTGCTCTTCGACATCCCAGAACGCCATTCCCGGGCCACATTCTGGGGGGCCGGATGCAACTGTAGGCCACTTCGTGCTCTTCGACATCCCAGAACGCCATTCCCGGGCCACATTCTGGATGCCCGGAGCCAACTGTAGGCCACTTCGTGTTCTTCCATTTCCCAGAACTCCATTCCCGGGCCACATTTTGGATGCCCGGAGCCAACTGTAAGCCACTTCGTGCTCTTCGAGTTCCCAGAACTCCATTCCTGGGCTACATTTTGGATGCCCAGAGCCAACTCTAGTCCACTTCCTGGTCTTCGAGTTCCCAGAACTCCATTGCCGGGCAACATTTTGAATAGCCAGACGCTTCATATTCCTTCCGCCACAGCTGTGTTTGGTTCAGGACTTGCTAGTGACACTGCAGTCCTCTGCATTCAATTGGCCACTACATTCATTCACTGCAGTCCACTGAGTTTTGATTGCAATGGCGTTCCCCTGGCCGTACCCCCATGTCCAACGTTCATCCGCAGCCTCTGCTCCGCGAGGCTCGTCCGAAGTGTCGCCGCCTCGCGGTGCTTCTCAGCCTGCGCCGCCTCGCGGTGCTTCTCAGCCTGCGGAGGAAGGTGGACAGACGCCTGGTTCTGGCGCTGTGCAGCCTGCGTCTTTCACGGTCGCCTCGTTCAATTTCGGGTTCGAGCAGGGCATGATGACTGGTAAGCAGGCGGCCACTCACTGCGCTAACTTCGGAAGGTTGTGCGCCAAGATAGTGGAGACCGCTGATGCTGATATGGTCTGTGGCTGCGAGGTCGGTGCGTTCCGTGAAGGCTTTCGCCGAGCAGGGATCAACGTGACAGAGATCCTCAGTAAGCCTTTCGGTGATGGCATTCGCTTCTTGGAGGTCGACAACTACTTGACTCTCTGGGGGTTCCGCGGTGCTTCTCAGCCTGCGGAACTGACTCTGTGCGAAGACAGCAAAGTTTACAGGCCTCCTAGCGGCCGAGATATTGATGCTGTTATTTCACATTTTGAGGTGAACAAACCAGGCCATGACAAGTTCCACGTGGTGATCGCCAACATGCACATCGTGTGCGGCAAGAAACCGCCGAGCATCCAGACTCGAAAGCGGACAGTTCGCCATCTCCGCTTGCACCTGGACGGCCTGGCCAAGATTCTTGAGAATCTAAACGAGGCAGTCGTTGTGCTTGTAGTCGGCGACGACAACCTCACTTTCCAGGAGGCGCGGGAGGCTTACCAGCGCGAGCAGAACGACGAGAAGGTATGGGAGGTCCATGCCACTCCGGCCGACCTCAAAGGCGACCACGTCGCGGTCTGCGGAGCAGTCGCCCGTTTCTGCTCCATTGCCGTTGGCGCGTCTTTTACGGATCGTGGCATGCGCAACGACGCACACGATGCGGTGGCGGTTGTGCTCACTCTCCCTGGTGCTATTCAGCCTGGGGAGAGCAAGAGGCGGAAAATTGTCGTCGAAAACGTCTCCGACGCCGACGTCAGCGTACAGGCGGACCGCGAGTCTTCTGTGCATTGGGATCGGTCGCCGAGTTCTGCTCCTCCGCTTTCACCGACTTCACCGGGTGATCCCGACTACGTCGAGGATGTCGTTCAGAATCGCGCGGACGACTTGCACAGGGAGCTGAGGCAGCTTTGGGACGACAGGTACGACGAGGAGTACGATCCGAAAGTCCTCCATCATCTCAGTCTCTTGCTTTTCAAAAAGAGGAAGTCCACGGAGCCAGCGGACACTGATCCAGCTGGCGCTCCTCAGCCTGGCTCGGAATATGACACGGCCTTTGCGTCTCAGGAGGAGACTGGCCGAGCCATTCTCTCTGTCCTTAAGCTTCGACATGACTTTCTGCGGAGCAAGAACATCGACGACATGCGCTACGTTCTCACGGAGCCTGAGCGCCAGGAATTGGTCAGAGTAGCTCGCGACCAGTACGAGCAGTCGCGGCAGCAGCGTGCGCTTCAGGAACGGGATATCGAAAAGGGAAAAGCGAAAGGCAAGTCTGCGCCACAAGGGGGCCATGCGGTTCCGCAGGGTCCGAACAAAGGGCCAGGCGGTAAGAAAGGTTCTCACGGTGCTTCTCAGCCTGCGGGAAAAGGTGGCCAGGCCAAGGGTGCAGGTCTGGTAGCGTCGCCAAGTTTGTGAAAGACCAGAAGCGTAAGCGGTGGCATCGCCATTTGCAACGTGTGGCCGGTACCAAACAGATCTGGGAGGTGCTGGCCTTCTCAGGGCGCTTCGACGTTGATTGGTTAACGCAAGCGTTGCAAGCTGATCACAGTGAGGGCCGTGATGCAGCAGTTCCCGAGGAAGCTCTGCGGCAACAGCGGCGCCGGCTGCACCACCAGAAGGCCGAGGCCATCGCGCGCTACAACGAGGGGGGGCGGCTTTCCCTCCATCTGTCTGCCCAGGCTGGCCAGGCAAAGCCGAACTTCACGCGCAGGCAGCTGGACGTGTTGCAGATGTTTGAGAGCGGAGCGCTGCTTCAAATCCGCAACCAAGCGATTCTGGCGTTGGGGCACGGCCGTCTGTTCAGGGGCGATGGCGACTACCTGGACATCGGCGGCAGCACGGGCGGTGGCTCCAGGCGCATCATCGATTCTTGGCAGCCGCCGGACTGGCGTGACTTCCTCCAAGACGATCAGGACATCTGAGTTTTGCAAGTCTCCCTGCCCGCGGTGCTTCTCAGCCTGCGGTCTGCCGCTCTCCAGCTGCGGTCTCGAGCAGTAGTGTTCGAAAGCACGCGAGTTCCTGCGGTGCTTCTCAGCCTGCAGGTTTCGCAGCCTGCGCTCTGCAGTACAAGTGCTTTTCAGCATGCGACATCCTGCGGTGCTTCTCAGCCTGCAGGGTTCGCAACGTGCGGTTTGCAATGCATTCCTTTTCAGTATGCGAGTTCCTGCGGTGTTTCTCAGGCTGCAGGGCTCCGAGGCTCTTCGCTTCGATGCCAATGTTTTCAGACACCGTAGCTCCGTTCCGTAAACGTCTTCCAAGAGCCGCTCGCAACCTTTTGCAGCTGGCTGTCTGCACGCTTCGCCGGCTTTTGCTGCGCGGACACTTTTCACACACACGTCAGCGCCGTTTGTAGGCGTCAGAAAAACATGTAGACATTCACGAAGGGCTCAGTCTGTATATCGTCACATCATTACATACGCAGTCGTCGAACACATCGGTGTACATTCAGCGCTTTGTCCTTCTACAGCATTCTTTCCGTTGATAACAGTGTTCTGATGGGTTCGCTTCGTTCTAAAAGCGTTGATAGCAGTGTCTCGTTTGCGGACAACTCATTCTATATCAACTCACTGATACCGAGTTTCCTTTCACCATAAGTGAATGCATACCAGTGTATGTTGGTTACTACAAAAGTGGGTTCCTACAACCGACTTCATGATCGCTATCATCATCGCAGATTTCACTCATCCTCATCACCACGACTGGTTCACGTTGGCCTGCGGTGCTTCTCAGCCTGCAGTTCCTTTCGTTATACTGTAGTTGAAGCCGTTCATGGCAGTGACTCGTTTAAAGACCACTTTAGTATTGGGGGAAGTGTCGATAGCAGCGTTTCTTTTTACTTATACAAGCGTTGATAGCAGTGTCTCGTTTGTGGACAACTCATTATATATCAACTCATTCATACAGAGTTTCTTTTCGCAGCAAGTGAATGCACAGCAGTGTATCTGCATTACTGGCCCCCACTCCATTATCACTATCATCATCAACGATTTCCTACACGCGTGTGCGCGGCGGTCGCCATGAGTGAATAGTTTGCAGAGACTTCTCGCATTGATACCCATGGGTCACTTCAGAGTGAACTCATTTGTGATCTTCTTTCATTGGAAGTTGAATCGGTTGATGGCAGTGCCTCGTTTAAACTCCACTTTGGTATTGCTAGTAGTGTCAATGCCAGCGTTTCTTTTTAATTGTGCAAGCGTTGATAGCAGTGTCTCGTTTGTGGTTAGTTATAACAGCGTTGACAGCAGTGTCTCGTTTGCGGACACCTCATTGTACATCAACTCGCTGATGCCGGGTTTCCTATCAACACCATCATCATCATCCTTAACCATGTTTGCTCGAGTTTCACCTGGCCGTCCAGCCGCGGCGGTGCTCCTCAGCCTGCCTTGTCACAATGCCAGCACGCGGCAAGGCATCGCCCCCGCCACCCCCGGCCCCGTGCGATGGCCCGTGGGAGATTCTGCCGGATCCGCCCGCACCGACTCCTCAGCCAGGTGTCGACGTGGTCTTTGAGCAGGCTCACCTCGAAGACATCCGCCGTACACCAGGGATGGGCGGCAAGACCGCCTGCCAGTGGCAGCGCGCGCTGCGCGCCGAGTGCATTGTCAACAACTTGTCGTTCAAAGACGTAACAAACGACCCGTCCTACGACTGGAAGCAACTGCTTCGGTCTGCCGCTCCGGGTTTCGCTGAGCGCATAATCGGGCAGGGCATCGCCCAGGTTCTCTTTCGCATCATCGAGACAGAGCGCGACCCTAACTACTCCAACACGGATGGCCACGGCAGGCACTTCTTCGAGTTCCGTCGTGCAGACGGTTCAGCCATGCGCCTGCATTACCATAAGAACGGCCGACCCGATGAGCCCACCTATGTCGGTCCACCACGCGCCGTTGCTCAGCCTGCCGTGCCTGAGCCTGGCGCTGCTCAGCCTCATGTTCCTCGTGGCGGCGCTGCTCAGACTGCCGTGCCTGACGGTGGCGCTGCTCAGCCTGCCGAGACTGGCGGTGATGCCCCACTGCTCTTCACACAGGAGCACCTGCAAGAGGCAGCCTGCTCGCGCCAGATTGTGGGCCGCGACGAAGCCAGCGCCGCTCTCCAATCGCTGTTGCACTACCACCATGGCGAGACTGCCCCAGGTGCTGTTGACATCACCGATGGCTCAGCATTTGACTGGCTTCGATGGGTGGCACATATCGAAGGTGCGCGCGACGTCATCCGCAATGGCGTCCACAGGGTCTACGCTGTCCGCTGGAATCCGCACTGGGCTCCAGAGGCCGTCTTCTGCTACGGCAACAACACCTACAGCACACTGGTGCCCCGCAAATCGCGCTACACAGGCTCGTGGAGCCACGCGCGAATTGTGACTCACCGGAACGCCAATTGGGTGACCGAACCGTTGCTATCTGCGGCCCCTGTGGCAGCTACGCCGTGGCTGGTGTTGCGGGATCAAATAACCTGGGAGTGATCTCTGGCAAACGAGATGTGGTGCTTCTCAGCCTGCACTCATGTGACACGCAATGCCGTGCCCTGCAATCGCGTGGTGTTTCTCAGCCTGCACTCGCAGGTCCTTCGGAGGTCAATTGTTATGAGTTCGGCACGGTCTCGGTCAAGTACAGCGTGCTGTGGGGATCCCGAGATGGGGCCTGGCTCAAGGTGCTCAAGACGTACTGGAGTGTCCCAGAGCCGGAGTGCCAGCTGATCCTCGGGAGTTGGAACGGCATTTTCAGGCCGTGGCCGGACACGTTCTGGATCAGGACGGGGGGGTCCGAGCCCGAGATAGATGCTAGCGCTCTGCAGTACAAGTGCTTTTCAGCATGCGACATCCTGCGGTGCTTCTCAGCCTGCAGGGTTCGCAGCGTGCGGTTTGCAATGCATTCCTTTTCAGTATGCGAGTTCCTGCGGTGTTTCTCAGGTTGCAGGGCTCCGAGGCTCTTCCCTTCGATGCCAATGTTTTCAGACACCGTAGCTCCGTTCCGTAAACATCTTCCAAGAGCCGCTCGCAACTTTTTGCAGCTGGCGGTCTGCAGACGTAGTCTGTCTCAGCATGCGAGCTCCCGCACGCTTCGCCGGCTTTTGCTGCGCGGACAATTTTCTCACACACGTCAGCGCCGTTTGTAGGCGTCAGAAAAACATGTAGACATTCACGAAGGGCTCAGTCTGTATATCGTCACATCATTACATACGCAATCGTCGAACACATCGGTGTACATTCAGCGCTTTGTCCTTCTAGCTGGGTCGCTTCGTGCTGAGGCTGAGGCTGATGCAGGCTGAGGCTGAGGCAGGCTGAGGCTGAGGCCGAGGCCGACGGCAGACTGAGGCTGAGGCTGAAGCAGGCTGAGGCTGAGGCACAGGCAGGCTGAGGCTGAGGCTGAGGCTGAGGCAGGCTGATGCTGAGGCAGGCTGAGGCTGAGGCTGAGGCTGATGCAGGCTGAGGCTGAGGCAGGCTGAGGCTGAGGCCGAGGCCGAAGGCAGACTGATGCTGAGGCTAAAGCAGGCTGAGGCTGAGGCTGAGGCAGGCTGAGGCTGAGGCAGGCGGAGGCTGAGGCTGAGGCAGGCTGAGGCTGAGGCTGTGACTGCGACTGCCGTTGCCACTGCGACTGTCCTCGCGAATGCGACAACGACTGCGAGAACAGCAGAATTCTACAACTGGATTCTCATCCGAATCTTAAGGGGAATGCTTCCAGATATGCTCCTACACATGGCTGTTAGGTTGCTTTGCCGGGATAATTTGAATCGTGGATTTTTGGGAGGGAAGTGGAGACTTTTGGCAGGTTGGGTGGAGGAACAGGAGGACAAATAGGATGATCCCAGAGGGCGAGAGGGGGCGGAAGACGCCCCAGAGGGTTTCCCAGAACGCGACCAAACTGGCACTTGCTATGATCCCAGTCGGCGCGAGGGGGGTGGAACTTGGCCACAGAGGGCTTTCAAACACGCCAGGAAGTTGCCCAAGAGGGCCCCAAGAGCCTCCGAAAACAACCCAAAAGGGCACCCAAAGGTATGGAAAGTTGCGGACGACACCAAAGAGGGATACGGAGAGGCAGAAAGGAGCCTTGCCAATTAGTCTTGGGGCCTCAGAAAAGCATCCAGGGTCCCCATGGGCGCGCCCAAGACCACTCAGGACAGCGCCGAAAAGGCGTCCAGACGTCCGAGGAGGGCCCCGAAAGGCTGCCGAGACGGCCGCAGAGAGCATCCGCATGTTCCAAGATGTCCGCAAGAGCCCGCAGAGATACACGGGAGCTCGAGGAGAGACGCCAACAAAAACAGCCCGACAAGGACAGAATCGTAAGAATCCGATGTGTGTTATGATGTTTTTGATTGTTGGTTTTTGTTGTGTATGGGACTCGGCGAGAGATGGAGAGGCATCCAGGGACGGCCGTTGGTGGCCCGACGGACGGTCCAGATCAGCCCAGAAAGAGCCCCGAGGGGCCGACTCGTTTCGAGGGTAATTCGTCTCAGCCGCCATCTGGTTTCCTGCTGGTCTCACTCGGGAGGAAAGGGCGATGACGGTCCTGCGGCAGGGTTGCCTGCCGACTCCCCGGCACGAGTCGGACAGAGATCAGGTGTGTGCGTTGTCGCCTTTTTTTACCTAACAGCGAAGACTGATAGGTTTCTAGTGGTCTCAAAAGAGCTCACAGATCACTCCACAGGGGGGTCCGGGCAGGTGTTGGGGAGTTGCCGGGCGGCAGGGTGCCGGGCTCGTTTTTCACCAACAGTCACACACTTCGTGCTCTTCGACTTCCCAGAACTCCATTCCCAGGCCACATTCTGAATACCCGGATGCAACAGTCACACACTTCGTGTTCTTCGAGATCCCAGAACGCCATTCCCGGGCCACATTTAGAATAACCAGATGCAACAGTCACACACTTCGTGCTCTTCGAGATCCCAGAACGCCATTCCCGGGCCCACCCCCCCCCACATTCTGGAGGGCCGATGCAACATTCCACACACTTCGTGCTCTTCGACCTCCCAGAACTCCATTCCCGGGCCACATTCTGAATGCCTGGAGCCAACTGTAGGCCACTTCGTGCTCTTCGACTTCCCAGAACTCCATTCCCGGCCCACATTTTGAATGCCCGGAGCCAACTGTAGGCCACTTCGTGCTCTTCGAGTTCCCAGAACTCCATTCCCGGGCCACATTTTGAATGCCCGTAGCCAACTGTAGGCAACTTCGTGCTCTTCGACTTCCCAGAACTCCCATTCCTGGGCCACATTTTCAGCATGGGCAAGAGCACGACGAGGAGGAGGACGAGCAAGACCAGGAGGACGAGGACGAGCAGGAGCAGGACGAGGAGCAGGAGGAGCAGGAGAAGAAGGACGAGCAGGAGGAGGAGGAGGACGAGCAGGAGGAGGAGGACGACCAGGAGGAGGAGGACGACCAGGAAGAGGAGGAGGAGGAGGGGAGGGGGAGGAGTACCAGGAGGAGGAGGAGGAGGAGGAGGAGGAGGAGGAAGAGGAGGAGGAGGAGGAGGAGGACGAGGACGAGGAGGAGGAGGAGGAGGGGGGGGGAGAGTACCAGGAGGAGGAGAACGAGGACCACCAGGAGGAGGAGGAGGAGGAGGAGGAGGAGGAGGAGGAGGAGGAGGAGGAGAGAGCACCATGAGGAGGAGGACGAGCAAGACGAGGAGGACGAGAACGAGGACAAGCAGGAGGAAGAGGAGGAGGAGGAGGAGGTGAGGGGGGAGGACACCAGGAGGAGGAGGAGGAGGAGGAGGAGGAGGATGAGAGGAGGAGGCAGAGGAGGAGAGGACGAGGAGGAGGAAGGGAGGAGGATGGACTATGATGAGAGGGGGGGGGGATAGGCACCAGGAGGAGACGAGGACCCACCCCAGGAGGAGGAGGATGGGGTGTAAATCGTAGAGGGAGAATAGCACCAGGAGGAGGAGACGAGCAAGACAGGAGGACGAGAACGAGGGCGAGCAGGAGGAAGAGGGAGGAGAGGGAGGATGAAATAGGAGGGGAAGGAGGAGGAGGAGGAGGAGAGGAGGAGCAGGAGCAGGAGGAGGCTGAGGCTGAGGCAGGCTGAGGCTGAGGCTGTGACTGCGACTGCCGTTGCCGCTGCGACTGTCATCGCGAATGCGACTACGACTGCGAGAACAGCAGAATTCGACAACTGGATTTTCATCTGAATCTTAAGGGGAATGCTTTCAGATATGCTTCTACACATCGCTGTCAGGTTGCTTTGCCGGGATAATTGTTTTAAAAAAAGAGCCCCGAGGGGCCCCGCAAACCTGCCCAGCGCACGTGATGAAAGGGGGGCCGTTTTGGGGCGGAAGTGGTGGCCCGAGGGCGCCCAGGCCGCAGCCCGTGCCCTCGGGCCGGTGGAACGAGCGGGCCGCGGGGAGGACCCCAGGAGGGGTTGGTGAGGGCGCAGAGGCAGGGGCGGGCATGCAAAGCGCGCTGGTGAGAAGACTCACTAGAAGTATGATTGACGATCATGCTGTGGATCTCGCACGACGTACCCAGTGGGCTGGCGGATTGCTTCGCTCATTCCGCCGGCCCGTATCGTGCCGTCGCTGGCGTTTGCCTGCGCGTTCCTGGCCCATGCGGCGCGTCTTGGCGGTGGTCTTTTTACCTAACAGCGAAGACTGATAGGTTTCTAGTGGTCTCAAAAGAGCTCACAGATCACTCACAGGGGGGTCCGGGCAGGTGTTGGGGAGTTGCCGGGCGGCAGGGTGCCGGGCTCGTTTTTCACCAACAGTCACACACTTCGTGCTCTTCGACTTCCCAGAACTCCATTCCCAGGCCACATTCTGAATACCCGGATGCAACAGTCACACACTTCGTGATCTTCGAGATCCCAGAACGCCATTCCGGGCCACATTTAGAATAACCAGATGCAACAGTCACAACTTCGTGCTCTTCGACATCCCAGAACGCCATTCCCGGGCCACATTCTGGAGGGCCGGATGCAACAGTCACACACTTCGTGCTCTTCGAGTTCCCAGAATTCCATTCCCGGGCCACATTTTGGATGCCCGGAGCCAACTGTAGGCCACTTCCTGGTCTTCGAGTTCCCAGAACTACATTCCCGGGCCACATTTTGAATAGCCAGACGCTTCGTAGTCCTTCCGCCACAGCCGTGTTTGGTTCAGGAATTGCTAGTGACACTGCAGTCCACTGCATTCAATCGTGCCACTGCATTCACTCACTGCAGTCCACTCAGTTTCGATTGCAATGGCGTTCCCCTGGCCGTACCCCCATACCCAACGTTCATCCGCAGCCTCTGCTCCGCGAGGCTCGTCCGAAGTGTCGCCGCCTCGCGGTGCTTCTCAGCCTGCGCCGCCTCGCGGTGCTTCTCAGCCTGCGGAGGAAGGTGGACAGACGCCTGGTTCTGGCGCTGTGCAGCCTGCGTCTTTCACGGTCGCCTCGTTCAATTTCGGGTTCGAGCAGGGCATGATGACTGGTAAGCAGGCGGCCACTCACTGCGCTAACTTCGGAAGGGTGTGCGCCACGATAGTGGAGACCGCTGATGCTGATATGGTCTGTGGTTGCGAGGTCGGTGCGTTCCGTGAAGGCTTTCGCCGAGCAGGGATCAACGTGACAGAGATCCTCAGTAAGCCTTTCGGTGATGGCATTCGCTTCTCGGAGGTCGACAACTACTTGACTCTCTGGGGGTTCCGCGGTGCTTCTCAGCCTGCGGAACTGACTCTGTGCGAAGACAGCAAAGTTTACAGGCCTCCTAGCGGCCGAGAGATTGATGCTGTTATTTCACATTTTGAGGTGAACAAACCAGGCCATGACAAGTTCCACGTGGTGATCGCCAACATGCACATCGTGTGCGGCAAGAAACCGCCGACCATCCAGACTCGAAAGCGGACAGTTCGCCTCGCTTTCATCTCGCTTGCACCCTGGACTGCCTGGGAAAGATTCTTGAGAATCTGAGCCAGGCAGTCGTTCTGCTTGTAGTCGGCGACGACAACCTCACTTTCCAGGAGGCGCGGGAGGCTTACCAGCGCCAGCAGAACGACGAGAAGCTCTGGGAGGTCCATGCCACTCCGGCCGACCTCAAAGGCGACCACGTCGCGGTCTGCGGAGCAGTCGCATTTCTGCTCCATTGCCGTTGGCGCGTCTTTTACGGATCGTGGCATGCGCAACGACGCACACGATGCGGTGGCGGTTGTGCTCACTCTCCCTGGTGCTATTCAGCCTGGGGAGAGCAAGAGGCGGAAGATTGTCGTCGAAAACGTCTCCGACGCCGACGTCAGCGTACAGGCGGACGCCGAGTCTTCTGTGCATTGGGATCGGTCGCCGAGTTCTACTCCTCCGCTTTCACCGACTTCACCGGGTGATCCCGACTACGTCGAGGATGTCGTTCAGAATCGCGCGAACGACTTGCACAGGGAGCTGAGGCAGCTTTGGGACGACAGGTACGACGAGGAGTACGATCCGAAAGTCCTCCATCATCTCAGTCTCTTGCTTTTCAAAAAGAGGAAGTCCACGGAGCCAGCGGACACTAATCCAGCTGGCGCTCCTCAGCCTGGCTCGGAATATGACACGGCCTTTGCGTCTCAGGAGGAGACTGGCCGAGCCATTCTCTCTGTCCTTAAGCTTCGACATGACTTTCTGCGGAGCAAGAACATCGACGACAAGCGCTACGTTCTCACGGAGCCTGAGCGCCAGGAATTGGTCAGAGTAGCTCGCGACCAGTACGAGCAGTCGCGGCAGCAGCGTGCGCTTCAGGAACGGGATGTCGAAAAGGGAAAAGCGAGAGGCAAGTCTGCGCCACAAGGGGGCCATGCGGTTCCGCAGGGTCCTAACAAAGGGCCAGGCGGTAGAAAGGTTCTCACGGTGCTTCTCAGCCTGCGGGAAAAGGTGGCCAGGCCAAGGGTGCAGGTCTGGGTAGCGTCGCCAAGTTTGTGAAAGACCAGAAGCGTAAGCGGTGGCATCGCCATTTGCAACGTGTGGCCGGCGCCAAACAGATCTGGGAGGTGCTGGCCTTCTCAGGGCGCTTCGACGTTGATTGGCTAACGCAAGCGTTGCAAGCTGATCACAGTGAGGGCCGCGATGCAGCAGTTCCCGAGGAAGCTCTGCGGCAACAGCGGCGCCGGCTGCACCACCAGAAGGCCGAGGCCATCGCGCGCTACAACGAGGGGGAGCGGCTTTCCCGCCATCTGTCTGCCCAGGCTGGCCAGCCAAAGCCGAACTTCACGCGCAGGCAGCTGGACGTGTTGCAGATGTTTGAGAGAGGAGAGCTGCTTCAAATCCGCAACCAAGCGATTCTGGCGTTGGGGCACGGCCGTCTGTTCAGGGCCGATGGCGACTACCTGGACATCGGCGGCAGCACGGGCGGTGGCTCCAGGAGCAACATCGATTCTTGGCAGCCGCCGGACTGGCGTGACTTCCTCCAAGACGATCAGGACATCTGAGTTTTGCAAGTCTCCCTGCCCGCGGTGCTTCTCAGCCTGCGGTCTGCCGCTCTCAAGCTGCGGTCTCGAGCAGTAGTGTTCGAAAGCATGCGAGTTCCTGCGGTGCTTCTCAGCCTGCAGGTTTCGCAGCTTGCGCTCTGCAGTACAAGTGCTTTTCAGCTTGCGACATCCTGCGGTGCTTCTCAGCCTGCAGGGTTCCCAACGTGCGGTTTGCAATGCATTCCTTTTCAGTATGCGAGTTCCTGCGGTGTTTCTCAGGCTGCAGGGCTCCGAGGCTCTTCGCTTCGATGCCAATGTTTTCAGACACCGTAGCTCCGTTCCGTAAACATCTTCCAAGAACCGCTCGCAACCTTTTGCAGCTGGCGGTCTGCAGACGTAGTCTGTCTCAGCATGCGAGCTCCCGCGCGCTTCGCCGGCTTTTGCTGCGCGGGCAATTTTCTCACGCACGTCAGCGCCGTTTGTAGGCGTCAGAAAAACATGTAGACATTCACGAAGGGCTTAGTCTGTATATCGTCACATCATTACATACGCAGTCGTCGAACACATCGGTGTACATTCAGCGCTTTGTCCTTCTACAGCATTCTTTCCGTTGAGAACAGTGTTCTGATGGGTTCGCTTCGTTCTAAAAGCGTTGATAGCAGTGTCTCGTTTGCGGACAACTCATTCTATATCAACTCACTGATGCCGAGTTTCCTTTCACCATAAGTGAATGCATACCAGTGTATGTTGGTTACTACAAAAGTGGGTTCCTACAACCGACTTCATGATCGCTATCATCATCGCAGATTTCACTCATCCTCATCACCACGACTGGTTCACGTTGGCCTGCGGTGCTTCTCAGCCTGCAGTTCCTTTCGTTACACTGTAGTTGAAGCCGTTCATGGCAGTGACTCGTTTTAAGACAACTTTAGTATTGGGGGAAGTGTCGATAGCAGCGTTTCTTTTTACTTATACAAGCGTTGATAGCAGTGTCTCGTTTGTGGACAACTCATTATATATCAACTCATTCATGCAGAGTTTCTTTTCGCAGCATGTGAATGCACAGCAGTGTATCTGCATTACTGGCCCCCACTCCATTACCACTATCATCATCAACGATTTCCTACACGCGTGTGCGCGGCGGTCGCCATGAGTGAATAGTTTGCAGAGACTTCTCGCATAGATAGCCATGGGTCACTTCAGAGTGAACTCATTTGTGATCTTCTTTTATTGGAAGTTGAATCGGTTGATGGCAGTGCCTCGTTTAAACTCCACTTTGGTTTTGCTAGTAGTGTCAATGCCAGCGTTTCTTTTTAATTGTGCAAGCGTTGATAGCAGTGTCTCGTTTGTGGTTAGTTATAACAGCGTTGACAGCAGTGTCTCGTTTGCGGACACCTCATTGTACATCAACTCGCTGATGCCGGGTTTCCTATCAACACCATCATCATCATCCTCAAACCATGTTTGCTCGAGTTTCACCTGGCCGTCCAGCCGCGGCGGTGCTCCTCAGCCTGCCTTTTCACAATGCCAGCACGCGGCAAGGCATCGCCCCCGCCACCCCCGGCCCCGTGCGATGGCCCGTGGGAGATTCTGCCGGATCCGCCCGCGCCGACTCCTCAGCCAGGAGTCGACGTGGTCTTTGAGCAGGCTCACCTCGAAGACATCCGCCGTGCACCAGGGATGGGCGGCAAGACCGCCTGCCAGTGGCAGCGCGCGCTGCGCGCCGAGTGCATTGTCAACAACTTGTCGTTCAAAGACGTAACAAACGACCCGTCCTACGACTGAAGCAACTGCTTCGGTCTGCCGCTCCGGGTTTCGCTGAGCGCATAATCGGGCAGGGCATCGCCCAGGTTCTCTTTCGCATCATCGAGACAGAGCGCGACCCAAACTACTCCAACACGGATGGCCACGGCAGGCACTTCTTCGAGTTCCGTCGTGCAGACGGTTCAGCCATGCGCCTGCATTACCATAAGAACGGCCGACCCGATGAGCCCACCTATGTCGGTCCACCACGCGCCGTTGCTCAGCCTGCTGTGCCTGAGCCTGGCGCTGCTCAGCCTCATGTTCCTCGTGGCGGCGCTGCTCAGACTGCCGTGCCTGACGGTGGCGCTGCTCAGCCTGCCGAGACTGGCGGTGATGCCGCACTGCTCTTCACACAGGAGCACCTGCAAGAGGCAGCCTGCTCGCGCCAGATTGTGGGCCGCGACGAAGCCAGCGCCGCTCTCCAATCGCTGTTGCACTAACACCATGGCGAGACTGCCCCAGGTGCTGTTGACATCACCGATGGCTCAGCATTTGACTGGCTTCGATGGGTGGCACATATCGAAGATGCGCGCGACGTCATCCGCAATGGCGTCCACAGGGTCTACGCTGTCCGCTGGAATCCGCACTGGGCTCCAGAGGCCGTCTTCTGCTACGGCAACAACACCTACAGCACGCTGGTGCCCCGCAAATCGCGCTACACAGGCTCGTGGAGCCACGCGCGAATTGTGACTCACCGGAACGCCAATTGGGTGACCGAACCGTTGCTATCTGCGGCCCCTGTGGCAGCTACGCCGTGGCTGGTGTTGCGGGATCAATTAACCTGGGAGTGATCTCTGGCAAACGAGATGTGGTGCTTCTCAGCCTGCACTCATGTGACACGCAATGCCGTGCCCTGCAATCGCGTGGTGTTTCTCAGCCTGCACTCGCAGGTCCTTCGGAGGTCAATTGTGATGAGTTCGGCACGGTCTCGGTCAAGTACAGCGTGCTGTGGGGATCCCGAGATGGGGCCTGGCTCAAGGTGCTCAAGACGTACTGGAGTGTCCCAGAGCCGGAGTGACAGCTGATCCTCGGGAGTTGGAACGGCATTTTCAGGCCGTGGCCGGACACGTTCTGGATCAGGACGGGGGGGTCCGAGCCCGAGATGGAGTGCTAGCGCTCTGCAGTACAAGTGCTTTTTTTTTTTTGTTTTTTTTTGTTTTTTTTTTTTTTTTTTTTTTTTTTTTTTTTTTTTTTTTTTTTTTTTTTTTTTTTTTTTTTTTTTTTTTTTTTTTTTTTTTTTTTTTTTTTTTTTTTTTTTTTTTTTTTTTTTTTTTTTTTTTTTTTTTTTTTTTTTTTTTTTTTTTTTTTTTTTTTTTTTTTTTTTTTGTTTTTTTTTTTTTTTTTTTTTTTTTTTTATTTTTTTTTTTTTTTTTTTTTAATTTTTTTTTTTGTTTTTATTTTTTTTTGTTTTTCTTTTTTCTTTTTTTTTTTTGTTTTTTTTTTTTTTTTTTTTTTTTTTTTTTTTTTTTTTTTTTTTTTTTTTTTTTTTCAGCATGCGACATCCTGCGGTGCTTCTCAGCCTGCAGGGTTCGCAGCGTGCGGTTTGCAATGCATTCCTTTTCAGTATGCGAGTTCCTGCGGTGTTTCTCAGGCTGCAGGGCTCCGAGGCTCTTCGCTTCGATGCCAATGTTTTCAGACACCGTAGCTCCGTTCCGTAAACATCTTCCAAGAGCCGCTCGCACCCTTTTGCAGCTGGCGGTCTGCAGACGTAGTCTGTCTCAGCATGCGAGCTCCCGCACGCTTCGCCGGCTTTTGCTGCGCGGACAATTTTCTCACACACGTCAGCGCCGTTTGTAGGCGTCGGAAAAACATGTAGACATTCACGAAGGGCTCAGTCTGTATATCGTCACATCATTACATACGCAGTCGTCGAACGCATCGGTGTACATTCAGCGCTTTGTCCTTCTAGCTGGGTCGCTTCGTGCTGAGGCTGAGGCTGATGCAGGCCGAGGCTGAGGCAGGCTGAGGCTGGGGCCGAGGCCGACGGCAGACTGAGGCTGAGGCTGAAGCAGGCTGAGGCTGAGGCAGAGGCAGGCTGAGGCTGAGGCTGAGGCTGAGGCAGGCTGATGCTGAGGCAGGCTGAGGCTGAGGCTGAGGTTGAGGCAGGCTGAGGCTGAGGCAGGCTGAGGCTGAGGCCGAGGCTGAAGGCAGACTGAGGCTGAGGCTGAAGCAGGCTGAGGCTGAGGCTGAGGCAGGTTGATGCTGAGGCAGGCTGAGGCTGAGGCTGAGGCAGGCTGAGGCTGGGGCTGTGACTGCGACTGCCGTTGCCACTGCGACTGTCATCGCGAATGCGACTACGACTGCGAGAACAGCAGAATTCTACAACTGGATTCTCATCTGAATCTTAAGGGGAATGCTTCCAGATATGCTCCTACACATCGCTGTTAGGTTGCTTTGCCGGGATAATTTTCCGGAGGCGTTGCGACAGCAGGCATGAAGGCGAAGTAGTTGCTTTGGAGCTTGTCGTGGGGGTTCTTGCCTCTACTGTCCCAGCGCCGTGCCTGGGTTGTGGTTCAGAGTCCTCAGGGATGCTTCTCGGGATCTCTTCGGAGCGCTCTCGAGGACTTCGGGGGGGCAGGTTCGGGGCCTCTTCGGAGCGTCTTGGGAGCCTCTTGGGGGCGTCTTGGAGGCCTCTTGGGGCTTCCTGGGGGCCTCTTGGGGGCCTCTTGGGGCCCCTTGGAGGCCTCTTGGGCGCCCCTTCGGGCCTCCTGGGGACTTTTTGGGGCCGAGGGCTCGAAATGTCCGTTCGGGCCCCCCGTCTGGGCTCTTTCTTGGAGCCGTATTGGCACCCTCTTGGGCCGTCTTGGGGCCCTCTTGGGCCGTCTGGGGCCCTCTTGGGCCGTCTTGGAGCTCGGCGGGGCCTCTGGGGCTTGTCTCCTAACATCTCTCAAATTCCATATGACGACATGTGTGCCTCTGGGGGCCCCTTGGGGCGTCTTGGAGGGGCCGCCACGCGGGCGCGAACTAGAAACAGTGCAAACCTGTTTCCGGAGATCTTCGCACGCCTCTGGCCCGGTGCTTGCACCCATGGCGTCATCTTTTGGCCCTGGTGAACTGAGCTTGCTGACGTCCTACCACTGCGCATGTCCTCCAAGCCCATGTTGTCCCAGACAACGCATGCGCACGTCCTCCCACTCCTTGCCTCGCCCTCCTGACTCATCCCCTCGTTCCTCGACCCTCTCCTGCTCCTCAGTCGCCCTGTCCTCCAGCTCCTCTGATCCCGCCCTCCGCAGGCCCCAAAAAGTCAAGGGCCATGCGGGCGGCGGCAATGAGCCACAGGGAAGGCAGGGGGGACATCGCCAACCTCACACACCCGGCAAACCCGTGGCCTCGGTCGGATTGCACCAGTGCAGTCGCGAGGCCTTCAGACGCGCTGCGCTTAGGCCATGCACCTTCCCACACGCCATGCGCGCCAGGGGAGGGGAGAAGGGGGGAGGGGGAGAGGGAGGAGACAACAGAGGGGGAGAGAGGAGGAGCAGGAGGAATCAGTGGGAGAGGAGAGAGTGGCACAAACGGGACAAACATATGGATCCTCGATCCTTTGACCCTCCCTCCCATCCTTCAAACTCGTGATGCCATTAGCTCCCCCTCCCATCTCTCCTGCACCTCTTGGCGCCAAGACGCTGGAGAAGCGGACAAAGGAGGCCGTAAAGGCCAGGAAAGCCTTCACCTGGGAGAAGCAGAAGGACCTGGGAGGGCCAACACCTTCCGCGTCCTCCATCTCGCTGCGAACAAAAATCATGACGGACGGTTTTGGCACGTTCTCGGCCTCAGGGGCCTTTTACGGGTCCCGGGACCGTCAACAAAAACGACTCAGGAAGGAAAGCAGGTTCCTGGGAAGGGGTCCAGACCTTTGGAAGTCCACATTGTGAAAACATCACGGCGTAGGATTTTTGGGTCCTCGTCCTCCCTTTCCTTCATTTGGGCGATGTGGCTTGGGTACGGCTGCTGGTCAGTGCGGAGAATAGGAAAACAAGAAGAATTGGACAAGTAATGTGAGCCTCTCCTTGGCCTCGCCCTCCTCCTTCTGCAGAAGCTCGAAGGAGGTGGGGTACGGTTTCGTTGGTTCTTTGAGGTTCCTTCGCTTCGGGACGTTTTCCACCAGCTGTGCCTCGTCGAGAGCTTTCTGTGGAGGCCCCAGTTGTGACCCGGAAAGTACCAGGAATCTTCTCGTCATGCCTCTCCTTGATTTTCTGACGTGGCCCTGGCCGAAGCACGACTTTACCGAACAGTCACGCGACAACATATACGTAACAAGATACGCCCGACTTGGGCGACGTGGACTCTCAGTGCGGCTGGTGGCCAGTGCGGGAAGTGGGTAGGCGAAGAGAATTTGAGAAAGAGTCCTTCGACGCTCGAGGTGGGGGGTGTGGGAGGAGGTTCCAGCAGCTGTGCCCCGTGATGTTGTCCAGCAGTTGTACCTCGTCGAGAGCTCTCTGGGGGTGCGCGGCTCGTCCTGAGCGGCCGCTGGGGGCCCGAGTTTCGACCCGAAAGCCACCAAGCGTCTCGTCGTCCTCCCCGCTCTTCGACCTCCTGTGTCGCCTCGCTGGCATCATCATCATCGCCTTGGTGTCCATCATCATCATCATCATCATCATCATCATCATCATCATCATCATCATCATAATCATCATCATCATCATCATAATCATCGTCATCATCAGCAGCAGCAGCATCAGCAGCATCAGCATCATCATTCTCATCGTCGTCATCGTCATCGTCATCGTCATCGTCAGCATCATCATCATCATCATCATCATCATCATCATCATCATCATCATCATCATCATCATCATCATCATCATCATCATCATTATCTTCATCATCATCTGCATCATATTTACCATCATCAAAATCCTCATCATCATCATCATCACCATCACCATCACCATCGCATGTGCGGAAGCTGCTGCCTGTGCTGCAGCGCTTTTGGCCGCCGAGGGAGCTTCGATGACGCTTCCCACCCGACGTAGTATCATGACCATCACCACTGCTCCTCGCCTCGTATTGAGGACGTTCGCTCGCGATGCGAGCGCCCCTGCAGACCAAGTCACTATTACTAGCTTTGCCCCCCTCCCGTACGCATTGCCATGAGCTCATATCTTCGGGCGAAGAGGCGATGATAAAGGGAGCATGCCGAGCAGGACGAGGATCAGAGGAGCAGGTACCGACTAACCTTTCCTTTTCCCACGGCTGGATTCGCTTCGATGTTTTTGTTAGAAGTCACCTCGAGATAGGCCCACGGAGTCACGGTACGGGAGTTCTGTTTTATTGCCCCAGAGGAAGAGGAGCAGCAGCAGCAGCAGGAGCAGGAGCCACCGTAGGAAGAGCAGGAGGACGAGGATGAGGAGGAGGTGGACGACGACGACGAGGACGCGACGAGGAGGGTCAGGAGGAGGAGGAGGAGGAGGAGGAGGAGGAGGAGGAGGAGAGGAGGAGGAGGAGGAGGGATAAGGGGGAGGAGGAGGGGGAGGGGAGAGGAGGAAGAGGAGGAGGAGGAGGAGGAGGAAAGGAGGAGGAGGAGGAGGAGGAGGAGGCGGAGGAGGCGGAGGAGGCGGAGGAGGCGGAGGAGGAGGAGGAGGAGGAGGAGGAGGCGGGAGGAAGAGGGAGGAGGAGGAGGAGGAGGAGGAGGAGGAGAGGAAGAGGAGGAGGAGGAGGAGGAGGAGGAGGAGGAGGAAGAGGAGGAGGAGGAGGAGGAGGAGGAGGAGGAGAAGGAAGGGGAGGAAGGGAAGGCTGGATCGGGCTCTGGGGGAGGAGGAGGCGGAGGAGAGGGAATTGGCGGATCAAGGAGGAGCTGCACTGGCAGGAGGAAGAGGGTGGCCGCCCCAGAGCAGTGGCCAATAGCGCGACGAGGGGGAGAGCCGGTCTCGGCCGCGCCCGCGAGGAGCTGCAGGCGAAACAGAAAGAGTGGCCGCGGGCCTGGCCCGACATAGAGGATCGAGGGCAGAGGATCGAGGTTTTCGGGCACTTCTTTCCTGGCTTTTCTCGCCGCCCTCTGGGCGTCGGCGGCTGGTGGACTAGGCCGGCATCGCCTTGAACGACGGGCTTGCAGGTCTTCCCTGGCCGCTTCCTGGCTATAACCTGCCAGGATTCTCTTCTCTCCGGCACCCCGACCGTTCTCTCCAGCATTTGGGGGCCTCTGGAGGCCTACGTGTGTCTCCCAGGGCTTCTGGCCCCCCCCAGGGATCCCCTGGAGGGCCTCCCCGTTCTACTACCCCTTCTCGTCCTTGTCTTCGATATACCTGGCTACCTATCTGCCTGTCCTCACCCACCCACCCACTCCTCGTCCTCGTCCTCGTCCTCCTCCGCCCCCTACTCCTCTTCCTCCACCCCTCCTCCTCCTCCTCCTCCTCCTCCTCCTCCTCCTCCTCGTCCTCCTCCTCGTCCTCCTCCTCCTCGTCCTCCTCCTCCTCGATGGTCTCCTACTGTACCTTTACTGCCGCCCCCTACACGTCGCCATCCGCAAAGCGCTGGCACGACCATTCCCACTTCCAGTTCTTGAACGATTGGGTCTCTGCCCGCCTGGAGTCGAGTCCTACGCCTGCCTCGCGGTGTTGTATGCTACGTACAATGAAGCTAGGCTGGTTGCTCACTGGCCTTTATCTGTTGATCAGGTCTACAGCTGTGCACTTGCTGGAGTCCGTGCGATGCGGCTGGCGCCTCCGAAGGACCAGTCGGCTGAGCTTGCGGCCAGGCTGGCCCCGACTGGCTTTACGCACCATGGGAGACCGTCTTCTTCTTCCTCGAGCTCATGCTCTTCTGCGTCTGACTCCGACTGAAGCTTAGGGGAGGAGGCTGGCACCGAAGTATGCTGTGCCCACGCTGTCCTACCAGAGGCCCAAGCGGATATTATGGGAGCCGCGCCTGCCCGTGCTGTTTTGTGCGAGCGTCAGCGACCTGGACATCCTGATAGTCCCTGTCTTACACCTCGCCCCTCCTCATCAGAGTGCGTGTCAGATGAGGCGGAAACTGCGAGTGATGCATCTGATAGTGTTGTGTTCATGGACCTATGCCCCTCCACTCCTGCAGCGTTGATCGCTACTCCCGAACGAGTCGGTCGTCTTTCTGACTGGGATGACATCTCGGCGTCGCTGACTGCTACACTGGTTTTGACGCGGGATACTGGCATGGTGCTTTCCCCTGTGTCTGGGGATCTCCAGCCCATTCAGAGTTCGTCTGTATCTCATCCTGTGCGCTCGCGTGTGGTGCGCAGATCGGCCTCTGGGCAAGTGCTATCCACGTCCCCAGGGCACGCGAGGGTTACCCGCTCGGCGTCTACACCCCCGTCAACTTCGAGATTGATAGCCCCGTGTTCACAGATCACAATACTTGCGTCAATGAGTACATGTTTTGAAAATCGTTCGTTCAATCTCCCCGCGGCGCTGATTTCCGGCGTTGATACGGTGCCGTCTCGGACGGGGGTCTCGGCGTTGATTTCCGGCGTTGATATCGCGTCCTCTGTTCCGATGGGGTCTGCAACGCAGAGGGAGTCTCAGGTCTTGTTTCTTGTGAGTGCTGGTATTTCGTTTTCAGTGCAGAGAGGGTCTCAGATTTGGTCTCTAGGGAATGCTGGTACTTCGTCGCCTGTGCGGAGGGGGTCCCGGATAGTTTCTCATGGGATGGATACCGCGACTCCTGATCGTCCTCAGTGCGGCGACCTTGAGGCGCGGGCTGCTGCTTCCGCCGCTGTTGTCCCCCCTCCTTCTCCTCCTGCTGCTGCTCCTTTCGCTCATTCCTCGACTGAAAGAACCGCTCGCAACGTGCACATCGCCGTCGGCACTGTTCGTGCCGACCAGCCGATGGCTGGTGCGCCCCCGCACCCACCGCGGCCCCGCCCGCCGCCCGACGCCCTCAAGTGCGTCGAGGCGCGGCCGAGGAGTGGGTAGGCAGGAGCGGAGGATCCTCCTTGTACGCGGGTCTCCTCCTCCTCCTCCTCCTCCTCCTCCTCCGCCTCCTCCTCCTCCTCCTCCCCCTCGTCTCTGTAGTCATATTGGCTTAAAAGCTTGTGCTTCCCTGCCAAAAGGTACCGCTTGCACGCGGCTTGACCTGAGTTTTTTTCAGCCACCCCAGTCGAGCTTCCAACTGCTGAGGGGCTTGCAATCCCGTTTTCAGGAAGTCGCGCCAAAGGCTTCGGATGGCAGGAGACGAAGTTTCCAGGCCCAGTCGAGAGGCACACCGGCGTAGAGCGGCAGTCGGTCGGTGTTGAGAATGGTATGTGCGTCGTGTCTCAGGCGTGGCATGGTGCATGGTGGAACAGGTCGGACAGCGTCAGTTGTCAGTAATGCGGGGTGGCGAGGAGGTCGCCTTTTCCCCCAAACGACGGCCGAGCCGCAGCTTGCGGTTTCCAAGAATGCGCTTGACAACGGTGTTACGGTTCCGCCGTGGCAGACGGGCAATCTGGCAGAGCTCGAGAAACAATTGTTGCTCGCCCAGCAGCAAAGCGTGAAGGCCAACAGGAACGACGGTGACGGCGGCGAGTGCATAGAGGTCGTCTCGGGCGAACTGTCACACCATGCGAGCAATGCGCAGATCAAGGCAAGCCTGTAGGAGATCGACCAGGCTTGCGCGTGTATCAGGGGGTTTAAGGAATATCGCTTGGTGTCTGCGAGGGAAGGGCTGCAGGTCGAGAGAAACAGGTTACTTTTAGAGCTTGGGTCTTCCACAACGGTGCCTGCGCAGCTACGGTTTCTGGCGCACCAATCGCGTCGACCCAAGCAGAAGAAGGTCAAGCACAGGTCAAGCATGAGGAGCTGTTGGCTAAAGCTAGTCAGGGCCCTAAGACGGCACCGGCTGCGACATCCGATCAGCAGGCGCATATCGTGGAGCGTGGAGGCCAAACAGGCGATCTTGGCCATCGCGGAGGAAGGCGAAGTTGGCGGCGGCCGTCGTCACAGGCGGAGGTGGCAGAGGTGGTCTCAGCGCCCGTCATCTCGCATGGCAGAATGAGCAGAACCTTCAGGTGCTTGGGCGGCGATGGCACCGTCAGCACCAAGCTCCGACAGGCCTCGGCCGAAGTTCGGGAATTAGGGGGAAGCAGAAGGCTGCCGATCAGGTCAAGGAGTGGCTGGTGCAAACGCCAAAGCACCACGAGGCCATTCTTTTGCAGGCGGGCCGCCAAGTGGAGGCGGAAGCGCACGAGAGCCAGAAGGAGCCGGTGCCCCAATCCCGAAAGCTGTCGGGACGGATTCGGACGAGCTGCGCGAGTTCTTTGGCAAGGGGGGCCCACGGTCAGTGGCAGAGTCAGGAGTGGGAAGGGTGGAAAGCCTAGACTTAGGCCAATATCCAGCCTAAGTAGGGGAGCCTGGTGGACTGTCCTCGTGTGTTACGCGTGGTTCACGGTGGTGGCGGCACGGTGGCGGGCTCGGTGGACGCCCACCCCCTTTCCAGGCCTCCTCCGATTCAAAGTGGCTCATATATTTCCAGACCTGTGGGGAGAGGAGAGAGGACAAGTACAACGACAAAACAGAAAAGAGGAGGGAGGAGAGGGAAGAGAGGGAGAACAGGTAGGAAGGAGAGAGGAGGAGGAGGAGG